>CM074720.1:253164929-253490403 GCA_037306005.1 Rhinophrynus dorsalis | reverse complement strand
ATTCCATTCAGTGTGCGTCACCGAGGTTTAGCAGCATATTCTGTGTACTCTGCACAGTTGCAGAATAGGAAGAAATACTGTTAAGTCTTCAAACTAAAATATCAAAGTCACATATTCCATTCAGTGTGCTTCGCCGCAGTTTAGCAGCATATTCTGTGTACTCTGCACAGTTGCAGAATAGGAAGAAATACTGTTAAGTCTTCAAACTAAAATATCAAAGTCACATATTCCATTCAGTGTGCTTCGCCGCAGTTTAGCAGCATATTCTGTGTACTCTGCACAGTTGCAGAATAGGAAGAAATACTGTTAAGTCTTCAAACTAAAATATCAAAGTCACATATTCCATTCAGTGTGCTTCGCCGCAGTTTAGCAGCATATTCTGTGTACTCTGCACAGTTGCAGAATAGGAAGAAATACTGTTAAGTCTTCAAACTAAAATATCAAAGTCACATATTCCATTCAGTGTGCTTCGCCGCAGTTTAGCAGCATATTCTGTGTACTCTGCACAGTTGCAGAATAGGAAGAAATACTGTTAAGTCTTCAAACTAAAATATCAAAGTCACATATTCCATTCAGTGTGCGTCACCGCAGTTTAGCAGCATATTCTGTGTACTCTGCACAGTTGCAGAATAGGAAGAAATACTGTTAAGTCTTCAAACTAAAATATCAAAGTCACATATTCCATTCAGTGCTGCTTCGCCGCAGTTTAGCAGCATATTCTGTGTACTCTGCACAGTTGCAGAATAGGAAGAAATACTGTTAAGTCTTCAAACTAAAATATCAAAGTCACATATTCCATTCAGTGTGCTTCACCGCAGTTTAGCAGCATATTCTGTGTACTCTGCACAGTTGCAGAATAGGAAGAAATACTGTTAAGTCTTGAAACTAAAATATCAAAGTCACATATTCCATTCAGTGTGCTTCGCCGCAGTTTAGCAGCATATTCTGTGTACTCTGCACAGTTGCAGAATAGGAAGAAATACTGTTAAGTCTTCAAACTAAAATATCAAAGTCACATATTCCATTCAGTGTGCTTCGCCGCAGTTTAGCAGCATATTCTGTGTACTCTGCACAGTTGCAGAATAGGAAGAAATACTGTTAAGTCTTCAAACTAAAATATCAAAGTCACATATTCCATTCAGTGTGCGTCACCGCAGTTTAGCAGCATATTCTGTGTTCTCTGCACAGTTGCAGAATAGGAAGAAATACTGTTAAGTCTTCAAACTAAAATATCAAAGTCACATATTCCATTCAGTGTGCTTCGCCGCAGTTTAGCAGCATATTCTGTGTACTCTGCACAGTTGCAGAATAGGAAGAAATACTGTTAAGTCTTCAAACTAAAATATCAAAGTCACATATTCCATTCAGTGTGCTTCGCCGCAGTTTAGCAGCATATTCTGTGTACTCTGCACAGTTGCAGAATAGGAAGAAATACTGTTAAGTCTTCAAACTAAAATATCAAAGTCACATATTCCATTCAGTGTGGTTCGCCGCAGTTTAGCAGCATATTCTGTGTACTCTGCACAGTTGCAGAATAGGAAGAAATACTGTTAAATCTTCAAACTAAAATATCAAAGTCACATATTCCATTCAGTGTGCATCACCGCAGTTTAGCAGCATATTCTGTGTACTCTGCACAGTTGCAGAATAGGAAGAAATACTGTTAAGTCTTCAAACTAAAATATCAAAGTCACATATTCCATTCAGTGTGCTTCGCCGCAGTTTAGCAGCATATTCTGTGTACTCTGCACAGTTGCAGAATAGGAAGAAATACTGTTAAGTCATCAAACTAAAATATCAAAGTCACATATTCCATTCAGTGTGCGTCACCGCAGTTTAGCAGCATATTCTGTGTACTCTGCACAGTTGCAGAATAGGAAGAAATACTGTTAAGTCTTCAAACTAAAATATCAAAGTCACATATTCCATTCAGTGTGCTTCGCCGCAGTTTAGCAGCATATTCTGTGTACTCTGCACAGTTGCAGAATAGGAAGAAATACTGTTAAGTCTTCAAACTAAAATATCAAAGTCACATATTCCATTCAGTGTGCTTCGCCGCAGTTTAGCAGCATATTCTGTGTACTCTGCACAGTTGCAGAATAGGAAGAAATACTGTTAAGTCATCAAACTAAAATATCAAAGTCACATATTCCATTCAGTGTGCGTCACCGCAGTTTAGCAGCATATTCTGTGTACTCTGCACAGTTGCAGAATAGGAAGAAATACTGTTAAGTCTTCAAACTAAAATATCAAAGTCACATATTCCATTCAGTGTGCTTCGCCGCAGTTTAGCAGCATATTCTGTGTACTCTGCACAGTTGCAGAATAGGAAGAAATACTGTTAAGTCTTCAAACTAAAATATCAAAGTCACATATTCCATTCAGTGTGCGTCACCGCAGTTTAGCAGCATATTCTGTGTACTCTGCACAGTTGCAGAATAGGAAGAAATACTGTTAAGTCTTCAAACTAAAATATCAAAGTCACATATTCCATTCAGTGTGCTTCGCCGCAGTTTAGCAGCATATTCTGTGTACTCTGCACAGTTGCAGAATAGGAAGAAATACTGTTAAGTCTTCAAACTAAAATATCAAAGTCACATATTCCATTCAGTGTGCTTCGCCGCAGTTTAGCAGCATATTCTGTGTACTCTGCACAGTTGCAGAATAGGAAGAAATACTGTTAAGTCTTCAAACTAAAATATCAAAGTCACATATTCCATTCAGTGTGCGTCACCGCAGTTTAGCAGCATATTCTGTTTACTCTGCACAGTTGCAGAATAGGAAGAAATACTGTTAAGTCTTCAAACTAAAATATCAAAGTCACATATTCCATTCAGTGTGCTTCGCCGCAGTTTAGCAGCATATTCTGTGTACTCTGCACAGTTGCAGAATAGGAAGAAATACTGTTAAGTCTTCAAACTAAAATATCAAAGTCACATATTCCATTCAGTGTGCGTCACCGCAGTTTAGCAGCATATTCTGTGTACTCTGCACAGTTGCAGAATAGGAAGAAATACTGTTAAGTCTTCAAACTAAAATATCAAAGTCACATATTCCATTCAGTGTGCTTCGCCGCAGTTTAGCAGCATATTCTGTGTACTCTGCACAGTTGCAGAATAGAAAGAAATACTGTTAAGTCTTCAAACTAAAATATCAAAGTCACATATTCCATTCAGTGTGCGTCGCCGCAGTTTAGCAGCATATTCTGTGTACTATGCACAGTTGCAGAATAGGAAGAAATACTGTTAAGTCTTTAAACTAAAATATCAAAGTCACATATTCCATTCAGTGTGCTTCGCCGCAGTTTAGCAGCATATTCTGTGTACTCTGCACAGTTGCAGAATAGGAAGAAATACTGTTAAGTCTTCAAACTAAAATATCAAAGTCACATATTCCATTCAGTGTGCTTCGCCGCAGTTTAGCAGCATATTCTGTGTACTCTGCACAGTTGCAGAATAGGAAGAAATACTGTTAAGTCTTCAAACTAAAATATCAAAGTCACATATTCCATTCAGTGTGCTTCGCCGCAGTTTAGCAGCATATTCTGTGTACTCTGCACAGTTGCAGAATAGGAAGAAATACTGTTAAGTCTTCAAACTAAAATATCAAAGTCACATATTCCATTCAGTGTGCGTCACCGCAGTTTAGCAGCATATTCTGTGTACTCTGCACAGTTGCAGAATAGGAAGAAATACTGTTAAGTCTTCAAACTAAAATGTCAAAGTAACATATTCCATTCAGTGTGCTTCGCCGCAGTTTAGCAGCATATTCTGTGTACTCTGCACAGTTGCAGATTAGGAAGAAATACTGTTAAGTCTTCAAACTAAAATATCAAAGTCACATATTCCATTCAGTGTGCGTCACCGCAGTTTAGCAGCATATTCTGTGTACTCTGCACAGTTGCAGAATAGGAAGAAATACTGTTAAGTCTTCAAACTAAAATATCAAAGTCACATATTCCATTCAGTGTGCGTCACCGCAGTTTAGCAGCATATTCTGTGTACTCTGCACAGTTGCAGAATAGGAAGAAATACTGTTAAGTCTTCAAACTAAAATATCAAAGTCACATATTCCATTCAGTGTGCTTCGCCGCAGTTTAGCAGCATATTCTGTGTACTCTGCACAGTTGCAGAATAGGAAGAAATACTGTTAAGTCTTCAAACTAAAATATCAAAGTCACATATTCCATTCAGTGTGCATCACCGCAGTTTAGCAGCATATTCTGTGTACTCTGCACAGTTGCAGAATAGGAAGAAATACTGTTAAGTCTTCAAACTAAAATATCAAAGTCACATATTCCATTCAGTGTGCTTCGCCGCAGTTTAGCAGCATATTCTGTGTACTCTGCACAGTTGCAGAATAGGAAGAAATACTGTTAAGTCATCAAACTAAAATATCAAAGTCACATATTCCATTCAGTGTGCGTCACCGCAGTTTAGCAGCATATTCTGTGTACTCTGCACAGTTGCAGAATAGGAAGAAATACTGTTAAGTCTTCAAACTAAAATATCAAAGTCACATATTCCATTCAGTGTGCTTCGCCGCAGTTTAGCAGCATATTCTGTGTACTCTGCACAGTTGCAGAATAGGAAGAAATACTGTTAAGTCTTCAAACTAAAATATCAAAGTCACATATTCCATTCAGTGTGCGTCACCGCAGTTTAGCAGCATATTCTGTGTACTCTGCACAGTTGCAGAATAGGAAGAAATACTGTTAAGTCTTCAAACTAAAATATCAAAGTCACATATTCCATTCAGTGTGCTTCGCCGCAGTTTAGCAGCATATTCTGTGTACTCTGCACAGTTGCAGAATAGGAAGAAATACTGTTAAGTCTTCAAACTAAAATATCAAAGTCACATATTCCATTCAGTGTGCTTCGCCGCAGTTTAGCAGCATATTCTGTGTACTCTGCACAGTTGCAGAATAGGAAGAAATACTGTTAAGTCTTCAAACTAAAATATCAAAGTCACATATTCCATTCAGTGTGCGTCACCGCAGTTTAGCAGCATATTCTGTGTACTCTGCACAGTTGCAGAATAGGAAGAAATACTGTTAAGTCTTCAAACTGAAATATCAAAGTCACATATTCCATTCAGTGTGCTTCGCCGCAGTTTAGCAGCATATTCTGTGTACTCTGCACAGTTGCAGAATAGGAAGAAATACTGTTAAGTCTTCAAACTAAAATATCAAAGTCACATATTCCATTCAGTGTGCGTCACCGCAGTTTAGCAGCATATTCTGTGTACTCTGCACAGTTGCAGAATAGGAAGAAATACTGTTAAGTCTTCAAACTAAAATATCAAAGTCACATATTCCATTCAGTGTGCTTCGCCGCAGTTTAGCAGCATATTCTGTGTACTCTGCACAGTTGCAGAATAGAAAGAAATACTGTTAAGTCTTCAAACTAAAATATCAAAGTCACATATTCCATTCAGTGTGCGTCGCCGCAGTTTAGCAGCATATTCTGTGTACTATGCACAGTTGCAGAATAGGAAGAAATACTGTTAAGTCTTCAAACTAAAATATCAAAGTCACATATTCCATTCAGTGTGCTTCGCCGCAGTTTAGCAGCATATTCTGTGTACTCTGCACAGTTGCAGAATAGGAAGAAATACTGTTAAGTCTTCAAACTAAAATATCAAAGTCACATATTCCATTCAGTGTGCGTCGCCGCAGTTTAGCAGCATATTCTGTGTACTCTGCACAGTTGCAGAATAGGAAGAAATACTGTTAAGTCTTCAAACTAAAATATCAAAGTCACATATTCCATTCAGTGTGCTTCGCCGCAGTTTAGCAGCATATTCTGTGTACTCTGCACAGTTGCAGAATAGGAAGAAATACTGTTAAGTCTTCAAACTAAAATATCAAAGTCACATATTCCATTCAGTGTGCGTCACCGCAGTTTAGCAGCATATTCTGTGTACTCTGCACAGTTGCAGAATAGGAAGAAATACTGTTAAGTCTTCAAACTAAAATATCAAAGTCACATATTCCATTCAGTGTGCTTCGCCGCAGTTTAGCAGCATATTCTGTGTACTCTGCACAGTTGCAGATTAGGAAGAAATACTGTTAAGTCTTCAAACTAAAATATCAAAGTCACATATTCCATTCAGTGTGCGTCACCGCAGTTTAGCAGCATATTCTGTGTACTCTGCACAGTTGCAGAATAGGAAGAAATACTGTTAAGTCTTCAAACTAAAATATCAAAGTCACATATTCCATTCAGTGTGCGTCACCGCAGTTTAGCAGCATATTCTGTGTACTCTGCACAGTTGCAGAATAGGAAGAAATACTGTTAAGTCTTCAAACTAAAATATCAAAGTCACATATTCCATTCAGTGTGCTTCGCCGCAGTTTAGCAGCATATTCTGTGTACTCTGCACAGTTGCAGAATAGGAAGAAATACTGTTAAGTGTTCAAACTAAAATATCAAAGTCACATATTCCATTCAGTGTGCGTCACCGCAGTTTAGCAGCGTATTCTGTGTACTCTGCACAGTTGCAGAATAGGAAGAAATACTGTTAAGTCTTCAAACTAAAATATCAAAGTCACATATTCCATTCAGTGTGCTTCGCCGCAGTTTAGCAGCATATTCTGTGTACTCTGCACAGTTGCAGAATAGGAAGAAATACTGTTAAGTCTTCAAACTAAAATATCAAAGTCACATATTCCATTCAGTGTGCGTCACCGCAGTTTAGCAGCATATTCTGTGTACTCTGCACAGTTGCAGAATAGGAAGAAATACTGTTAAGTCTTCAAACTAAAATATCAAAGTCACATATTCCATTCAGTGTGCGTCACCGCAGTTTAGCAGCATATTCTGTGTACTCTGCACAGTTGCAGAATAGGAAGAAATACTATTAAGTCTTCAAACTAAAATATCAAAGTCACATATTCCATTCAGTGTGCTTCGCCGCAGTTTAGCAGCATATTCTGTGTACTCTGCACAGTTGCAGAATAGGAAGAAATACTGTTAAGTCTTCAAACTAAAATATCAAAGTCACATATTCCATTCAGTGTGCTTCGCCGCAGTTTAGCAGCATATTCTGTGTACTCTGCACAGTTGCAGAATAGGAAGAAATACTGTTAAGTCTTCAAACTAAAATATCAAAGTCACATATTCCATTCAGTGTGCGTCACCGCAGTTTAGCAGCATATTCTGTGTACTCTGCACAGTTGCAGAATAGGAAGAAATACTGTTAAGTCTTGAAACTAAAATATCAAAGTCACATATTCCATTCAGTGTGCTTCGCCGCAGTTAGCAGCATATTCTGTGTACTCTGCACAGTTGCAGAATAGGAAGAAATACTGTTAAGTCTTCAAACTAAAATATCAAAGTCACATATTCCATTCAGTGTGTGTCACCGCAGTTTAGCAGCATATTCTGTGTACTCTGCACAGTTGCAGAATAGGAAGAAATACTGTTAAGTCTTCAAACTAAAATATCAAAGTCACATATTCCATTCAGTGTGCTTCGCCGCAGTTTAGCAGCATATTCTGTGTACTCTGCACAGTTGCAGAATAGGAAGAAATACTGTTAAGTCATCAAACTAAAATATCAAAGTCACATATTCCATTCAGTGTGCGTCACCGCAGTTTAGCAGCATATTCTGTGTACTCTGCACAGTTGCAGAATAGGAAGAAATACTGTTAAGTCTTCAAACTAAAATATCAAAGTCACATATTCCATTCAGTGTGCTTCGCCGCAGTTTAGCAGCATATTCTGTGTACTCTGCACAGTTGCAGAATAGGAAGAAATACTGTTAAGTCTTCAAACTAAAATATCAAAGTCACATATTCCATTCAGTGTGCGTCACCGCAGTTTAGCAGCATATTCTGTGTACTCTGCACAGTTGCAGAATAGGAAGAAATACTGTTAAGTCTTCAAACTAAAATATCAAAGTCACATATTCCATTCAGTGTGCGTCACCGCAGTTTAGCAGCATATTCTGTGTACTCTGCACAGTTGCAGAATAGGAAAAAATACTATTAAGTCTTCAAACTAAAATATCAAAGTCACATATTCCATTCAGTGTGCTTCGCCGCAGTTTAGCAGCATATTCTGTGTACTCTGCACAGTTGCAGAATAGGAAGAAATACTGTTAAGTCTTCAAACTAAAATATCAAAGTCACATATTCCATTCAGTGTGCTTCGCCGCAGTTTAGCAGCATATTCTGTGTACTCTGCACAGTTGCAGAATAGGAAGAAATACTGTTAAGTCTTCAAACTAAAATATCAAAGTCACATATTCCATTCAGTGTGCGTCACCGCAGTTTAGCAGCATATTCTGTGTACTCTGCACAGTTGCAGAATAGGAAGAAATACTGTTAAGTCTTGAAACTAAAATATCAAAGTCACATATTCCATTCAGTGTGCTTCGCCGCAGTTAGCAGCATATTCTGTGTACTCTGCACAGTTGCAGAATAGGAAGAAATACTGTTAAGTCTTCAAACTAAAATATCAAAGTCACATATTCCATTCAGTGTGCGTCACCGCAGTTTAGCAGCATATTCTGTGTACTCTGCACAGTTGCAGAATAGGAAGAAATACTGTTAAGTCTTCAAACTAAAATATCAAAGTCACATATTCCATTCAGTGTGCTTCGCCGCAGTTTAGCAGCATATTCTGTGTACTCTGCACAGTTGCAGAATAGGAAGAAATACTGTTAAGTCATCAAACTAAAATATCAAAGTCACATATTCCATTCAGTGTGCGTCACCGCAGTTTAGCAGCATATTCTGTGTACTCTGCACAGTTGCAGAATAGGAAGAAATACTGTTAAGTCTTCAAACTAAAATATCAAAGTCACATATTCCATTCAGTGTGCTTCGCCGCAGTTTAGCAGCATATTCTGTGTACTCTGCACAGTTGCAGAATAGGAAGAAATACTGTTAAGTCTTCAAACTAAAATATCAAAGTCACATATTCCATTCAGTGTGCGTCACCGCAGTTTAGCAGCATATTCTGTGTACTCTGCACAGTTGCAGAATAGGAAGAAATACTGTTAAGTCTTCAAACTAAAATATCAAAGTCACATATTCCATTCAGTGTGCTTCGCCGCAGTTTAGCAGTATATTCTGTGTACTCTGCACAGTTGCAGAATAGGAAGAAATACTGTTAAGTCTTCAAACTAAAATATCAAAGTCACATATTCCATTCAGTGTGCTTCGCCGCAGTTTAGCAGCATATTCTGTGTACTCTGCACAGTTGCAGAATAGGAAGAAATACTGTTAAGTCTTCAAACTAAAATATCAAAGTCACATATTCCATTCAGTGTGCGTCACCGCAGTTTAGCAGCATATTCTGTGTACTCTGCACAGTTGCAGAATAGGAAGAAATACTGTTAAGTCTTCAAACTAAAATATCAAAGTCACATATTCCATTCAGTGTGCTTCGCCGCAGTTTAGCAGCATATTCTGTGTACTCTGCACAGTTGCAGAATAGGAAGAAATACTGTTAAGTCTTCAAACTAAAATATCAAAGTCACATATTCCATTCAGTGTGCGTCACCGCAGTTTAGCAGCATATTCTGTGTACTCTGCACAGTTGCAGAATAGGAAGAAATACTGTTAATTCTTCAAACTAAAATATCAAAGTCACATATTCCATTCAGTGTGCTTCGCCGCAGTTTAGCAGCATATTCTGTGTACTCTGCACAGTTGCAGAATAGAAAGAAATACTGTTAAGTCTTCAAACTAAAATATCAAAGTCACATATTCCATTCAGTGTGCGTCGCCGCAGTTTAGCAGCATATTCTGTGTACTATGCACAGTTGCAGAATAGGAAGAAATACTGTTAAGTCTTCAAACTAAAATATCAAAGTCACATATTCCATTCAGTGTGCTTCGCCGCAGTTTAGCAGCATATTCTGTGTACTCTGCACAGTTGCAGAATAGGAAGAAATACTGTTAAGTCTTCAAACTAAAATATCAAAGTCACATATTCCATTCAGTGTGCTTCGCCGCAGTTTAGCAGCATATTCTGTGTACTCTGCACAGTTGCAGAATAGGAAGAAATACTGTTAAGTCTTCAAACTAAAATATCAAAGTCACATATTCCATTCAGTGTGCTTCGCCGCAGTTTAGCAGCATATTCTGTGTACTCTGCACAGTTGCAGAATAGGAAGAAATACTGTTAAGTCTTCAAACTAAAATATCAAAGTCACATATTCCATTCAGTGTGCGTCACCGCAGTTTAGCAGCATATTCTGTGTACTCTGCACAGTTGCAGAATAGGAAGAAATACTGTTAAGTCTTCAAACTAAAATATCAAAGTCACATATTCCATTCAGTGTGCTTCGCCGCAGTTTAGCAGCATATTCTGTGTACTCTGCACAGTTGCAGATTAGGAAGAAATACTGTTAAGTCTTCAAACTAAAATATCAAAGTCACATATTCCATTCAGTGTGCGTCACCGCAGTTTAGCAGCATATTCTGTGTACTCTGCACAGTTGCAGAATAGGAAGAAATACTGTTAAGTCTTCAAACTAAAATATCAAAGTCACATATTCCATTCAGTGTGCGTCACCGCAGTTTAGCAGCATATTCTGTGTACTCTGCACAGTTGCAGAATAGGAAGAAATACTGTTAAGTCTTCAAACTAAAATATCAAAGTCACATATTCCATTCAGTGTGCTTCGCCGCAGTTTAGCAGCATATTCTGTGTACTCTGCACAGTTGCAGAATAGGAAGAAATACTGTTAAGTCTTCAAACTAAAATATCAAAGTCACATATTCCATTCAGTGTGCGTCACCGCAGTTTAGCAGCGTATTCTGTGTACTCTGCACAGTTGCAGAATAGGAAGAAATACTGTTAAGTCTTCAAACTAAAATATCAAAGTCACATATTCCATTCAGTGTGCTTCGCCGCAGTTTAGCAGCATATTCTGTGTACTCTGCACAGTTGCAGAATAGGAAGAAATACTGTTAAGTCTTCAAACTAAAATATCAAAGTCACATATTCCATTCAGTGTGCGTCACCGCAGTTTAGCAGCATATTCTGTGTACTCTGCACAGTTGCAGAATAGGAAGAAATACTGTTAAGTCTTCAAACTAAAATATCAAAGTCACATATTCCATTCAGTGTGCGTCACCGCAGTTTAGCAGCATATTCTGTGTACTCTGCACAGTTGCAGAATAGGAAGAAATACTATTAAGTCTTCAAACTAAAATATCAAAGTCACATATTCCATTCAGTGTGCTTCGCCGCAGTTTAGCAGCATATTCTGTGTACTCTGCACAGTTGCAGAATAGGAAGAAATACTGTTAAGTCTTCAAACTAAAATATCAAAGTCACATATTCCATTCAGTGTGCTTCGCCGCAGTTTAGCAGCATATTCTGTGTACTCTGCACAGTTGCAGAATAGGAAGAAATACTGTTAAGTCTTCAAACTAAAATATCAAAGTCACATATTCCATTCAGTGTGCGTCACCGCAGTTTAGCAGCATATTCTGTGTACTCTGCACAGTTGCAGAATAGGAAGAAATACTGTTAAGTCTTGAAACTAAAATATCAAAGTCACATATTCCATTCAGTGTGCTTCGCCGCAGTTAGCAGCATATTCTGTGTACTCTGCACAGTTGCAGAATAGGAAGAAATACTGTTAAGTCTTCAAACTAAAATATCAAAGTCACATATTCCATTCAGTGTGCGTCACCGCAGTTTAGCAGCATATTCTGTGTACTCTGCACAGTTGCAGAATAGGAAGAAATACTGTTAAGTCTTCAAACTAAAATATCAAAGTCACATATTCCATTCAGTGTGCTTCGCCGCAGTTTAGCAGCATATTCTGTGTACTCTGCACAGTTGCAGAATAGGAAGAAATACTGTTAAGTCTTCAAACTAAAATATCAAAGTCACATATTCCATTCAGTGTGCTTCGCCGCAGTTAGCAGCATATTCTGTGTACTCTGCACAGTTGCAGAATAGGAAGAAATACTGTTAAGTCTTCAAACTAAAATATCAAAGTCACATATTCCATTCAGTGTGCGTCACCGCAGTTTAGCAGCATATTCTGTGTACTCTGCACAGTTGCAGAATAGGAAGAAATACTGTTAAGTCTTCAAACTAAAATATCAAAGTCACATATTCCATTCAGTGTGCTTCGCCGCAGTTTAGCAGCATATTCTGTGTACTCTGCACAGTTGCAGAATAGGAAGAAATACTGTTAAGTCATCAAACTAAAATATCAAAGTCACATATTCCATTCAGTGTGCGTCACCGCAGTTTAGCAGCATATTCTGTGTACTCTGCACAGTTGCAGAATAGGAAGAAATACTGTTAAGTCTTCAAAGTAAAATATCAAAGTCACATATTCCATTCAGTGTGCTTCGCCGCAGTTTAGCAGCATATTCTGTGTACTCTGCACAGTTGCAGAATAGGAAGAAATACTGTTAAGTCTTCAAACTAAAATATCAAAGTCACATATTCCGTATAAGATGAAGAAGGCGGGTAAAAAGGGACGGGGAAGTGGACGTGATCCTGATAGTTCAGGGCGCGGGTCAGGACGCGGAGAAACTGTGCCTGGTGCCAGAGCACAAGAAAGAAAGACATCCACCATACCTAGCTTCATGTCTCATTTTACAGGGCGTCGCAGGACATCACTCTCGAGGTACGACCACTGCGAACAGGTGGTCAGTTGGATGTCAGCTGATACTGCTTCCAGTCGGTTAAGCACCACCCTGTCTTCCACCAAGTCCACTCTCAGTAGCCAAGAGTCTGGTCAACATAATCCTCACTCTGATCATCCTTCCTCCCACCATACACGGTCTGGTCAAAGAAGTGATCCCACACTGGGATATAGTGAGGAGCTCGTCTCATCACCAATCCTTCATTTGACCCTCTCTCCAAGCACGCTTGCAGAGGAACATGACATCTTATGCCCTGATTCACAACCTCTAGAGGGTACCCAATCACAAGAAGATTACAGATGTGAACGGCATTTAAGGTCAAAGGAAGTAGTGGATGATGATGATGATGAGACACAGTTGCCATTAAATCAACCACTATTACTGTCTCAAGACCTTGTTGAGGAGGATGTTATACAGTTGTCAATGACTGAGTATGTGGTGGGATCAAGACATGAGGAGGATGATCAGAGTGAGGAAGTGGAGGAGGACTTGGTGGACGATGAGGTGACTGACCCCACCTGGGAAGGTGTAGAGCCGAGCGATGACAGCAGTCCTGAGGGTGAGCCATCTGCAGCACCGCAACAGGCTGGAAGAGGCAGTGGTGTGGCTACAGAAAAAAGGCGGACCGCACCAAACCGGCCCGCAAATGTTCCACGGAGCACCCCCTTGCGTACATCTACCTTGCCAAGGGGTAGGTGTTCCGCGGTATGGCGTTTTTTTAAGGAAAGTGCGGACGACAAAAGAATTGTAGTTTGCAACCTGTGCCACACCAGAATGAGCCGAGGCATGAACACTAGAAACCTCACCACCACCAGCATGATCCGACACATGGCATCCAAGCACCGTAATAAGTGGGAGAAACGCCTGGATCGCCCATCTGTGTCTGCAGGCCACACCACTGCCTCCTCTTCCCCTGTTTTCAGTGCCGGCCAATCGCCTGTCGAAGGCGCAGGCCCGCATACCTCCCGCCCTGCACCTGTACAAGCTGAAGCACCATCAGCGACCACATCCACTTCCCTGTCCCAGCACAGCGTCCAAATGTCGTTACCCCAGGCATTTGAGCGCAAGCGAAAATACCCAGCCACCCACCCACAGGCCATAGCACTAACCTCACACCTTTCCAAATTACTGGCCATCGAAATGCTGCCATTTAGGCTTGTGGAGACTGAGTCCTTCCGCAGCCTGATGGCAGCAGCTGTCCCTCGGTACGCGGTCCCCAGCCGCCACTACTTTTCCCGGTGTGCCATCCCCGCATTACACCACCATGTGTCCCGTAACATCACCCGTGCCCTGACCAACGCAGTTACTGGGAAGGTCCACTTAACGACTGACACATGGACAAGTGCTTGTGGCCAGGGACGCTACATTTCCCTGACGGCACACTGGGTGAATGTCGTGGAGGCTGGGAGCGACTCGGACCCTGGGATGGCACGGGTGCTACCCACGCCGAGGATTGCGGGCCCTACCTCCATCAGGGTTTCCGCCAGCACCTACGTTATTGGCTCCTCCTCCTCCGTTTCCACCTCCGAATTCTCTGCACGCAGCGCCACTCCCCCATCAGCCGGTAGCTGGAAGCAGTGTAGCACTGCAGTGGGGAAGCGTCAACAGGCCGTGCTGAAGCTGATCTGCCTTGGGGACAAACAGCACACGGCCTCAGAGCTGTTGCAGGGGATTAGTCACCAGACCGAGCAGTGGCTCTCGCCACTCAACCTGCAACCAGGCATGGTTGTGTGTGATAATGGGCGTAACTTGGTGGCGGCTTTGGAGCTCGGCAAGCTCACACACGTACCATGCCTAGCGCATGTATTTAATTTAGTGGTTCAGCGATTTCTAAAAACCTACCCCAATGTGCATGATCTCTTGACCAAGGTGCGCCGCGTGTGTGCACATTTCCGTAAGTCATCTACAGCTTCAGCCGGCCTGTTGAAGCTGCAGCAGCGCTTACAATTGCCAGCTCACCGGCTGCTGTGTGACGTGAGCACGACCTGGATCTCCACCTTCCAAATGTTGACCCGGCTTTGTGAGCAGCAGAGGGCAGTAGTGGAGTACCAGCTGTTACACGGTCGTCGCCTCTCCGTTCAACTTCCTGTAATCAGAAGTGAGGAGTGGGAATGGATGTCAGACCTCTGTGAGGTTTTACGCAATTTTGAGGAATCGACACAGATGGTGAGCGGCGATAACGCTATTATCAGTGTAACCATCCCACTTCTGTGTCTACTGAAACGCTCGCTGCTCACAATTAAAACTGACGCTTTGCATGTGGAAGAGGTGGAAATGCGGGAGGAAGAGCTTACACAAGGTGATAGCCAGAGCACCCTCACTTCGTCTTCTCAGCGACAATTGGAGGAGGCGGAGGAGGAGGAGGAGGAAGACACGGTTGCCTCCGCTACAGAGGGTAGCCATGGAACTTTAGTTCCATCTCTTCAGCGTGGGTGGGCAGAAGAGGAGGAAGAGGATGAGGAGATTGAGAGTCATCCTCCTGGTGAGGACAGCGAAATCTTGACTGTTGGTACTCTGGCACACATGGCTGACTTTATGTTAGGCTGCCTTTCCCGTGACCCACGCGTTGTACGCATTTTAGACAACACGGATTACTGGGTGTTCACCCTTCTGGACCCCCGCTACAAAGAGAATTTCTCATCTCTCATTCCTCCGGTGGAGAGGACAAGCAAAATGGTGCAATACCAGAAGGTTCTTGTTGAAAAATTGCTCCAAAATTTTCCATCTGACAACGCTGGCGGCAGAGTACGTGCTACCTTGGCCAACCGAGAAGGGGAGAAAAGGGGAGCACACAGCAGTTCCGACAAAGGCAGGGCAACACTCTCCAAGGCGTGGGACACCTTCATGACACCCCGCCAGCACCCTCACCCTGATGCGCAGCCTAGTGTCACAAGGAGGGAAAAGTTTTGGAAGATGGTGAAGGAGTACGTAGCAGACCGTGTCAGCGTCCTCAATGATCCCTCTGTGCCTTACAACTACTGGGTGTCCAAGCTGGACACGTGGTATGAACTGGCACTCTACGCCTTAGAGGTGCTGGCCTGCCCTGCCGCCAGCGTTCTGTCTGAGCGGGTATTTAGTGCTGCTGGTGGCATCATAACAGCTAAGCGTATCCGCCTTTCCACCGAAAATGCTGATAGGTTGACACTTATAAAAATGAACAAGGCCTGGATTTCCCCTGACTTCTCCACTCCACTGGAGGAAAGCCCCGGGGGAACATAAACTCACTTTATATATGTTATTTACAATGATGGGAATACTCTGTATTCCTATTCACCCCTTCCACCCAAAAAACGGGTATATGGTTGACTCTTAATCTTCTCATCCTCCTCCTCCTCTTCCATATGCCCTGTGATATAATTTTTATATAGGGCCAGCTCACCAGCGGGCCCTGTTTGACAATTTTTATATAGGTCAGCTCACCAGCGGGCCTTCTCATATAATGTTTTATTGGGTCAGCTCTCTAGCGGGCCCTCTCATATAATGTTTTATAGCGTCAGCTCACTAGCGGGCCTTCGCATATAATGTTTAGGATGGTCAGCTCCGCAGCAGACCCTCACCCATAATGTTTTAGATGGTCGGCTCAGTGCACGTTTCCCTCTTAATCATGGCCCCAGTTCAGAAAAATCGAGGAAATTTTTTGGAGAATTTGCCTTTGCGCACGTTTCCCTCTTAATCATGGCCTCAGTTCAGAAAAATCAAGGAAATTTTTGGGAGAATTTGCCTCTGCGCACGTTTCCCTCTTAATCATGGCCTCACTTCAGAAAAATCGAGGAAATTTTTGGGAGAATTTGCAGATGATATACAAGTAAATATACAGCAAATACTGTTTGGTAACAATTTTTCGCCTAAAGTCGTTTTTATTTTCCTTTTTGTGTGTTTTAAGGTCAGTCTGTAAAAATGGCGTACTACGGGCGAAAGATCGTTCCCAGCAGCGATGTTGGAGTCCAAGATGCATCCAGACATCCTCCCTATGCTGTCCCTGAACCATTTCTGTGGTGTTTCCATCCTTTTCTGCCCTTTTCCTATGGACCAGGCACCCTCCCCTCATCAGAGCAGGGGGTGCCTGGTGTAATGCTCGAGTCCTTCCATTGACTTCAATGGGGCTCGGGTGCTCGGCCGAGCACTCGAGCCTCCGGGGGTGCTCGGTCAGAGCACCCGAACACCCGAGCATTGGGGTGCTCGCTCATCACTAGCAATAACTTTAAATCACCTCCTCTTCTAGGTATGATGAATTTTTTTCTAAACCTACAAACTGTAAATATGATGGTGAATCATGTCCTGCTTATTTAAAATGCCATGGGATCTCCAATTTCTCCATCTGTGCCTAAAATATTATCTATATTTCTAGTATCTGATTTATCCAATTAATTTTTATAGTATTTGGGCCATGATAAGTGTTATTTCAATACTGACAGAGTTGTAGTTCAAGAGTAATAAATGATAAAGTTCCCCCCCCACCCCTTTTACTTAGTGTAAGCCACCTCCCCTCAGATGCGGAATCTGGACCACAGACCAGACAGCTCACAGAAAGGTACAATCTTCTTACTTTGAGAACAATGAAAGCCCTGCCCCCAATGACAGGTTTTTCAGGTTTTTCCCTTATGTTACTTGAAGATTGTCCCTTTCTGCAATCCACTTGGACACCACCCTGCTGCTCTGAGCTAATCAGTGTTACATCAGTAAAAGGGGCGGGAGTGGGATACTTTATCATTCAATTACTCCTGAACTAAAACTCCGACTATTGAAATAACACTCTCTATAGCTCAAATACTATGAAGATTAATTGGAGCTGCTTTTATTATGAAACATTACTATCTCTTAACGATCTCACAGTACATCCTATATAAAATTGACTACACGGGCAAGTAAGCATGTAGATGACTCCCTTGGTGTCACAATTTATGAATTGTCTAATATGAAACAATTTATTATTATAAGGGTGTTTAATGAATTTAATATTAGTAGTGTTAGTACATTGTGTACAATGTCCACACTTATAATTGCACATAATGTACTAACATTGCTAATGTTAAATTCATTAAACACCCTTATAATAATAAATGATGTTAAATTAGACAATTCATAAATTGTGGCACCAAGGGAGTTGTCTACATGCTTACTTGCCCATGTAGCCAATTTTATATAAGACTAGCAAAAAAAGCGTTGCCTGTGGGGATTAACCATTTGAGTGACAGAGGTGTACACAATGCATTGGTTTGGAATGTGTTGCGTACCCCTCTGGCACTCAAAGGGTTTAATCCTTTGAGTGGATGAGGGGTATTCAACGCATTGATTAACAATGGTTTGGGTATATTTGTGGCAGTGAAACGGTTAAATGATTGAGAGGTAAAGAGGTATCCATGCAGTGGAATGTGTTGGGTACCTTTTTGGCACTAAAGGGGTTTAAAGAAAGCAAAGAAAATGGCAATGTGTTGGGCTCCTTTACTGCATTTCACGGCATGGATATCTCTTTGGCTCTCAAACATTGAACCCTTTCAGTATGCCAGATATACCCAAAGCATTGTGAATCAATGCACTGAATAGCATTCAAGCACTCCAAGGACTTATGTCCATGGGCAACAGCGTGCTCCTTTTAGGTTTGAGTGCTGTATGATGCAGTCCTTCCTACGTAAGTCACTGTGTAACACGCAGTAATTATACTGATGTCCTGAAACATACACACACACACACACACACACACACACACACACACACACACACACACACACACACACAAATAATGTGCATTAACACTTTAAGTGTCAGTAAGATGTCCAGTACAGGTAACCTCACCATCAGTCATTCCTTTTGTGTCTCCCTGGGCAGCAAAGACACAGGCCTAATCAACATGAAAGCAATGTAAAAACTGAAATTAATGTTGCAAAAGAAAACATGCAAGACAGGCATCCCTGTAGCAACCAAAAAGGGTTAATAACATTATTAGCATGAAGATTTGTAATCTGGTTTAGGCCAAAGCTGTTATATTGTATAACCAATTCCACAAGGCTGTTACCATACCTGGGTACTTTGATGTGTTGTGTCCCCAGAGGGGAGACCTGTGGTGCTGAAAGGGTGAGAAAAAATGATGCAAATCATATCAAAAGGGGAGTGGCTTAACCATCAGTGGGGGCAGGGTTTAACAGTTGTGAAACTGTGTTAAAAAATAAGCTGGGGAAGAACACGATCACTTCTCACCCTAACCACAACAAGCCCATACAAGCTAAATTAGATGGATACAAAGCAATAAAACATTACTGCTCATTTATTCTTATTGGTCTTACAGAGATTATGATACGTGCTGGCACTCAAAGAGTTAAAATCTTGAGGAAAACACACACATAAATAGCAGCAACACCTCTTTTCAAACATGCTCCAGACTCACATTTCTGGTATCCAGATGTGATGGAGTTATGTGTTGCAGCGCAACAAACCTCCTTCCGCAACAAAACGGTAACATGCCAGTATGGCCACCTTCAAGGCAACAAACATTTGCCAAATAAATGTGGGGTCCTTGCTGCAATTGTTCAGTGTACTTTTGCCGGTGCATGATAGGCATTGTTTCACAGTCATCGCCTGCACTGTTAACCCCTTCAGTGCCAGAGGCTTGAGCCATTTCCTGTACCCTGCAGGCCAGACATTTTTTCAGCATTTTTGCTATCCTTCCGTTTAGGCTTCATTTACTCTGGGAATTTCTAGTTACATATGGAAAACTATATTGTTTTTTTCAGAGCGAATTGAGCTTTCTCATGGTACCTTACATGAAGAGAAATTTGCATCATGCAAAAAGCTATGATGTCATAATGACAAAAAAAAGTGAAAATTTACTCATTTTTCTAAAATCACATACTATGTATCAAAAACATTTACCTTGATTGAAAAAGTTTCAATTATTTGAAAAAGCCCTGAGTCCCCTGAGTAAAAAGATACCAAATCTGTATAGTTTTACTTACATCCATGGCTAGCGCAGAGCCCTATTCACCAGCAGCGCAAAATGACATTTTCAACTTTATGAGCTAATATGCGCGTTCTAGTGTTTTTGTGGTAAATCTACACTAAACAGTGGAATAATTATTAAAACTATATATTTCTGGAAAAAAAGACAATCTTCTGCATCTAATGAGGGGTGACTTGCCTTCTTACCCCAAGCCTGGTATGCACAAATGCCTCCAGATGGTGGCGCTAATGAAAAAAAGGCATTTCCATACATTTCTGCCCCTTTAAATGTACTGAAAGCTGTGAAACCCATGGAATTTCTAACTGTATCCATTAGCTAGTGCTCTTAGTAGAAAAATGACACCCCATTGGAGTGAGTTGACCTACCTTAGGGGGCGCTAGAAGTGCAAAACGACACCTACTACAACCTCTAATTTTTCTAACATTTTCTCAAACATTACTTGTCTATACAAAAATGGTTATAACAACTAGAGAAGTGAAGAAAGAGTACACAAACTAAACCATTTTGGAAAGAAGACAACCTGCCGCATATAATGACAGGTGACTTGCCTTCTAACTTCATGTTTGGTGTGCACAAATGCCTCTAGAAGGTGGCGCTATTGAAATAAAAAGGCATTTTCTTACATTTCTGCCTCTTCAAATGTACTGAAATCTGTAAAAACCATGGAATTTCCAACTGCATCCATTAGCTAGTGCTCTTAGGAGAAAAATGACATCCCACTGGCATGAGCTGACCTACCTCAGGGGGTGCTAGAAGTGCAAAACTACACCTGCTACAACCTCTGATTTCGCTAACATTTTCTCAAACATTCTTGTGGGTATGAAAATGGTTATAAAAGCTACAGAAATGAAGAAGAGAAACCATACCATTTTGGAAAGAAGAAATACCTGCCACATCTAATGAGGCATCACTTGCCTTTCTACCCCTAAGTTAGTCTATACAACTATTTCCAGAATGTGGTGCTACAGAAAAAAAAACTTTTTTTTTTTTTTTTTTATAAATCAGTCACTTCAAAGATAAGAAAATGGATCAACACCATGGGATTTCCTAGGAGGACCTCCTGCCAGGCTACGAAAAATGGTACCACACTGTTGTGGGTTTATGTACAATACTGGGAGCCAGGAGCGTGGTTACCAGTGGAACAAGGATGGGGAAGCAAACAGTGTATGTATGATTCTATGGCTATCAGTGGTCAGGCAGTGTATGTGAGGACCTGTGACTGCCAGTGAAACCAGGTACGAGGGGTCAGGCAGTGTATGTGGGTATATCTACCAGTGGGCAGTGAGCAAGTATGGCGGTGGTGGTGGGGGAGGCAAGATAGTACATATGGGGGATCTGTGACAACCAATGTGCACTGTAAGTCCCCCACATACACTGTTTGATTCCCAGCCTGAATCCAGTGTGTACTGGCACTTGGGTCTACCAGTAGGCAGTGGAACCAGGCTGGGGGAATGGGACTGCCAGTGGGCTGCGGAACTAGGCTGGTTGGCTAGGGTATGTGTGTGTGTGTGGGGGGGGGGGATAGGAGGCATTTTGTGTGCATGCCACAGGGGTGTCCAGTGCATTGCAAAGCACTGCGTTGGACCCCCCTGTGGTGCATGCATAGTTTTCCTTTTTTTTTTTTTTTTTTACACCTTGTTGGGGGACATCAGGACCCCTGATGCCACCCCAATGAGGTCTACATAAAATAAAATAAAAATGAAAAAAAAAAAAGAAAAAAAATCCTTTGTCTGCCACAGGGGTGTCCAATGCATTGCACACAGAGGGTTAATTTTTTTTTTAATTATTATTCTTTATTCATAGCTTGTTGGGGGGCCTCAGGGCCCCCCAACAAGCTTTGAATATAAAGTAATAGTAAAAAAAGTCCTGTGTGTCACAGGAGGGGGGATCTGCATTTTTGTAATTTTTTTTTATTATTGACCTCATTGGGGGGCATCCTGAGCCAAAAGAAATCCCCCCCAACATTAGTAACCCTGTGAGTGCCACAGGGGTCTCCAGCGCATTGCAAAGCAATGTACTGGAGGACCCTGCAGCACTCCTAGGGTTAATTTTGCCCTTTTTAATTTTTTTTTATTTATGTATGTATTCAGACCTCGGGGGGGACATCAGAACCCCTTCTGATGTCCCCCCAGTTATTGATCTCCCAGACGATCAGCTGGGAGATCAATATGGAGACCGCAGGAGAGCAAAAGCTCTCCTGCCCTTCTTTCCTACCACCGGTAGGAGTGAACGGGACCAGGGAAACTTCTCTAACGTCATCTGTGTCACCGATGACGTTGGGAGGCTTCCCCCCGGTCCCACCCACTCCTACCCAGAAGTTCAGGTAGGGGAGAGGGGAGAGGAGAAGTTGCGCTTCTCCTCTTGCGTTATTGATCTCTCAGCGTGATCATCTGGGAGATCAATAACTTGGGGGACATGAGGAGTGATCCTCATGTCCCTCCATGGATGACAGGCATTTTTTTTTTTAAATGCGGCCACTGCATGCCAGTTATACCGGCTTATGCAGTGACCACATTTAGTGGGTACATTGTATGAGCTTGGCACAGTGGGTACAGCTGTCCAAACTCGTACAATGTACCCACCTGGCACTCTAGGGGTTAATTGACCAACAGCTCTCCTGAGACCTGGGATCTTGTAATGCCAATCAAAGAGTTAAGCTGAGGTCCTCACTCCTGACATCTCATGGAGTATCACAGCAGCTCCTTTGCCCCCCTCCTCATTTTTGTCTTTTTTCACGATTATTCACAATTTTTCTCCCACAGGTAATAAACATTGTACTGCTGTGCTGCTGATGAGTGTCGCCTCACACATATTGTTGCATTTTAACCCTTTCAGTCCCCATGATAGAAGGAAGAGGAGACAAACAGACCCAGTGACAACAACCTGTGACTGCTGCAATCCTGAAGAGACATGGGTGTAGCTTAAGAGATGGGAGGGATGAGGGAGGAATGGTGGTGTATAATTGGTTCTAAGACTGTGCTGTGGGCAGATAGAGCAATGTGAGGTACCTGCAAGGACAGAGCATATTTGATGGACTGGAAAAGGGCTGAGAGAGTAGGCAGTTAAAAAAGAGGACTGCGAGGTACCAGCGGCCCAAAAATGGCCCAGATGCTTTGTCAGGCCAGAAATGGCTCTTAAGACATGAGCGGCAGCAGGGCCCCACACACTGGACAATGAAACTGGGAAAGGAAGATCTACGCTGTCTGTAAGGTTAACCCTTTGAGTGCCAGTACAACACATTCAAAGCAATGCCTTGCTTACCCCTCTGGCAACCAAGGTGTTAAGAAGTGAGAGTGATACATGCTAGTAGGGAAGTGATGTCAGCGCAGATCATTGATGAGTGATGGTGGGTACAGGGAGCAGGGATGAATGTAGGATCTGGTGTATAGAGAAGCCGTGTGTGTGTGTGTGCTGTATTTCTGTTTTTGTATTTTTATTTTTTTTTGTGCTGTGTGAGTGTGTCACCACCGCTGTGATTTCTCACCCGGATTTCTCCGCCCCTCTCTTTCTGATTGAGAACTGCTACTTTCTGGTTTCCCACGTTTTGATCTTCAAGCTATCCTGCATTCCAGCATTCCTTTTGTTTGTTCGTGATCCTGATTTCATCTCTGACCATTTTTCGAACTACACTTTGTACTTTTCTCCGTGAGCCTGTATCTGATCCAGTCAGTGTTCCGAAGGAGTTTTCTCTCCAGTTCTCTCAGCTTGATAGACATGAACAGCCAGTCTGATAGATCCCAGTCACTCGACTGCAATACCCTCGACTACCACCAGACTTCCAGTCGACGCCAGAGAAGCAGGTAACCCCAGTTCCAGTACCCGCGGCAGGTTGACCTCCGACTGGGCCTAGCAGATGTGAACATCCGGTTGGAAAGATCCCAGCCACTCGACTGCAATACCTTCGACTACCACCAGACTTCCAGTCAACACCAGAGAACCAGGTAACCCCAGTTCCAGTACCCGCAGCAGGTTGACCTCCGACAGGGCCCAGCAGATGTGAACATCCGGTCGGATAGATCCCAGCCACTCGACTGCAATACCTTCGACTACCACCAGACTTCCAGTCAACACCAGAGAAGCAGGTATCCCCAGTTCCAGTACCCGCGGCAGGTAGATCTCCGACTGGGCTTAGCAGTCGTGAACAGCCAGTCGGATAGATCCCTGCCACTCGACTGCAATCCCTCGACTACCACCAGACTTCCAGTCGACACCTACGAAGCAGGTCATCTTGGTTCCTGTATACCGAGAGGCAAAGGTAAACTGTACCTAAAATGCTAGGTGAGGCAACAAGCTATTCGGACCATAGGCCGCAGAAGGTCAGTGACACGGACTGACCGAACAAGCACTGCTACCGGGGTAGCAGGTGCGGCGGTAACAGTAGGCTCTGGAAGCTGAAGGTGAACGATAGCCGGGGCTGGGTAGTCAAGGCTGGCAGTAAACCAAAGCCGGGATCGCAACAGAGGAGGAGGTAGTCAGACAAAGCCAGGAGTAAGAGCCTGATCAGGTAGTCAGATGAAGCCATGGTTCAGAGCCAGATCAGGTAGTCAAACAAAGCCAGAAGTCAGAGCCAGATCGGGTAGTCAGACGAAGCCAGGAGTCAGAACCGTATTGGGTAGTCAGACGAAGCCAGCAGTAATACGCAGGAATCAGTAAATGGACCAACACAGCACAAGGCTCAGGTACACCATGAAAGGGCACTGGGTATTAGAAATGCTGAAGCCTTTAAGGCCTAGTAGGTGGGCGGAGACATGACAGCAATTACCAGTGACCTATAAGAACAGCAACTTGCACTGAGTGACAGCCAGGAAGTAGCAAGGTCGCTGTTACAGTAGAGTAACACTGGAGGCAATCACGGGCACCGTGATAGTACCTCCTTCTCAATGATCTCCCCCCTTGGAGGATACCACACCTTATTGGGAAATTTTGCATGGAATCTGAGCAGCAATACAGGAGCATGAATATCATACCGATTCACCCAGAAACACTCCTCTGGACCATAACCTTTCCAATGGACAAAATATTGGATGCACCCCTGGAATTTGCAGTCCAGAATGCTTTGAATCTCATACTCCTCCTGGTTCTAAACGCGCACTGGTCCTGGCACTGCAGAAGCGGATGAGTAGCAGTTACAAACCAGAGGCTTCAGGAATGAGACAAGAAAAACTTTGTGAATGAGCATGTTCCTAGGAAGGTCTAAGGCATAAGACACAGGGTTTATTCTGCAAACCCCCCGGAAAGGTCCTATGAAATGTGGAGCCATCTTATTACAAGGTACTTGCATGTGCAAGTTTCTGTAGGCCAGCCAGACTCTATCCCCAACTTGAAAGACAGGAGCAGGACGCCTCCTGCGGTCTGCATGTTTATGATAGCGCTCTGAGGACATTCGTAAGGCATTCTAAACCTGTGCACATGTGGAGTGGAGCTGCCTAATATGCTCATCGAGAGCCGGAATATCTTGTTCTTGAAATGAGTCCGGGAGCAAAGAAGTTGGAACCCATAGTTAATCAGAAAAGGAGAGCTCCCGGATGAGTTTATGGCACAATTCCTGGCAAACTCAGTCCAATTATCATGATGGTCAGAAGTAATGCAGTGCAAGAATTGTTACAACCCCTGGTTGGCTCTTTCCGCAGCTCCATTAGTCTGGGGATGGTAGGCAGAAGAAAATGACAGTTTGATGCCCATCTGTTCACAGAAGGCCCTCCAGAATTGTGATTTGAACTGACTTCCACTATCAGAAACCAAAACCCTGGT
This sequence comes from Rhinophrynus dorsalis, assembly GCA_037306005.1. Taxonomy (NCBI): domain Eukaryota; kingdom Metazoa; phylum Chordata; class Amphibia; order Anura; family Rhinophrynidae; genus Rhinophrynus; species Rhinophrynus dorsalis. Next base: position 253,465,066 of record CM074720.1, on the reverse strand, counting down.
TATTCCGTGGAGCCTAAATACCTCTCTAGCAAACACCATAGCCAACTCTTTAGCAGACGGCAGTTCCTGGAGCGGGATGAAATGCGCCATTTTAGAAAATCGGTCCACTATCATTAGTATGACTGTACAGCCCTTGGATCTTGGCAGTTCCACCATAAAATCTATGGAAACCCGTGACCATGGGCGCTTGCCATTTGGAACTGTCTGGAGCAACCCTAGAGGAAGGTGCCTAGGAGTTTTGGCATGAGCACAAACAGAGTAAGCCTCCACAAAGGCTCCACAATCAGCTCTTAAACTAGGCCACCAAAAGAGCTGTGAGATTGACCAAATCAGTTGGTCCCGACCAATGTGTCCTGTTGTCTTGGATGAGTGATAAGTTTCAAGTAGCTTAGTACGGAGATTGTCCGCTACAAAACATTTGCCACTAGGTTTCTCTACTGGAGCACTACCCTGAGAGGCCAGAATCTCCTCGCCCAATGGAGATGTAATGCTAGTGCGTATTGTGGCCAAAATACGATCTGGGGAAATGATCTGAACGGGTTCACTTTCCATCTCACGTTCTGGGCCAAACAGTCTAGACAGGGCTTCTGCAAGAATATTCTTGGACCAAGGGAGGTACGAGACTACAAAATTAAATCTAGACAGAAACAGTGCCCATCTGGCCTGTCTAGGTGACAGTCTCTTGGCCTCAGACAGGTATGTCAAATTTTTATGATCCGTAAGATCAGCCTTAGTCCCCTCTAGAAGGTGATGCCATTCACGAAGAGGATAATGGCTAGCAGTTCACGGTCACCTATGTCATATAGGCTCTGAGCCTTAGTCATCTTTTTGGAAAAGAATATGCAGAGCCTCAGAGTCTTGCCAGGTTCAGATCTTTGAGACAGCACTGCCCCTACACCTGTCTCAGATGCATCCACCTCCAGGGTAAAAGGCAATGCAGTTTTGGGATGTACCAATACTGGAGCCACCGCAGAGGCAGATTTTAGGGCTTCAAAAGCACTGTTGTCCTCAGGGGACCAATACGATGGGTTAGCGCCCTTATGTGTTAAGTCAGGCAAGGGTTTGACTATTGTAGAGAAATTTGAATTAATTTTCTATAATAATTTATGAATTCTAAGAATCTTTGTATGGCCTTCAGACCCACAGGATGTGGCCATTGCAGGACTGCATAGAGTTTCTCTGTATCCATGGCAATACCTTCTACAGAGACAACATAGCCCAGGAAGGACACTCGGTCTTTATGGAATTTACATTTTTCGAGTTTGCAATACAGTTTATTTTCTGTCAGTTTTTGCAATACTGTAGTGACATCTCTCCTATGAGTCTCGGTATCGGGAGAGTGTATCAGGACATCGTCCAGGTAAACTACTACATAGGACTGTAGTATACTTCTCAAAACATCATTTATGAACTCCTAAAAGACCGCTTGGGCATTACATAGCCCAAATGGCATGACCAAATACTTGTAATGGCCACTACGAGTGTTAAAAGCGGACTTCCACTCATCGCCCTCCTTGATTCTAATCAAATTATAGGCCATACTTAAATCAAGTTTCGTAAACACAGAGAATCCCTTCAAGCAGTTGAACAACTCCGTAATTAACAGGATGGGGTACAAGTTTTTCATCAGCTTATTTAGACCTCTAAAGTCGATGCAGGTTCTAAGCTCCCCATCTATTTTTTGACAAAGAAAAATCTAGCCCCCGCAGGCGAGGAAGGTTTTGTGATTATGCCTCTGGACAATGCATCAGTAATGTATTCCTCCATGGTCTGGTTCTCCTCTACCGACAGGGGGTAGGTGCGGCCTCTAGGGGGTATCGAGCCTGGCATCAAATTAATAGCACAGTCATACTCTCTATGTTCTGGCAAAGTGCTAACCTCTCCCTTACTGAAAACCTCACTGCACGACTGGTACTCTGAGGGTATAGAGGAGGAGGTACACAAAATCTTAATAGGTTGCTGTAGGCAAGCCCCTTTACAATAGTCAGACAAGGATAATATGTCACTAGTCTCCCAGTCCACTTTGGGATTATGCCTGGAGCCAAGGGAATCCTAATATGACAGCATGGTGTGGAGACTTAATAACATGGAATTGTAGAGTCTTGACATGGAGAACTCCTACCCTCAGGGATAGTGGACAAGTCTCATGTGTGACATGGGATGGTTCTAGTGGTCAACCATCAATAGCCTCTACAGCCAATGGAGAGTCATGAGGCACCAAGGGAATATTATGTACTTTAGTGAACTCGCCATCCATAAAATAGCCTGCAGCACCAGAATTGATCAGGGCTGGGGTAGCCACTGAGGAGTTAGCACAAGATATAGCCACTTATAAGCTAGGCTTGCCTTGTTCCTGATCTGGGGACCGACTGACTCCACCTAGGATCTGTCCCCTCAGGGATCCTAGGTGCGTGCATTTCCCGGACGTACCGGACAAGCCCGCGACATATTTCCAGCCTTACCACAGTATAGGCATAGATCTTCTCTTCGACGAAAGGACCGCTCCTCCCTGGACAAACGTGTAAAGCCAACTTGCATAGGCTCAACCCTAGTGACCTCCGCACTAGGTGGCAAGGGAGGCGAGGGAGGTATCGGTGGGAATTCCCAGTTTGGTGCAAATCAAGACTCATGCCTTTGCATGTGGTTTTTATATGTGGATCTTTCTCTTATACGGGTGTCGATCAGTATGGTGAAGGAAATAAACTGATCTAAATCCACTGTCAGCTCATGAGCTGCCGTCTCATCTTTAATATCATCATTGAGCCCTTGTGAGAAAGCTTCCACCAGAGCTTCATTGTTCCAGCCTACCTCTGCCGCTAGTGTACAAAACTCAATAGCATATTCTGCTACTGTACGTGCGCCCTGTTGAATCGTCATCAATTTTTTTGCGGCAGAGATTGACCGACATGGAATGTCAAAAACCCTACGGAAGGCTTCAACAAATTGAGTGAAATTCGAAGTTGTGGGTTTAGCCGTCTCCCACAATAGATTGGCCCATGCCAATGCTTTGCCGGTCAACAAGGAAATTATGAATCCTACTTTCTTTCTTTTGCTTTGTAACACATGGGTACCAGTTCCCAAAAAATTCCGAGTTGGTTTATGAACCCACGACACAACATGGGATCCCCATCGTATCTTAGAGGGAGACAGCCCTCCATAATTCGTATTGTCCACCTGAGTGGTTGTTCCTGGTGCCGATACCAAGGAGTCCATCAGTGGTTGCCCAATCTTATCAAGGTGCACCATTCGGTCGAAGAGTATCTGCAACACTACTGACAACTGATCAAGACGTTGTTCCTGCATATCCATCCTGGACATGATACTAGGCGGCTGCCCACTACTGGTATCTGTACCGTCAGGGTTCATGGCCCTTTCGTACTGTCATGGGGTGACTTGAGAATTAAAGACACTGACAAGTACAGATAAAATAAAATAGATTTTAATAAAATTATAATAGTAGCAGCAATGTACCTCTCCACTTTTAAGACACCAGGTAAGGACAGGGCACAACACTTCCTTCACCCTTCACTAGGCGGGTGTGAGATGGTACCACCTCTGTACCCTAACGCTAGGGTAAACCCAAAGGCAACAACAGCGAGAAACTCCAGAACTCTGGAGCCGGCAACAGGAGCGAAAAACTCCAGAATGCTGGAGCACCACCAAGTAGCGACTATACCTTCACCACCTTCACGAGTCCAGGTGTGAGGACAGTGCGCAGCACTTCCTCAACCTTTCACTAGGCAGGTGTAAACTTATAGCGTATACGTATGGCCCTTAGCAACCTTCACAAGACCGGGTGCGAGGACAGTGCACTGCACGTCCTCAACCCTTCAATAGGCGGTTAACAATAGCGCATCTAAACCCTAACGCTAGGATATACCGAGAGTGAAAGGTAAACTGCACCTAGAATGCTAGGCAAGGCAACAAGCCACTCGGACCATATACCGCAGAAGGTCAGTGACAAGGACTGTCCGAAAAAGCACTTCTGGGGCAAACAAATTACACAAGTAAAAATTCCCTCAAATTATCATTGATTTAAAGAGAGCTTTTAACCCCCTGATTGCTAGAGAGCTTTCCAAAATTATAAAACTTAATTTAACCCTTTGAGAGCCAGCGGGGTAGCCAGCTCTCTCAGTGGGTTGAATCAGGTTACATTTTTGTTTGTCCCTCAATGTGCAATGTGTTTGGTCTAGAATTGCTACTCTGTTTCATTATGTATGTAACCCTAGCATGTGTTGCTTTGCACATAGTACATCTCTGAGTAAGTGAGACATAGTATTAATATTCCCAGTTTAACCTGAGAAAAAATTAAGTAATTAAAACTTATGTGCTGTTAATAATCACAATAGAGCTTCATTTTCTAATGTTTTGTTTTATTATTTATAACTCTTCTGTATCCTTTGTTTTATGTTTACTTTTTATCTTTTATTGTGTAATGAAAATGAAACAAATTTTCTCTGTTATCCTATGTGGACCAAAAGAACCATGAGGTAAAATTCCCTCCTCTGGAGGGCAGGGCACTTAAAAAAGGTAAGCCCTCTGAGGAGGAGGCTTTCATATTCTTTCCACTTTACCCCATCTACTACTTCCAGGTTTAAGTTACTTTCTTAGACAAAGTGTGTATGGGCACAGTTCTATTATTTAGACTTATTTTCTATTTTCATTCCTAGTAATATGAGGCTCTTTAACCCCCCATTAGGCAGGCTCTCATGATGAGCTTGAACTCCTTGTTCATGGATTTCCCCGTTCACAGATTAATTCCAGATCCTTAACCTGTGAAGGTCGACTTTCTAAGTCTTTACCTTACTGTTGAGTTTCTCTAAAGTGCTTCACAGTCTGAAAACTGAAGCTAAAGGTGACTTAACTTCTTGAGTGTACAGTTTTATGTCTCTATTCTACTGACACCCACTGGAATGTCTTGATTTTACCAGTATTGCACAATATTCTGTTTTTATTATTACTTTACTCTAAGGTCTATAAACCCTTTCTGTATTTAATAACTTTTGGGGAATTTCTCCTCCTTATGGTGTCAGAGTGGGCTCATGTTGAATTAAATGACCTGCTCTTCATAGGTGTCACCTTGGGGACCCTGTCAAAATCTTTTGAGAGAGGGTACCATTTTTGAATGGCGGGAAAACCACCTTTTCCTCTGCATGTACTCTAAGACTACAACCCCCAGAATCCCCTTTGCACAAGTTTTATAAGGTGGAAAGGGTGTTTGTTGGTAGCCATCTTTTAGTGCACATGCTTTGTAGAGGCTGTTTTCTCCCTCCCATTTAACCCCTTGCAGTTGGATAAGTACTATTACACATTTCTGAGTGCATTTTTGCTAATTGGACTACTTTAGGGGTTCTTCTGGACATGTCAGAACCCAAGGGACACATGGGCATGTCTAAAGCCAAGGATTCTGGTTCCCTTAACCCCTTTAACCCATTACTCCTCATGTCACACTGGGCTTCCTAGGGACTATTTTGGAACCCTATGCCTCTCTGGCACTCTGGCCCTCACTGCACTTGCAGGAGCCATCATCTGCTGAGCAGGAACCAGTTTGGGTTAGGTCTCTTTTATCTTCATACTCTTCTCTCCCCTCATCTTTGAGGTGGTCTTAAACTCTCTGTTTGGACTCCATATGCCATCATTACGCATATGCCCCCTGTTAGGAACTTTAGACACTAGTCAATGCTCTCCATTCTATTACCTTAAGCAGGGGACACGGAGTCAGGGAAAAATAATAATTATGTTTAATGTACACTGTGATTGAATTTGACCATGGCATCATCACAGTTCATTGAGGTGGGTTTAATTAAATTGCTAATCAGAGTTCATTGAGGTGGGTTTAATGAAATTGTTATATGCTTGTATTTGTTATAAACACCAATCACTTTATTAATGAACAAATAAAGACATCTTATGCTTATAGCAGAATCTTTGTCCAAAACTAGTTTTCATTTCTTATTATGGCCTTATTTTGTGCCAAGTATCTCTGTAGAATACCAGGGGAGTGCTGTTTCAGCATGGTTACCTTGGCTTTATATCAATCTCCCCCTTTTTAATCATTTAGAAGACCAATTAACAGAGTTGTCAGTTATATTTTCAAGACTATGTTTATTAACGAGAATGGAATGAGCTTAAAATGCGTTACTAATTGGAAAATTATGTGTAACAGTGTTGCCTTATGAGTGTCAACCAGACTTATTCACAATACAATTGTGCTAAATAAAAAAATACAAAAAACAAGCGCACACAAAAAATAAGTGCAGACTGTTTAATTCCTCGTATCGGATACCTTCACCACGTGAGATATTAATATCGCCACCTCTTTCACCGTGGGAATCACCTTCTATGGTGAGTATAATAATTGTACACTCACCTTAACCAGAGGCGAACCAGCCTCTTGGTTTAAGAGCCTATACTGGATAACCCCCAGTATGGGTATCAAATCTCTGCCTTTTTTCCTCTGCCCGTCGTCACCTCCTTCAGCGTCTCTCCTCCGTCCACTTCTTCCCCTGCTGGGCTACTCCAACTAAAGGTTAACCTCCAATCGGGGCTCACTGGGACCAAATGGGATATGACTAAAGGGGCTCAGGACTCATGAGACTAATAATAAATCTCTATTTATTAAAAAATATATATGTATAGATCCATACACTAAAATAAATATCTATATAAAAAATACAAAGATATACAAATATACTCTGATGATAAAACGCACGTATCGGCTGGGAGATCAATTACTTGGGGGACACCAGGAGGGGTCCTGATGTCCCCCACGAGGTCTGAATATATAAAAAATAAAATTTAAAAAAAAAAAAAAAAAAAACTAACCCTGTGAGTGCCGCAGTGGTCCCCAGCACATTGCTTTGCAATGTGCTGGAGACCCTTGTAGCACTCACAGGGTCTTTTCTTTGGGGTTTTTTTTTTTTTTTTAAAGACCTCATTGGGGGGATCAGGGGGGATCCTGATGCCCCTCAATGAGGTCTATTATTAAAAAAAAAAAAAAAAAAAAAAAAAAAAAAATTTAACCCTGTGTGTGCCACAGGGGGGGTCAAATGCACCCCCCCCTCCTGTGGCACACACAGGACTTCTATCATTACTTTGTTACTAGAGATTGTTGGGGGGCCATCAGGATTGGTCCTGATGGCCCCCCAACAAGCTCTGATTACAAAGTAATAATAAAAAAAAAATTAACCCTCTGAGTGCCAGAAGGGTCCAATGCATTGCTTTGCAATGCGCTGGAAACCCCTTTGGCACTCACAGGGACATTTATTTTGATTCCTTTTTTTTTTTTTTTTAAGACCTCATTGGGGGGAATCAAAGGGGTCCTGATACCCACCAATGAGGTCCATAATAAAAAAAGTAAAGAAAAAAAATTAACCCTGTGTGTGCCTCAAGGGGGGCCAATGCAGCCCCCCTTCTGCGGCGCACACACAGGGCATTTCTCATTACTTCGTTATCAGAGATTGTTGGGGGGCCATCATGATTGGTCCTGATGGCCCCCCAACAAGCTCTGATTACCAAGTAATGATTAAAAAAAAAATTAACCCTCTGAGTGCCACAAGGATCCAATGCATTGCTTTGCAATGCGCTGGAGACCCCTGTGGCACTCTCCGGGTCCCCTGTTTGTGGACATATATATATATTTTTTTACTAAGACCTCATTGGGGAGGGATCAGGGGGTCCTTATGCCCCTCAATGAGGTATATAATAAAAAAAAAAAAATTAAAACACAAATTAACCCTGTGTGTGCCACTAGGAGGGGAGTTAAATGCCAACCCCCTTCCTGTGGCACACACAGGACTTTTTATCAACACTGGTAGTCACAGATCTCCCATACACACTATCAAACACTGTCCCACCATCCTTGCTCCTCTGCTCATACGCACACACACTGCCTAATCCCTCACCCTCCCACATACTTTGTTACACTTGTAGTCACAGGTCCGCACGTACACCGGCTGACGCCCTAGCTTCTTTCATCTGTTAGCCATAAAATCACACATACACTGTTTGCTTTACCATTTCTGTTTCACTGGTAGCTACGCTCCTGTAGCGTAAATTGGTATGTCAACCCACAGCAGTGGGGTACCATTTTTCTTAGGCTGGCAAGAAGTCCTCCTAGGAAATCCCACACCATTGAACCATTTTAGTATCTTTGAAGTGACTGATGTGTAAAACAAAATTTTATTTTTTCCTGTAGCACCACATTCTGGAAATAGTTGTGCCAACTAACTTAGGGGTAAAAAGGCAAGTGACCCCTCATTAGATGCGGCAGGTTGTCTTCTTTCCATAATGGTATGGTTTATCTACCTTTTCTTCAATTCTGAAGGTGTTATAGTCATTTTCGTACAGGCAAGTCAGGTTTGAGAAAATGTTAGAAACATCAGAGGTTGTAGTAGGTGTAGTTTTCTACTTCTAGCACCCCCTAAGGTAGTTCAACTCATACCAATGGGGTGTCATTTGACTCCTAAGAGCACTAGCAAACAAATGCAGTTGAAAATTCCATGGTTTTCACAGCGCTCCATACATTTGAAGGGGCAGAAATGTAAAAAAATGCAATTTTTTTCCTATATCGCCTCCTTCTGGAAACATTTATGCACACCAGTATTGGGGTAAGAAGGCAAGTGACCCCTCATTAGATGCGGCAGGTTGTTTTCTTTCCAAAATGGTATGGTTTATCTACCTTTTCTTCAATTCTGAAGGTGTTATAGTCATTTTCGTACAGGCAAGTCAGGTTTGAGAAAATGTTAGAAACATCAGAGGTTGTAGTAGGTGTAGTTTTCTACTTCTAGCACCCCCTAAGGTAGGTCAACTCATATCAATGGGGTGTCGTTTGACTCCTAAGAGCACTAGCTAATGAATGCAGTTGAAAATTCCATGGTTTTTACAAAGTTCCATACATTTGAAGGGGCAGAAATGTAAGAAAATGCCTTTTTTTTTCACTAGCGCCACCTCCTGGAAGCATTTGTGCATACCAGCCTTTGGGTAAGAAGGCACGTGACCCCTCATTAGATGCGGAAGGATGTTTTCTTTCCAAAATGGCATTGTTTCTCTACCTTTTCTGCATATCTATTATGGTTATAACCATTTTAGTGCAAGCAGATAATTTCAAAAACAAAAGTGTCAGGTTTACGTACGTGTTCCTAGCACCCACATATTCTATGTTAACCCACACAAATAGGCTACCATTTTTCTCATGTTGGTAGCAGGTACTGAATACAGCAGGAAATGTTATGGTTTTCAAAGATTTTAGTATCTTTGAAGTGGTGGAAATGTAAAAAAACATGTATTTATTCCCATAGCGCCACCTTTTGGAAATATTTGTGCACTTCAGCCCAGGGGGTAGAAAGGCAAGTGACCCCTCAATTGATGCGGGAGAATGTCTACTTTCCAAAATGGTATACCTTTTATACCTTTCCTTCATGTCTCTAACAGTTATGGACATTTTAGTACAAGCCGCCATTTTCGAAGAAGCAAACAGGTAGGTGTAGTGATGTGCTTCTGGCACCCCTAAGGTAGGTCGACTCATTCCAGTGGGGTGTCATTTTTCTCCTAAGAGCACTAGCTAATGAATACAGTTGGAAATGCCATGGTTTGCACAAATTTCAGTACATTTGAAGGGGCAGAAATGTAAGAAAATGCCTTTTTTTTTCATTAACGCCACCTTCTGGAGGCATTTGTGCTCTCCAGGCTTGGGGTAACAAAGCAAGTCACCCATCAATAGATGCGGAAGGGTGTCTTCTTTTCAAAATGGTATGGTTTGTGTACCCTTTCTTCACTTCTGTAGTTGTTATAACCATTTGGGTACAGACAAGTAATGTTTGAGAAAATGTTAGAAACATTTCAGGTTGTAGTAGGTGTCGTTTTGCACTTCTAGCGCCCCCTGAGGTAGTTGAACTCATACCAATGGGGTGTCATTTTTCTCCTAAGAGCGCTAGCTAACGAATACAGTTGGAAATGCCATTGTTTGCACAAATTTCAGTACATTTGAAGGGGCAGAAATGTAAGAAAATGCCTTTTTTTTTCCATTAGCGCCACCTTCTGGAGGCATTTGTGCACTCCAGGCTTGGGGTAACAAAGCAAGTCACCCATCAATAGATGCATCAGGGTGTCTTCTTTTCAAAATGGTATGGTTTGTGTACCCTTTCTTTACTTCTGTAGTTATTATAACCATTTGTGTACAGACAAGTAATATTTGAGAAAATGTTAGACAAATTTGAGGTTGTAGTAGGTGTCGTTTTGCACTTCTAGCGCCCCCTGAGGTAGTTAAACTCATACCAATGGGGTGTCATTTTTCTCCTAAGAGCACTAGCTAATGAATACAGTTGGGAATGCCATGGTTTGCACAAATTTCAGTACATTTGAAGGGGCAGAAATGTAAGAAAATGCCTTTTTTTTTCATTAGCGCCACCTTCTGGAGGCATTTGTGCTCTCCAGGCTTGGGGTAACAAGACAAGTCACCCATCATTAGATGCGGTAGGGTGTCTTCTTTTCAAAATGGTATGGTTTGTGTACCCTTTCTTCACTTCTGTAGTTGTTATAACCATTTGTGTACAGACAAGTAACGTTTGAGAAAATGTTAGAAAAATTTGAGGTTGTAGTAGGTGTCGTTTTGCACTTCTAGCTCCCCCTGAGGTAGTTGAACTCATACCAATGGGGTGTCATTTTTCTCCTAAGAGCGCTAGCTAATGAATACAGTTGGAAATGCCATGGTTTGCACATATTTCAGTACATTTGAAGGGGCAGAAATGTAAGAAAATGCCTTTTTTTTTCATTAGTGCCACCTTCTGGAGGCATTTGTGCACTCCAGGCTTGGGGTAACAAGGCAAGTCACCCATCATTAGATGCGGCAGGGTGTCTTCTTTTCAAAATGGTATGGTTTGTGTACCCTTTCTTCACTTCTGTAGTTGTTATAACCATTTGTGTACAGACAAGTAATGTTTGAGAAAATGTTAGAAAAATTTGAGGTTGTAGTAGGTGTCATTTTGCACTTCTAACGCCCCCTGAGGTAGTTAAACTCATACCAATGGGGTGTCATTTTTCTCCTAAGAGCACTAGCTAATGAATACAGTTGGAAATGCCATGGTTTTCACAAATTTCAGTACATTTGAAGGGGCAGAAATGTAAGAAAATGCCTTTTTTTTCATTAGCGCCATCTTCTGGAGGCATTTGTGCACACCAGGCTTGGGGTAAGAAGGCAAGTTACCCCTCATTAGATGCGGCAGGTTGTCTACTTTTCCGAAATATATAGTTTTATATAGTTATTCCACTGTTTTAGGGTAGTTTTACCACAAAAACCCTAGAATGCGCATATTAGTTTATAAAGTTGAAAATGTCATTTTGCGCTGCTGGTGATTAGGGCTCTACGCTAGCCATGGACGTAGGTAAAACTATACAAATTTGGTATTTTTTTACTCAGGGGACTCGAGGCTTTTTCAAATAATTGAAACTTTTTCAATCAAGGTAAATATTTTTGATACATAGTATGTGATTTTAGCAAAATGAGTAAATTTTCACTTTTTTTGTCATTATGACATCATAGCTTTTTGCACGATGTAAAATTCTCTTCATGTAAGGTATCACAAGAAAGCTCAATTCGTTCTGATAAAAACAATATATAGTTTTCCATATGTAACTAAAAATCCCCAGAGGAAATCAAGCCTAAACGGAAGGATAGCAAAAATGTTGAAAAAGTGTCTGGCCTGCAGGGTTCAGGAAATGGCCCGAGCCTCTGGCACTGAAGGGGTTAATGTATTTTTCTTTTTATTGTTAAGACTTAAAAAAGAGGTAAAGAAGAAGGAAAGAGGAATTGCAGAAGAATAAAGGAGACTTAAAGAGGAATTAATGGGATAGCAATGTTTCACAAAAAGAGCAGCTCTTATTAATCTTCATAGTATTTGGTCCATAGAGAGTGTTATTTCAATACTGTCAGAGTTGTATTTCAAAAGTAATTGAATGATAAAGTATCCCTCTCCCGCCCCTTTTACCTAGTGTAAGCTGCCTCCCCACAGATGTGGAATGTGTTTTTTTGACTGGACAGCTCACAGCAAGGGACAGTCTTCTTACTGTGATCATAAGGAAAACCCTGCCCCCCTTGACAGGTGTTTCAGGTTTTTCTTTATGATCACTGAAGATTGTCCCTCTCTGTGATCCATCCAGACAGTCTTGCTGCTCTCAGGTGAGCAGTGTTACATCAGTAAAAGTAAAAAAGTTGTACTACAACTCAAACAGTATTGAAATAATTCTCTCCATGACCCAAATACTAGGAAGATTAAATGGAGCTGCTTTTATTTTGAAACATTACTATCCCTTTAAAGAAGAAGACAAAAGGAAGATCAGGGTGAAGAAGATACTGCTGGACCTCCGAATTCAAGGTAAGTGTTACTCCACTTTGGGTAATGGGAAATAGGCCATAGGATAGTATTTAGGGGATATTAATACTTTGAGCGCCAAAGGGGTATGAAAAGCTTTGCTATGCAGTGCATACCCTTCTAGCACTCAAAGAGTTATTTATTGTTTGGTTTCACTCATGTTTTTCGCTGAGGACACTATATCATATCAAGGGCCAGGTAACTAGTGTAGGGATGCCTAGTTGCATATATTTGCTACTCTTACTCTTTTCTCTTACATGTAGATGGTTTTTAACACACGTTAGGGACACAGTGCCTAGAGGCTCAATTCAATAACCCTCCTTAAAAGCCACAGTAGGGCAAAAATGAACACCGAACGGTACACCCACAGTGGTACCATCGGAATTTAATTGCCATAGCAACATGACCCATGACAAGTGTTGGCCTACAGAACCTGACTTGTGGCTCGACGTTCTTTGAGTTTTTTCCCCATAACTCACATTAAATAGAGTAAAAAATGGGAACATCAAAGGAAACCAGCTAAAGCTCGGTGTTTGACACAGTGTCAAACACTGAGCGTGGGATAAAAACACAGTGATCATCCCAAACACTAACCCACCCATTGGCCCTACACTATCTCTAACATTAAAAATAAAGTGTACCAATTCTAGCCCTAACACTATCATATCACCCATAGCTGTAGCACTTAAATGGCAGTCTTATGTCCAGCAGGGTCTTCTGCACCCTGGTCTTCCTCTTTAATTCTTATTCTGTAAACTTCTATCTTCTTCATCTGTCATCCTCTTCTTCTTTCTTTTTCTTCATCTGTCACCTTCTTTATCTCTTCATCTGTGCTCTTCTTCGGTCTTCTGCTTTAAGCTAAGTGTTGCCCTGAAACATAAAAATAGTTATTAAAATTAATATTGCCATTATAGATACACTGCCGCCAGTGGAGGCAGACAAAAAGATCAATAATCTGCCCTCCTTGTACCTCTTGGGCTTTTGCCTGATCCCAACTGAGGGAAATTTGAATACAGGCTGCTTTTTATATGGCCAATCCCAGTTCAAAATGGTTCCCACGCTCCCATTGGTAGGGATTTGGGGTTACACAAGGCACGTTGATGAAGGCGTGACTCAATGCCATATAAAAGGCAGTCCCTATTCAACTTTCCCTCAGCTGGGATCAGGCAATGACCTGAAAGGTACGAGGAGGGATTTTTGGTCTTTTTGTCTGCAGCCGTCAGTGTAATTTTAATGGCAATATTACTTTTAATAACTATTTTTATTTTTCAGGTGCAATACTAAGTTTGAAAAAAAAGACCAAAGAAGAGCACAGATGAAGAAAAGAAGAAAGAAGACAATGACAGATGAAGAAGAAGATAGAAGCTTAGAGAAGAAGAAGAAATGAAGAGGAAGACCAGGGTGCAGAAGACTCTGTTAGACATCAGATTTATAAGTAAATGTGTAATTTTAATTGGATGGTGTTTGCCTTCAGGGGCTTAACCCTTCTGAGTGTCAGCAGAGTATGCAATGTTGCGCAATGCGTTACATAACCCACTGGTACTCAAAGGGTTAATTATTTTTTATTTACATACTTTTTTGGTTCTTTGGATGTATTGATATGGGGCTTAGGGCCCAAATCAATACATCCATGGTCACTTGTGTAGAGATCACTACTTTTGCATTTTTTTCTTCTCTTTTTTGACACTTCACTTACACGTTGGTAGTAAGGGTGGGCGAAAAGTGTGAAAAATTTCCTGCAAAAAATTTTGCAAAAACGTGACAATTTTTTGCATTTCCCGCCAAAAAATTTGTCTTTCCTCCTATGCAAAAATGTCCTCCTTTTCGCCTATGTTAACACATTTTCTGCCTATTTTAACACATTTTTCACCTATATTTCCTATAGGTACTACATTTCCCACTGTAATATTACTTCTTCTGAGGGCTTAAGTTTAGAAATAAGTGGCTGAAAGTCAAAGTTGAGAATCCTACAGAAACATATGGCTTGAAAAATGTGTTAGCATGCAGAATTCATTTGTCCTTTGCCCACAACACTTTCTTGCTTAAGTGACACTGGCGCATATTCAGGATGATATCAAGTAATAGAAAAAAACATAGTACAACCTACAATGTGGCAGATATGTATTGTAGTGGTGATGGTGGTAGGGGACTGGCATGCTGTGATTTGTGTATGTATTTTTATCATTGTCATACTCTATCATCCTTCTCAGATTATTGCCACATATTACTTATTGGTCATAGCAGTGGTCCCAAGTGAGGTAGATGGTGGCAACCCTTCTTCACATCCATCCTCCACTTCCTCATCTGTGCTGCTGTTTGTCGTGGCTTTGTCTGTCATTTGTGGTTTCTGCTACTGCTATAACTACTGGAGATGGATGTTGATGTAATTCTACTGCCACTACTACGTGTCAAAGGTGCAGCACTTACAGCAGCAGCACCAGAGGTACTCTTCAGAATCTGACACTGTGGATGTTAACCTGTGTTGCTGTTGCTGGGTACTCAAAACAGGTGTGTGTGTCTGAGTGGGACTTTGACTTTGAAGAGGCAATGATGCTGAGGATGACTGATAGGGTGACTGTGTGCTTTTTGACATCTGTACTTGTCCAGGGTCAGACTTTCCAATGGCTTTCTCAAACAGTTTATAGACAGGCACAGTGCTCCTTAAAAGTGGTGGAAGATACAGCCTTTGACTTTATCCTAACCTTTTAGCCCTGTCAACATCCTCACTCTCAATTTCATCTGTATCTGAACAAGAAAAGGATGCTTGAGGGATATATTCTAGATCTACATCATCATCAGTCATCATTAGTTCATCCTCAGCAGCATCAGCATCACCTGACAGTTCTTGCCCACTACTACCCTTATATTCCTCTAAGCTTTTGGAGGTCTCAAACTGTAACTGTAACAACAACTAATTTGAGGACAGGTGTTTTGGTGTCTCACTGTCTGATGCAGCAGGCGGTTCAGCTGCTACACCTTCCTCTATTATTCTGTTGCCAGCATCATCAACACTTGAATGTGACTTGTTGTCATCTTCAGTATTCTTCTTATATGGTTCTATATTTCTACTGGCACTGGTGGTGCTGGACCTAGTTTTGCTGGGACCTTGACAAACTGCATCCTCCTTGGAGTAAAGAGATCATCATCATTGATTGAACAAGCTGCAACAACCATTGCTGCAGTAGGTTTTTGGACTACTACTTTACTTTCACGTCCCTACACTGCTCCACCCCCCCCCCTTTTCCCCTTGTGCGTTTGCTGGACATTCTGCAACTACACTGCGTTTTTTTACTGTACAGTGCACAACACAACTGATGGAGCTGTATGATGCCTTGCCTAAGCCCAGTCAGCTTAGTATTCTTAGTATTCAGCTTAGTATTCTTAGTATTCGGTTTGTATTCTTTTTTATTTTTTTTATTTTATTTATTTTATGTTTTTAAGTTGTCCACCCTGTTGTCATCACAGTCTGTCCAAAAAAAATTGAAAAAGAAAATCAACAATGTCTTTCCCCAGACAATAACAGCAAGATCAGGAAGCAAATAGGTTGCCTATGTCTTGCCTGTCAGTCACATGGAATTTTGGAGTATCTGGAGGACAACCTCCTGCCTCCCTTCTTATCCCCTAGAGTGCCCCCAGACTCCCCTAATACAGAGAACAAATGTCCTACCTTAATGACTTCCTAAACTAAGCTTAATTTTTCCTTTATTTGCCTATCTCCTCTAGCTAAAAAGCATGCTGCTCTCTCCTCTCACAAAAACAGAATGGCTGCTGTAGAAAACTTTTGTGTTGTGTAGAAATATTTTTCTTCTCTTTGACTTCAATGGGCAGAAAAGGTGGGAAAAAAGCAAAAAAACTGCACTTTTCAAGGGAAATTTTTCGCCAAGCAGAAAGTGCCATTATTCACCGATTTCAGTTTGAGCCGAAAATTTTCGCCCATCCCTAGTCGGTAGTTAGGCAAACGCATTAGGGGATTTAACTCCATATGTTTTAGGGTTATTGTTTGGAGTTAATAGTGAGTCCCTTAATGCTAGGTACTAGCCACCTCATGTAATTGAATTGCAAATTCAAAAACTTTGTCATTGATTCCAATGGATGCAAATTTAGCACCCATAGTGCATTTTTTCTATTCGGTAGCGTGTCACAGCACAGATAATAGCATATCTGACTGTGACTACTGCCGGTGTTTTTTGTTTTTTTTTAACGGTTGGAATTGAATCGAGCCTTAGGGGGCTCGATTCAATATGAGCTGGTACAACCTAAGGTAGGACAAAAATAAACACCAAATGGAACACAGACAATGGTACCATCGTAATTTAATTGCCCTATCAACATAAACCACAACAACGTTTGGACACAGAGCCTGACTTGTGTTCCAAAGTTCGTTGTGTTTTTTTTTTTATTCCCATAACGCACTCTAAATAGAGTGAAAAATGGAAACATCAAAGAAACCAGCTAACACTCAGTGATACAATGTCAAACAGGAGCATGAGCTACAAACACAGTGACCCTCCCAAACACTAACCCCCCCTTTGATCTATAGTACCCCTAACATTAACAACAAAATGTACCAATACTAACCCTAACACTATCCTATCACCCATAGGTGGAAGACATGCAATCTTCTCTTCTGCACCCTGGTCTTACTTCTGTAAGCTTCTTTCTTTCTTCTTCGTCTATTTTCCTCTTCTTCTTTTCTTCATCTGTGCTCTTCTTCAATCTTCTTCTGTAAAATAGGTGTTTGCCCTGTAAAAGAAAATATAGTTATTAAAATTAAACTTATCCTTAAAGTTTTGCTGCAGCTGGGATGTGGGGTTATGCAGGACACAGAACATGCCCTACAGTAGCCACACCTCTCAGCCAATCAGCTTCTAGCTGGAGGGAGGACTCAATGTGCTAAAAGCTGATTGGCTGGGACGTGTAGTGATTGAAGGGCACATTCCATGCCTGTGTAACCCTACATTCCAGCCAATGGAAGCATGGGAACCATTTTGAACAGGGACTGGCCATATAAAAGGAAGTCCCTGTTCAACTTTCCCTCACTTGGGATCAAGCAACAGCCAGAAAGGGGCAAGAAGGGGGGGGGGTTCCTCTTTTTTTCTGCCACCGCTGGTAGCAGTGGTGGCGTCAGCATAGCTTTAAGGATAAATTTAATTTAATAAAGTATATTTTGTTTTACAGGTACAACCCTAAGTTTAAAGAAGAAGTCTAACAGAAGACGAAAAAGAAGATGATGACAGATGAAGAAGAAGAAAGAAGATAGAAGCTTACAGAAGAAATGAAGAAGACCTGGGTGCTGAAGACCCCGATGGACATGAGATTTACAGGTAAGTGTTTATTTTTACTGGATGGTATTGGCTATGGGGGATTAATCCTTTGAGTACCAGTGCGGTAGGCAACACTGTGCATTGCATTGCATACCACACTGGCACTCAAAGAGTTTATTTATTTTACATTTTGCAAATGTTTTTGGTACTGTGGATGAATTGTTATGGGGCTTAAAGCCCCATATTAATACATCCATGAGTCATTAGTGTAGGGATCTCTACATTTGCATTTATTTCTTACTTCTTTTGACACTTTGCTTGGCTAGGCACATACGTTAGGGGACTCAATGCAAAATTTTCTATGCCGAAATGTTTGGCTATAAGGGAGTCCCTTAATGCGTGTTACTAGACACCTAGGAATTGAATAGCAAATTCTACTTTGTCAGTAGTTTGTAACAGCACAGGTAATAGAATGCCAAGTAATGTTGAGCGAGCACCCCGATGCTCGGGTGCTCGGGTGCTCTGACCGAGCACCCCCTGATGCTCGAGTGCTCGGCCGAGCACCCGAGCCCCATTCAAATGAATGGGAGCACTCGAGCATTAAACCAGGCACCCCCTGCTCTGATGAGCGGAGGGTGCCTGGTCAATGTCCCCCTTCATCTCCGCTATGCCCCTCTTCCACAATGTCCCCCTTCATCTCCTATGCCATAGCGGAGATGAAGGGGGACATTGTGGAAGAGGGGCATAGCGGAGATGAAGGGGGACATTGTGGAAGAGGGGCATAGACTCTATGCCCCTCTTCCACAATGTCCCCCTTCATCTCCGCTATGCCCCTCTTCCACAATGTCCCCCTTCATCTCCTCTATGGCATAGGAGATGAAGGGGGACATTGTGGAAGAGGGGCATAGCGGAGATGAAGGGGCACATTGTGGAAGACGGGCATAGCGGAGATGAAGGGGGACATTGTGGAAGAGGGGCATAGAGTCTATGCCCCTCTTCCATAATGTCCCCCTTCATCTCCGCAATGCCCCCTTCATCTCCGCAATGCCCCCGTACCTCCATTCCCTGGTGGTCCAGCGGAGCGTCTTCGGATCTGTGCCTCTTCCGGCACAGATCCTCTTCACCCGAGCATGTCGGGCGAGCACATGGCGGTACTCGTACGAGTACCGCCATGTGCAGAGCAGAGCGATGCTCGAGCCGATCCGAGCATCGGCCGAGCACGCTCGCTCAACACTAATGCCAAGCTTAAAACTCCCAACGTTGGGCTTGATCCACAGTAAAACAGTCGGTAAGGCAAAAAGCATTACCGAATATTAGCAATGTCTGTGTAGCAAAACTATGCAATAAGCCATCTACGAGAATGGTCAACAAGCATAGGCTGTGCAAACACACATTTCATAATGTGCTTTGCAACTTTTTTTTACATAACCATGAGTTCATTTCAGTCGCTAAACAATGCCAGATACATCAGCTTCAGGGAAAACAAACTAATGTTCAGCTTTATCTGGTGGCTCACAGCCAATCACAACACACCAAAGTAACAAGGTCATTCAAATATATGTATATATACCCCAAAATAACTGACTCACACTGCCTGTGTTTGGAGGTTCTCAGAGCTACAACACAGGGCCCAGGAGCAGAGGATAGATTTAGCGACAGAGAGACAGGTGCACACAATGGAGACAGGTAGACTTAGAGTGGGGAACAGAGAGAATTACATTTAAAATATACACATAATATAATTTGGCACATATTGCACACATCACATACTCACACAAACACAAATAAACACATCTTTTGTTTTTAAACACCTAACACATTTTTATTTTTATTTCATACAGTGTGATCCAGTGGGTATCCTTTTGAAATGTTGCATGCCACATCGTGCGTCTCAAAATGTCACATTTCTGTGGTCACCAGCTTATAAATGACACATTAACAATGTCACATGCCAAACAATCATACATTCAATATATCTCCACTATATCTCCTTGCAGAACATGTTGCCCACGACATGTCGCCTTCTATATGTCATCTGCATCAAAATGTTGCTCTCATCTTCACTAATTTGCACACATATAATCGATGCACATGCATTAAGAAAGCATTAAGGGTGCAATAAGGGGGCATTAAGGTTGCAATAAGGGAGCAAAGTCACACACATACAATGGATGCACATGCATTAAGGGTGCAATAAGGGTGCATTAAAGGCAGAATAAGGATGCATTAAGGGCGCATTTAAACTTCACATCATTGGTGCATTAAGGGAACAAATGTGACATATTTAAACTTCACATCTTGACATTAATGCAATAAGGGCGCATTAAAGGTGCAAAAAGGGCGCAATGCCATTATGGACACATTAACGGAGAAAATGTGACATTTACACATACTACAAAAATGAGGGCACATTAAGGGCACCCTGCGTCAAAGCTGTAACCTCACATTCCTCAAAACTGCATCATTTTTCCCCACAGTCCAATCAGGAAATGCATCACTATTGAAAACAAAAGAGGAAGTACACCAACATTGAGCCAGGACACACACACGCACAGAACACAGCTTTTGCTTTCCAGCTTTGCCAGCTTCACTTTCGTCACAAACATGCCTAGGGAGCCTTCTTTTACCAATACGGAGCTGGGGATACTTGTCCACTCTGCATTTCGCAGTCACATTTTGGACAAAATGGGCTATAAAATGCAGAGGTCCAGTGGCATCACGAGGACCAGGAGGCAAATTCTTCAGAGGTGGCCTGAACTCAAGCTCCTAAAGTCAGGAGTACTGTGTACCATTAAAGCAGGTATGTTTGCTTTGCTTTTTATCGCTGGGAGGGAGGTGTTGGTTGTAATATAACTGTAATTCAGATGTTTTTCCATGTTCACACACTTTGCTTTTTCACTTCCCTCCTAGCATGCAACCCACCCCAAAATGCCCCTCCTGATTTTCTGGGGGCCACCTCATCACCAACCCTGCATCTTAGAAATAAGTATTTTTATGGTATGTAGGCAGTAGACACCAATTAGGAATTACAGTACACATATTGACATATTTTTATCACTTTATTTATAGGCTGCAGATCATCCAAAAGAAGGTTCTCTAGGACTGCTCGACCTCTTCCTCCTCCTTGTAAGTACCATTGTGTGCTTTTAAAATGTAGCTCACAAATGACTAACTACTTGTATATGTAATGGTAACCTTTTTGTACCACTTAATTTATAGCACATACACCAGGCCACAGAAGGCCCTCTGCAACAGCTTCACCCTCTCCTTCTCGTAAGTATCCTTTTAAGTAATATACTGGGTATCCTTTAAAAATGTAGCACACTACTGTGCATGCAACTAAACACATACCTTGCTGATATTTGTCACTGATGTGACACTGGTGTGCACAATATTGTGCAACATTTTTAAAGTGCAGCCTATACTGCCTCTACCATCAGTGTAATCAGATTTCAGATGTAAATACTAGAAGTCAATATTTTGCATACATTTCTTTCTTATTTAACCTTAACAATCTTATAAAACAAATGTGTAAATCCACCTGTGCCTGGAGCTTAGTTCCTAACCTTTCTATAGCATCCCTAACCCCTTCAGACCAAAAGAGGCATTCAATACCTCCAGCTGTTTGCTTGCTATTCTAGGAAGATCAAGATATTTTGCTAAGGAAAGATTATCTATCTGAGCTGCAATATTATATAAATTCCTATAAAAATCTCCAAGTGTTCTTCCAATATCATCTGCTTTAATAAGTATATCTCCTTTAGGGTTGTAGGGCTATTTTTCTTCTCTTTATTCAATTCACTTAATTTCACATATAGCGCTGCTAGGGATGGTCCTGCCAGTTTTTTATCAGTTGGATTGAGTTTGATCAGATAACCTCTCCTAACACAATTATACATACACCAAACATGTGAGAGAAGTATTTCTGAATCTGTATTTTCCTTAAAAAAGTAATCGTCATATCCCTAAGATACTTCTGATTTTTTTCGTCTTATAATAAACTATTATTTAACCTCCAGCTTGTTTAAGTAGTATTGCTTAAGCCATCTTTAGATTGCATTATTACTGCATTGTGATATATCCAATTGTTTCTGAAATTCTAGCAGAATCCATATTACTCAAAAACAAATCTCTTCTCTAATAAGAATAGTATACCTGAGAAAAATGTGTATAATCATTTTCTTTTGGATGGAAAAGTCTCCATATGTCAAAAAGACCATATTCTTTCAAACTACATTGAATGCTTTTTGCTTTATTTACAAAGTCTCCAGAATATATTTCTCTCTTTATTTTTTATACATATCCACATCTAATATCATATTAAAAAAAGCCCCAGAAATTATTACCAAACCTTGTTTCAAAATCTCTATTTTATCTAATATTTTCTTAATATTTTATTAGGTGCATATATATTAACAAGAGTAAACAGTTTATCATTTATACGACATATGCAAATTGCATACCGTGCCTCTTGGCCTTCTTCCTTATATATAATCTCCAAATTCTGCTTAGCAGAAATCAATATGGCCACACCTCTTTTTCTTTTCCTTTAGCATTGAAGATTCAATAATCTTTGAATAACCCCTAATAACTATTTTCTTTTTGGTTATCCATTATCCAATGAGTCTCCTGAAGAAAACATACATCTGTTTGTTCTTTCTTTAACATATTTTCCAAAAGAGACCTCTTATGCACTGAGTTTAGTCCCTGTACATTAATGGTCATCCATTTGTCCATACCTGGGTTTCCCTTAAGAATTCCACACAGATCCCTTTAGACAATAGTGTTGACTGGCAATACAAACATGTAAAAAAGAAATACACATCCTATATTGCAAGGTTTGAAACCCCACCCATTCCCTAGTAATAGTGCCCTCCCACAAAACATCTTAAAGCACTGATGTGTGGGTCCTATGTCTAAGATCCAGAGTAAGAAATAAAACACCTATCCTGTCTTTATTATTCATTACTTAGACATTGAAAGGTAAGAAGAGGGGAAAAAATGTATAGACTCCCAAATTATATTCTAAACAGTATGATTATATACTATTAGCTTCTCCTTAATCTCTATTAAAGGGATAGTAGTTCATCATATTTAAAAATAAGCATCTTGTAGCCATTGAAAAAATAAACGAAATGCCCTCAGTCCCATCTCTCAAACCTTTATGGTCTGAGAGATAATTGTAGTTAAAGTTCCCCCCTTCCTCCCCTTTCCCTGACGTCAGTGCTCTAGCTGACTGTAGGGGAATCCGCTCCTAGGACCATCCGGTGGCTCTGTAGCAGAGCCAAGATTGCGTTATTAGAAAATAAATCCTTCACTGGAACAGTTTTCTAAGTGTGCTTGTAAACCCCACCAAGATACCTCCAATTAACTGCATTCTTTAAGGCGCTTTGTTGTTTGTATCATTAAGTTCTAAAATTAATCTCCAACATTTTTTCAAAATAGTAATAATGGTAGATGACCCAGTAGCTCTTTGGAAGTTTCAATGGAGAAAATAACTAAATATGGGATATACTCAAATTATAAATTTGAGACTTGTGCTTTGTTATCCAATGTGGGAATGGAAGAGGGACATAGGTTAAAGAGTGACTATTGGTTTAAATGGGCTAAAATGATAATAGATTCTTTGGCCATGAAAATCTTATCTGATCCTGAAAAAATTACAATAAAGTTACACGTTTTTTCTACTATGTACTGCCGTCCTACACTTACTAAGTTCTTAGAAAGATGTCAAAAATAATGCAAAAGTACAGCTGTGGAATATTAAACTTTCCAAAATATTGGCAGTTGACATGCTGTTCTAATCTTTTGTTGGAAACAGAGGCTTTAAAGAAATTATGTCATAGTAATGTTTCACAAAAAACGCAGCTCCGATTAATCCTCATAGTATTTGGGCCGTAAAGAGTGTTATTTCATCATTGTGTGAGTTCAAGAGTAATTGAGTGATAAAGTATCCCCCTCCTGCCCCTTCTACCTAGTGTAAGCCACCTCCCCTCAGTTGTGGAATCTGGCCACTTGACCAGACAGATTACATCAAGGGACAATCTTCTTACTATGAACATAAGGAAAATCCTGATCCCCTTGACAGGCTTTTCCTTATGCTCACTGAAGATTGTCCCTCTCTGCAATCCATGCAGTCAGTCTTGCTGCTCTGAGGTGAGCAGTGTTACATCAGTAAAAGGGGCAGGAGGGGGATTCTTTACCATTCAATTACTCTTGAACTACAACTCTGACAGGATTGAAATAACACTCTTCACTGCCCAAATACTATGAAGATTAATTGAATCTGCTTTTTTGTGAAATATTACTATCCCTTTAAGTGCATAGTAATGCAAACATATTATTAATGTAGATTTTTAGCATTTTAAAGAAAGAATGAACAACATGAATAATAAAGTTGATTTTGAAAGTTGTTTCAAAACCACCAAAGCTGTTATAAAGTGTTAGTTCCACTTTAAGACTTTAATGCCAGCAAGCCCCAAACAGCTGTTACTCCATTTTCTCCTGTTCTTTCTTAGTATATTGTGAAAAACATAGTGCAGTACAAAAGAACACCCAAATACTTACTTAACCCCTTAACCCCAAGATCCTGGCTAAAACCCTTGCTGCGGAGTGGGCGAGTGGAGGTCCGGAGATTCTTGAGCTTCCTCTGTTTAACCTGGCCCATAGGCGTCAGTTTTGTAAACCGGTTTCTATGATCTATCACTGGCTGGAGGTGAGGACATTTACCGAAGGGTCGACTCTGACTCCACTGGGAAGATGATCTGGGGAATCTGTAGGAATGTGAGTGGGATGTGGCAAGGAAGGGTTCTGGGGTGGTGGTGACCATGGTGCGGCATCAGCTGCTCCAACTTAAAATTTTACACTGGACGTATTATACCCTGGTTTGGCTCCATAGGATAGGAAGGCTCCCAGATGACTGTTCTGTGTGGTGTGGAGGTCAGGAAGCAGATTTTTTCCACCTGCTCTGGTCTTGTGGTTCGGTTCGGGACTTTTGGGAACAAGTAGAGGACACAATAACCCGGGTGGTGCACTGGAGGGTTTCTAATGATCCCAAGGTGTACTTGTTGTCTATCTTCCCTGTTCAATTGCGTCATTTTACTAATGTTACCCTGGTTCGGGAACTGTTGGTCATGGAGCGGAAGGTGGTGGCCTTGGTGTGGATGTCGGAGAGAGACCCCCCTGTCACAGAACGTGGTATAATTTAGTTCAGAGCAATCTTCCTCACTGCAAGGGACTCCATTTGCATAGAGGCATTCCTGATAAATTTTCTTTGATATGGGACCCATGGCTACTCCAGGACTAGTAACTGTACTTGAAGCCTCTATAGGGCTTGTCCTTTACTTTGACTTGGTTCCTGATCTACTTCTTATCTCACTAATCTGTCCTGATGTCTTCACTTCTTTTATTTTCTTTTCACTACTCTCTTGTAGTCATGAATGTTGGGTGAGGGTGGCCCCAGCTTTGTGTAACCGGGAGGCCTCTCATTCAGTTCCTCTTTTTCTTTGCTCTGTTTTCTGTTTCTTTTTCTTCTATCCCTCTTCGCTATTGTTGCCTATGTCGTTTCTCTCTTGCTCCTCTTTACTCTCTTTCATTTCTGCCTTTCCTGTCTTAGGACCGAACACTAGTGGATCATCTTGGAGGGTCTGGCAAGCAAAACTCTTGCAATTCAGATCACTTTTACATCTTAATCAATATATATTTTGCCTTTCTGTATTATTTGTTTGCTCTGCTGTAATCAGTTTTCCAGTTGGTCTCTGTAATACTGCCTGATTGCAATAAAAAAGACATTAAAAAAAAAAAAAGCAAACTGGGACAAATTCTCCTTGAATTTAATGGGTCTTTTAACCCCTTGATTTCTAGAGCACTCCAGTACATTGCAAATCAATATGCTGAAGACTTATTTTGCATTGATAGTGATAAATGGTACATTTTATTAATTGGAAATGTTTCTATGCTGCCTATAGTTCAGTTTCTTTGCACAATAATTGCTCTATTTCAGGGGTTCTCAAATCTGTCTGCCCCCTTTTTTGGATCTCCTCCCATGAACACAGGTGAATCAATCAATGATTCAATCATTTTGAAGGATCTGCTAATTTAATGACATTCAGATTTGCTTGATTGAGGATATCCTAAAAACGTGCATGGGGTGGGGGTCTGAGGATAGGTTTGAGAGCCCCTGTTCTATATTACCAATGATATAATGCCTCTTGTATTTATACAAGCTATGTGTATACCCTGTGGCAGCAATAATACTTTAAATACTAATCCAGGAAATGTTAACCAAAGAGGAAGCCAAAGAAAACATACAATGCAGAGATATTTTCAGTACATGACTCATTCTAAATAGAGTTTGTAACATGTAGAATTTATTTCAGAACAGCTGTGAAAATATTAACAAGATAAATGTATTATTATATTATTAGGCTAAAAGCCTCTGAAAAAATGTTGCTTTAGAGGTTTTTAAGATGAAATCAAAAGCAAGTGTACCCACTCAGATTAGGCCATGTATCTGGAATGATACTGGCTTATGCTACAGGTACAGGTTTCTGAAATACATTCTGAACAGTTAAAGATGAGCAGTAATATGTCACAGGGTTGTCAATACATACATACATCTACAGAAAAAGACAATAATGAGAACAAGTGCTAATCTGTATAAAATGTTGGGGTTTGAAAGAATTTTCAAAATTATCTAAATGTTGTACTGGACATTTTTAGTTAGAAAACCCATTTTTTATATTTTTAGAATAATAGATGGTACAAATTAAGGCATGCAGTGCAGGAACTTCCTATCTTAGCCCTACATTTCCTCTGTCTCCCATTAATTCTGCTCAATATTTCATTACTCACTTCTTCTGTCTCTAAAAGGTTAACTGTTAGGGAATGGGGGAGGTAATGCATAGCTAAGGCAAAAGTGACTTCGTAGCATGCCTTAATCTAAACAGCTGAAACATTAACAAGCTAAATAAAAGAGCACTTTCAAACACCAAAGTTGATATTAGGTGATAGAGTCCCTTTAATCACTTGGGTGCTAGAAACATCTTCAACACATTGGTAAACAATGCACTGGATATATCTCTAGCATCCAAGACATTTAAATGAATGCACTGAAAATTTGAAGTGATATTTAGCAGTAAGCAAATGTCTGGTATCACAGAGTATAAAAAAGTTGAATTCATAGTAACATAGTAATTTAGGTTGAAAAAAGACTTGCGTCCATCTAGTTCAACCTTTTCCTATTCCTGTTTACCATCATTGATCCAAAAGAAGGCCAAAAAAAAATAGCCATATAGCAATTTCAAATTCTGCCTTGAATGGGGGGAAAAATTCCTTCTTGATTCCAAATGGCAATCAGATTTCTCCTTGGATCAACAAGCACTAACTAAATATTAATCTCAATACTAAAGTATATAGCCCTCTATGTTATGCTCTTTTAAATAAGTATCCAGGCACTTTTTAAAGGCATCTAATGTATTTGATAGCACCACCTTCTCAGGCAGTGAATTCCATACATTTATTGTCCTTACTGTAAAGAAACCCTTCCGCTGTTGTAGATTAAATCTCCTTTCCTCAAGTCTAAGCGAGTGGCCCCTTTTCCTTTGTACTGTTCTGTTAATGAACAGGTCTTTGGAGAGCCCTTTGTATGGGCCCTGAACATATTTATATAGTGTTATCATATTCAAGTAATTCCAAAATCTAAATGACATTCTTACATGATAAAAAAAAGCAATAAATGAAAAAGAAAGGGGGCACCTCATAAAATAGTATCATTTTATGATATATTGAACTATACTTTTATCCCTCTTTGCAGACTACTCACATGTAAAACTGGTCTATCATACATACATATATACATGAAAGACAATATATGCAGGCGGAAGGTATTATCACCCAAATCCACTTGCAATTTTCTTTTGTTTTGCTCGATCCAGCAGTTCGCCTTTGTCCAAAGGACTCCACCCAAAAATGAAAGAAAAAAACAAAGTGCCAGTAGAGATTCTACAATAAGGGAGTGCTATGATCAATAGGTATGACACACACCAATGGGACTCACAGTGTTAATATGACCGGCATTTGTTTTATAACCACATACAGAAAATTGTGAGCTTGTCCCTGCTCAAGCAGTCAAAGGTAACCTCTTCTGTTCGTCTCGTTCAGATCTTAATACGGGCCATATACCCAAGCAAGTTAATATCTCAATAATTTTATTTATGATAATAAGTCTTAAAATAACATCTGATTGATGTAATAAAAACAAATGTAAAAGTTCAATTCTTTAAGTAATTACAATGTGTTTCGTGGCGAAACAACCTGCCACTTTATCAAGTACACAAGTAAAAGAATGAACAAACTAATAAAAAAAATCACTTGTGTTTCCCTATATTTATACCTTTTCATACGTACCGCAACCCACTGGGCACCTAACAATCAGATTTTGATCATTAACCATTTCATTAATCGAACATCAAGAGGTCAATATCTGCTGTGATAGAACATTCCATTCTCGCAGATTAAATTGATAAAACAACATTATAGCTCATATAAATGATAAATATAAAAACAACATTATCATCAAAAAACTCAAATAGTTAAAAGAATAATTGGAGTAAAGAAGTGATTATTAATGACATATAATATAAAGATGGATTGAACTTTTTCTAATAAACATCACGTCTAAAAGGTTTTGAACATTATCTCTCCCATTTTTATTCTTTACATATCTGTATCTGAATAATAATTAGTATACTATTATTAATCAAATCAATGGCAGAGTCAAGGAAACATCATCAGCCTCTTTCTTCATGTAAGCAGACAGGGAGACAGATTGGACTAAATAATACCTTAAAGAGCTAGACTGGGAATCAGTCAAAAGAACATCATCAGCATATTTCTCCCTATACGTTAACAAGGAAAAAAAGTACTAAAAATACCCCAAGGTGCTAAAGTGTGGATCAGAAACAATTAACCACCAGTATCCTGAAAAGAATCCATCTAAAATATCAAGGTGATTTCAAATGATTAGTAAAACCAATATAAAAATAAATGAATCCTAAAACGTTTCTATTTATTTTTTGCTCTCCAGTGTTTCTTTTAACCCTAGTGGTATAAACGAGCCCATTTTAAAAATCCAGAGTGACTCATAATTAATGAGTTTCTGGATTCTATTGTAGTGCACACACAGTGGAATAAACTTGATAGGGGTGATGGTTAAAACAGAAGGGTTTTTATTATGTTCTACTGTAGAGTGTCTCAAAACACGGTGCAAATTATATGCCTTTTTTACATTTCTGTGGTGTTGCCCAAACCTCGTCTGCACTTTCTGAGTTGTCCTGCCAATATATTGTAACAACTAATCAAATAAACAACAAAATAACTGTTGTGGGTCACATGGTGTTTTAAGTCAAATGTTTCTCCCATTTCATGTGATTTAAACGCTCAGCTTTATGGCAGATGTTTTTATAGGTGAGACATCTATCATGTCCACACCTATATGAACCCTGGCAGTTGAATGATCCCATTTTCTTCTGGGTTTTATTTTCATATTATGATCTTAATTTACAGGACACTATAAACATTTTTAGGGTCCTCACTCTCCTAAAAGTCATCTTAGGTTTTTTGGGCAATACATTTTTTAAATAGGGATCTATTTGCAATACAGACCTTTTTTTTTTTTTACTAAAATTGATTGAATATTCTTGTGTGCAATTTTATATTGGGTAATGAATCCCATTTGATTATTATTACCATAGTTATGCTTCCTTTAAAGGTCAATCCTTCTTTCACATTTTGTTCTCTCAGGATATTTTGCTTTTAGAAAAAGAATCTTTAAAGGGATAGTAATACTTAAAATGTAAAAATAAATATGTTGTAGGGTTTATCACCTTGAGTAAAACAAGAGTACTCCCACTGCTGAAAGGTGTTTCATTCAAAAGTTATTAATTTTCAAAGTTGATTTTTTTAGGTGCAATATCACAGTGGCCTGAAATTGTACAGTGGCGCTGTTTCTACATGATCCTATGGACAGCTCTGGTCCCGGGACCATAAATCTCCATAGGATGGTGTAGCAACAGCGCCGCTGTACAATTTCAGGCCACCGTGATATTGCACCTAAAAATTCAACTTTGAAAATTAATAACTTTTGAATGAAACTCCTTTCAGCAGTGGGAGTACTCTTGTTTTACTCAGGGGGATAAACCCTACAACATATTTTTTTTTACATTTTAAGTATTACTATCCCTTTAAATCATTTTATTGAATGATCTTTCTCCCCAAATCTCTTCATTAATACCTCACTTTGTGTATCATAATCCCCAATATTACTGCAGTTACTTTTTAGCCTCAAGAATTGACTGTAAGACACATTGTTTAAACATGTTTGATGGCGAGAGCTGTTACAGTGAAGGTAACTATTTGTATCAACTGATATGAAATGGGTACTACTTTTGATCTTACCATTGGTGTCTATTTTCAACTGCAAAGCCAAAAAAACTATTTGCCTTGCATCAAATGTAGATGTAAACTTAATGTTCCACTGGTTCCTATTTAAATACTCCACAAAAAGGCCAAATGAGTTAACATCTCCCTTCCATACCTACAAGCAGGTCATCTATGAAGTGGCAATAGAGGATGCGATTTGAGGCAAAAGAGCAAGTCTAAAAATAAATGTTCAAAACAACCCATAAATACCTTTGCATAACTTGGTGCAAATCTCATCCCAATCGCTGCTCCTTTGACCTGCCTATTTTTATATTGGTTTTACTAATCTTTTGAAATAATCATAATATTTTAGATGTTGGTTTATTTTCAGGATGCTGGTGGTTAATAGTTCCTAATCCACAGTTTAGCACCTTGGGGTATTTTTTGAGTACAATGTTTCCCTGTTAACTTACAGGGCGAAATATGCTGATGATATTCTTTTGACTGATTCCCAGTCTAGCTCTTTAAGGTATTATTTAGTCCACTCTGTCTCCCTGTCTGCTTACATGAAGAAAGAGGCTGATGACATTTCCTTGACTCTACCATTGATTTGATTAATAATAGTATACTAATTACTATTCATATACACATACAAAATTAAAATGGGAGAGATAATACTCTTCTGAGATATTAATAACTGATTACCTCTGGTTTGCAGTTTAGCCATTATAGGTATATTTTGATCTTGTCTGTTTGCTCATCTATGCATAGGGAGGAAGAGGTTAATTATGTCCCTCTAACTCTCCCATTAACAACAGTATATTAGTTACTATTTACATATATACAAAAAATAAAAATGGGACAGATGATGTTCAAAACCATTTAGAGGTGATGTTTATTAGAAAAAGTTCAATCCATCTTTATATTATATGTCATTATTAATTATTTCTTTCTTTCAATTTTTCTTTTAACTATTTGAGTTTGTGATGATAATGTAGTTTTTATATTCATTATGTATATGAGATATAATGTTTTATCAATTTAATCTGCAAGAATGGAATGTTTTATCACAGCAGATATTGACCTCTTGATGTTCAATTAACAAAATGGTTAATGATCAAAATCTGATTGTTAGGCTCCCAGTGGGTGTCAGTACGTACGAAAAGGTATAAATATAGGGAAACACAAGCGAGATTTTGTATTAGTTTGTTCATTGTTTTACTTGTGTACTTGATAAAGTGGTGGGTTGTTTCACCATGAAACACATTGTAATTACTTAAAGAACTGAACTTTCACATTTGTTTTTATTACATCAGTCAGATGTTATTTTAAGATTGATTATCTTAAATTCATTGGGATATAAACTCGCTTGGATGTATTACTATCTGAAAGAGATGAACTGAAGAGGTTACCTGTGATTGATTGAGCAGGGACAAGCTCACAATTTCCTGTATGCAGTTATTAGTACTGGTGTGAAACAAATGGCGGTCATATTAACACTGTGAGTGCCATTGGTGTGTGTCATACATATTGATCATAGCCTTCCCTTACTGTAGAATCCTTATTGGCACTTTGTTTTTTCTTTCATTCTTACATAATCACACTGGAAAAGTCCAAAAAACCATCATCATCCTGGAAAGTATTATACTGACATTTCTCTTTGATTTAGTTGCATCAGCAAATCTGTGGGTACCATCAGCTTTGAGATGTAACATAAAAAGTTAACAAACATGAGATAAAGCAACAATCATTTGGGCCATATGGTTAAAAGAAAACTGAGCTACACTATAGGGAAGATCTAAAAATTCTTAGTGATTTAAAGTGTCAGTAATGTCCCAAAAAAAACTTAGAGTTTTGTAGAGCTTCAAAAAATAAACTCTATAGCAGAAATCCTATGTCTCAAACCACTATGGTTTGAGAGATATACATGCATTCAAAGTTCCCCCCTCCCTTCCCTTCTCCTGATATCAGATGTAAAGCTGACAGCAGGAGATTCAAGTCGTGCGACTCGAGGAGGCTCTTCAGCAGAGCCGAAGTTGCGTTATTTAAAAAGAATTACTTAATTGGAATGGTCTACAAAGTGTGCTTGCAAACCAGGCACACTTTGTAGACCTTTCTAATGAAGTAATTATTTTCCAATATGCAATGCTGGCTTTGCTGCAGAGCCGCTGGCTAGTCCCCAGACCGGGATCTCCTGCTGTCAGCACAGCACTGACATTAGGAGAAGTGGAGGGAGGGGGGAGCTTTCAATGCCTATATCTCTCAAACCATAGCGGATTCTTGCCATAGATTTTATTTTTTGAAGCTCTACAAAACTCTAAGAATATTTTTGGGGGACCATTAAATGGGGATTTTTACTCTGTGAATGCTAGAGAGGTCTCCATCACACTGCTTATCAATGCAGTTGATACTGCCCAAGACTTCAAGGAGTTCAAGTCTCTATTTCAAATTTTTATTTTTTGCCTATGGTGCAGTTGCCTTGCCCCACAATTCTGCAACTTTTCTTGGAGTTGAATTAATCCTTTGAATGCACTGGCCACCCCTCTGGCATTGAAAATGTTAATAAACGTTAATAAACAGAGCATTATGATAGTTTATATATTTGTAATGAAGCGAGGTGAGCTTCCCTGACCAGTGTTTTTGTATATGCTGGTGAGATGGCACAGTTGATTATTGCACCAACTGTAGAATATGTTAAACCTCAAGGTCACAGCACAGTCCACTCAGACTTTCATCCTTCCAAGGTAGATAAAATGAGTGCTTTAAATTGGGTAATAATATCTATACCCCCAGGACATACTTGAAAATGAGATGCAATCTCAGTGTGTCCTTACTGGTAAAATACATTGATATTATTATGTGCAAATTATGCTTAAGTTTGATCACTCTAAGGGTAACAGGGAAATTCAGAGATAAAACCTGTCCTGAAATGTATGACTTGCCCAGGGAGGAATTGCCTGGCGCTTTGTGGATGGATTGCTATTATGGCAGGATCAGTCTGTGCTAAAAAAGACTGCACCCTGGGTAGAACACCGATCATGTAAGTCCTGTCAAATTCTATAGTAGGCCTAATCCTGGTTGACCACCTCTGACCAGTAATTCTGCATATGAAATTATCCTCAGTTTTGGTCACTCTAAGGGTAAAAGGGGAGTCCAGACATGGACCCCTTTCACACAGTGCCTAGAGAGATCTGCTACATCTCACTGAAGAGGCTCAGCAATGCTGAAATTTGCATCTGAGGTGGACTGCTTCCCTCTTTAAGAGAGGAATTGCCTGGCACTTCATGGTTGGACTGCTATTATGGCAGAATCAATCTGATGTGCTTTTATTTCATCTCTGTGTAAGACACTAGTGATCAAAAAGGCTGAACTCTGGTTAAGACAACACTCCTGTGATGTGGGAAAACAGTTCTACCAAAGTAATATAATAGACTTATTAAAGCAATTTGAATGATGAAAATTGGGTTTGAATGATAATATTGTGCAAAAAGGAAGACATTGGTACAAAAATAAAAGTTGACCAAAAATCTTAATAAGGTCTGAAAAACACCAAAACCTAAATGAATTAAATTAACCCACAAATTCATAAACACATACATAATCACTAAGGGTCGATGTTGTGACAATGTGTGTCAGGTGATGTGTCAGGTGATGTTTGGAGACCATATCACCTTGGCTATGGCAAAACACATTGCTATATGCACTTAGAGGGAGAAGTTTATCATTGGCATATCATCCTTTTTAACTACTGTCGATGAGGAAGCCATGCCCTCCTTTAAACATCGCTACCAGTTCAACATTCTGTCTGTTTTCTCACTTGTCCACTGGGGGGGATATGCTCATCCATCCCTAACCCTTTCTTTGCCATAAGGATATACAGTGTATACCCCTGTGGCAGGGAAAGTGTTAAGATCTCTTTAGTCTGATAAATACAGTATTGTTTATAATTCCACACAATATACATTGCTAAATGCTTCTATGTTTACATACATGGATGCACTATATACACCTCCATTCACTCCAGCACTATATTCAGTGTTGTAAACTGAGAAGTTAATGGTTAACAAGAAATGTACACCACTGAGTGGTTATATTATTTGCTGAAAGAAGGTATATCTTAGATCTGAATAAATATGAGAAATGACTAAAAGCAAATACATAGTAAAACTAAATCTAAAATAAATGGAATGCAACTATGGCCCATTAACCTGAATTTCCCTATGGAAATGAACCATTGTCAAAGTGTTAAGTGGAAACGTGAAAATCTGTCTAAGGTATGTGAATTCATGATTATAAAGGTGAAGTAGTGGTGGATTGAAGGGGATATGATGGCAAAGAGATGTTAGTGTATATTGGTGAAATGCCTTCAACACAGATCCCACACAACTTCGCCATCCTGGGCCCTTATCAAAGTTTAGTGCATCTGGGCCATGCACACCAGATGCAGAACCTAACATTTGAAGGGAGATGATATTAGTGGTGGGTCTTCACTGGTCAACCACACTACCTGATGGCATGAACATTATAAGGAGGCCTTCTGCAGACTGCTTCTACTTTCTAATGGCATACATATGTGGCTAAAGTTCTCTGTAGGCAGAAGCCAAGATGGAGCATTAATGATGTAAGAACAAGTCTTCTTTTGCTCCTTTCGCTCCCTTATTGAGTCTATAACCATTTGAGTATCAGATCGGTGTTCATTCAGCACTCAAAAGTATGTATAAGTAGAGATATTGCTGTGTGAGTTAATTTAACCCTTGGATGTTAGAGACATTGCTGGCAAATTGCATTATGCCCCATCTTATCTAGTTTCAGATGCAGTTAAAATTCTAATTTTCCCAGCAGCATGCACTGCCTTGTGTACAATGTATAAGTCACAGTCGCATAAATTACACTGACTCACCCATAGACGGCATGGACGTAAAACTGGACTCTGCTTAGACCCCTCAGACTACAAGTCTACCTCTTTGTCATTTAGCATTTGAATCACTTGTATCCTGCTGGCAACAACATCACTCATTGCTCTTCTTTCATCCTCCTTAGAACACTCACAAGTTGCCAACTTCCTGGAACTCAGATAAAAGAACTTCAATGTTTTTCTTTGGAAAAATATGAAACGAGTCACCTGGAAAGTAATAGGATTACAAGAATACATACAGAGCCCAAATACAAATATGATCTTGAATAAAAAAAAGACACAGGAATATATCATAAAGAGATATAGGGCATATAGTAATACATAAAAGGGTATAAGGCACACGTGACATACAAAGCTAATGCATTGACTAAAAACTAGGGGATGAAAACCAACTGTACTATAGGGGAAATTAAAATTTCCATTGAGTTAAATGGCTTTTTTAACCTTAAGAATGTTAAAGAGGTGCCACTGGGGTTAAAAATCATATTTATATCAATGGGAATTGCCAGAATTTTGTTTTCATTCCCACTGAGTAGCTGGTTTACCTCTGAATTGCACCTCTTTAGCTTACTGAATATGGCCCTAGGTCCCTGAGAATCCATTCGGTGGGTACCCACTTTCTCAGTCCTTCCTGTAGAAATCAGTGTCAAAGTGCACCTCCTACCTCATCGTACATCATCTACTCATAATGGTATGCACCTTTGAAAGCAAAATGATGGATGAAGGGATCTGTTTGTTTCAGCAATTTTGTTGGAATGAAACTTACGCTGGAGAAAGCATATTTTATAAGACTGTTTGAGACTTGAGCCATCATATTTGGATTGGCTTGGATATGGCTATGGTTTGGCTATGAATCCTTTATTAGAAAATTCATGATACATAGAAAATGTTGCGAAAGGAGGCAAAAAAGCATTGGGAAGGGTCATTCTAGCCATCACATTCTGGCAGAATGGCCTTTTCAATGCTTCCTTTTGTGGCCAGTGAAGGCATCCCTTTCCCAGCAGCTTAGGGCAATTGAAGCAGGAAGGAAGGCCTAACATATTCCCTATACTCAGCTCAGTTCCCATCAACCTCTCCAATACCATTCCAGTTGACAACACTTTCTTGTGCAATGTAATGCAAACTTGCTGGCAATTGAGGGATTAACTCAAATTGACAATAAAGTTAAAATACCCAGCCACAATAGACAAAAGAGAACTACAATTAACCCCTCCATTGCTGGAATGTCTGGATATGTTTTCCAGCCATCCCATCAATGAAGGACTTAACCCTTTGAGTTTGCATTGTATACTCCTCTGGTACGCTAAGGGTTAAATCTGTAAAAAGATATTATGTTTTCCTTTAAGATAACATAGCCTCAAATGAATTATGGAGAGATAACATGGTACTCCAATCTTTCCTCCCTGATCAGATCAGGATGGAGACGTAAAAAAGTAATTTGGGGTCCTGAGATCCCATATTATGTTTTTCCATCAAAGGAATGGAATTTTGAGTTCCTATAACTGACTATTTTCATTGTATTGAACTTTGAATGTTCACCTTTCTCCTTCTTAATGCCACTTGAGCCAAGAGGCTAGAGGAAATAGCACTAGAATACACCATTCCCTGAAGCTGGAGCTGGTGTGTAGTGCTTGCTGGTATTAAAGTCCAGCACTGGTAGAGTGTGTCTTCCGCTATACCCTACAGTGATCATACCCTGTAGTTTATCCTACTGACTGCAGCAACTTGCAACAGATTAACAAGAGAGTGGCTGTACTAGTGAATATGTACATTTTCCCCATTATTATGCACTGGACATCAGTTTTGATGTGTGTCCGAATTCTGCAAGGATTATAAATGTTCTTCAAAGACACTATACTGATCCTCAATAGGATCCAGGTTATACAGAAATTGTGATCCCAGAAGGAAATAATTGTCAGTTTGCAACAATACCACAACTCAGATGCTTTATGATTTGAGCAGTGAGATCAAATCAGTGAATAATTTACTCCCCAAGTTTGATACAGGGGACAGTTTTCATAGCTTAATATATTGGCAAGAAGCAGACTTTGCACCAAAAGTATTTTCATTTGGACATATGGCCCTTGGAGTTTAATTAATCCTTTGAATGTGCCAGGCACCTCCCTGGCAATCAAAGTTTTAATAAACAGAATATTATGATAACTTATTTCTTTGTAACCAAATCTCAAGTACTAGTTGAACATCTCTGACCAGTGCTATTGCATATGCAGTTTATACTTAGGTTTTTTTACCCTAAGGGTAATAGGGGAATCCAGACATGAACCCCCTTCCTCACAATGTCTATGGAAATCTGCTACATCTCATTGTAGAGGCTCAACAATGCTGAAATGTGTATCTGGTGTTGGCTGCTTTTCTCATTCAGAATGGAATTGCCTGGCACTTTGAGGCTGCACTGCTATTATGGCATGATCAATCTGATGTGCTTTTAGATATTTCCTCTCTGTGTAAGGCACTAGTTAGCTAGTAGGTTTATTCCTCATTGAGCATGTCTGACCAGTACTTCTGCACTACACTGTAAATGAACACAAAGCATGGTGATGTGGGAAAAGAGTTCTACTAAAGTAATATAATAACTTTCTTAAAACAGTTTAATTAATGAAAATTTGAATGATAATATTGTGTAAAAAAAAAGGAAGACAATACAAAAAAAATCTTAAAACAAAGTTAATATACTTAGAAAATCACAAATACCTAAATTAATTAACTTTACACACAAACACACACACACAGTCATAAAAACATACATATACACACACATACACACTCATACATACAGGCACACACACACAAATCACACACAGACATACACACAACACACACACACATGCAAAAAAACACACATATACATCCATACATACACCTACAAACACTGACACACACACCCTCAATGTGAGCAGCTGGAGGAAGATGCACTAAGGGTCAATGCTGTGACAATGCGTGATTGGTGATGTGTGGAGACAACATCACTTTGGCAATGGAGACACACATTGCTATATGCATTAAGTATTAGTGATACAAGAGGAGAGAGAAGTTAATCATTAGCATATCCTGTTGAACTGCTGTCAGTGAGGAAGAAATGCCCTCCCTTAAACATCGCCAGTAGTTCAGCAACCCTTAAGTCTGAGCTCATTCATTCTGTTTCCTCACTTGTCCACTGTGGTGGTGGGGGAGGGGAGGAGGAGAAGAAAGGATATCCTCCAACTTCAGCACCACAAACATTATCCCTCCTTAACCATTTGTGTGTCATAGGAATGTGCACTGCATACCCCCTGTGACAGTGAAAGTTTTAAGATCTCTTTTGTCTGATACAAAAAGCCCAGTATTGTTTATAACACTACACAATACACATTGCTGAATGTGTATATGTTTACATACATGGAAGCACTTGAAATAAATATAGTTTATATAGTTATGCTTCCTTTAAAGGTCAATCCTTCTTTCACATTTTGTTCTCTCAGGATATTTTGCTTTTAGAAAAAGAATCTTTAAAGGGATAGTAATACTTAAAATGTAAAAATAAATATGTTGTAGGGTTTATCACCTTGAGTAAAACAAGAGTACTCCCACTGCTGAAAGGTGTTTCATTCAAAAGTTATTAATTTTCAAAGTTGATTTTTTTAGGTGCAATATCACAGTGGCCTGAAATTGTACAGTGGCGCTGTTTCTACATGATCCTATGGACAGCTCTGGTCCCCGGACCATAAATCTCCATAGGATGGTGTAGCAACAGCGCCGTTGTACAATTTCAGGCCACCGTGATATTGCACCTAAAAATTCAACTTTGAAAATTAATAACTTTTGAATGAAACTCCTTTCAGCAGTGGGAGTACTCTTGTTTTACTCAGGGGGATAAACCCTACAACATATTTTTTTTTACATTTTAAGTATTACTATCCCTTTAAATCATTTTATTGAATGATCTTTCTCCCTAAATCTCTTCATTAATACCTCACTTTGTGTATCATAATCCCCAATATTACTGCAGTTACTTTTTAGCCTCAAGAATTGACTGTAAGACACATTGTTTAAACATGTTTGATGGTGAGAGCTGTTACAGTGAAGGTAACTATTTGTATCAACTGATATGAAATGGGTACTACTTTTGATCTTACCATTGGTGTCTATTTTCAACTGCAAAGCCAAAAAAACTATTTGCCTTGCATCAAATGTAGATGTAAACTTAATGTTCCACTGGTTCCTATTTAAATACTCCACAAAAAGGCCAAATGAGTTAACATCTCCCTTCCATACCTACAAGCAGGTCATCTATGAAGTGGCAATAGAAGATGCGATTTGAGGCAAAAGAGCAAGTCTAAAAATAAATGTTCAAAACAACCCATAAATACCTTTGCATAACTTGGTGCAAATCTCATCCCAATCGCTGCTCCTTTGACCTGCCTTTTTTTATATTGGTTTTACTAATCTTTTGAAATAATCATAATATTTTAGATGTTGGTTTATTTTCAGGATGCTGGTGGTTAATAGTTCCTGATCCACAGTTTAGCACCTTGGGGTATTTTTTGAGTACAATGTTTTCCTGTTAACTTACAGGGCAAAATATGCTGATGATGTTCTTTTGACTGATTCACAGTCTAGCTCTTTAAGGTATTATTTAGTCCAATCTGTCTCCCTGTCTGCTTACATAAAGGAAGAGACTGATGACATTTCCTTGACTCTGCCATTGATTTGATTAATAATAGTATACTAATCACTATTCATATACACATACAAAATTAAAATGGGAGAAGTAATACTCTTCTGAGATATTAATAACTGATTACCTCTGGTTTGCAGTTTAGCCATTATAGGTATATTTTGATCTTGTCTGTTTGCTCATCTATTCATAGGGAGGAAGAGGTTAATTATGTCCCTCTAACTCTCCCATTAACAACAGTATATTAGCTACTATTTACATATATACAAAAAATAAAAATGGGACAGATGATGTTCAAAACCATTTAGAGGTGATGTTTATTAGAAAAAGTTCAATCCATCTTTATATTATATGTCATTATTAATTATTTCTTTCTTTCAATTTTTCTTTTAACTATTTGAGTTTGTGATGATAATGTAGTTTTTATATTCATTATATATATGAGATATAATGTTTTATCAATTTAATCTGCAAGAATGGAATGTTTTATCACAGCAGATATTGACCTCTTGATGTTCAATTAACAAAATGGTTAATGATCAAAATCTGATTGTTAGGCTCTCAGTGGGTGTCAGTACGTACGAAAAGGTATAAATATAGGGAAACACAAGCGAGATTTTTTATTAGTTTGTTCATTCTTTTACTTGTGTACTTGATAAAGTGGTGGGCTGTTTCACCATGAAACACATTGTAATTACTTAACCCCTTAACGACCGGGGAATCCGGAAGCGGAAGTGACTTAACGACCAAGGAGCAATTTTTTTTATTGCTCCGTTGCGTTCCGGACTCCCTGAATGGCGTGCAGCCACGGGGGGAGCCCGGAACTCGATGACGGTCATAGTACATCATCGGCCGTTAAGTCAAATCGACCCTTGACGTACTATGACCGTCAAGGGTCGTTAAGGGGTTAAAGAATTGAACTTTCACATTTGTTTTTATTACATCAATCAGATGTTATTTTAAGACTGATTATCTTAAATTCATTGGGATATAAACTCGCTTGGATGTATTACTATCTGAAAGAGATGAACTGAAGAGGTTACCTGTGATTGATTGAGCAGGGACAAGCTCACAATTTCCTGTATGCAGTTATTAGTACTGGTGTGAAACGAATGGCGGTCATATTAGCACTGTGAGTGCCACTTTTGTGTGTCATACATATTGATCATAGCCTTCCCTTACTGTAGAATCCTTATTTGCACTTTGTTTTTTCTTTCATTCTTACATAATCACACTGGAAAAGTCCAATAAACCATCATCATCCTGGAAAGTATTATACTGACATTCCTCTTTGATTTAGTTGCGTCAGCAAATCTGTGGGTACCATCAGCTTTGAGATGTAACATAAAAAGTTAACAAACATAAGATAAAGCAAGAATCATTTGGGCCATATGGTTAAAAGAAAACTGAACTACACTATAGGGAAGATCTAAAAATTCTTATTGATTTAAAGTGTCAGTAATGTCCCCAAAAAATACTTAGAGTTTTGTAGAGCTTCAAAAAATAAACTCTATAGCAGAAATTCTATCTCTCAAACCACTATGGTTTGAGAGATATAGGCATTCAAAGTCCCCCCCTCCCTTCCCTTCTCCTGATATCAGCTGTAAAGCTGACAGCAGGAGATTCAAGTTGTGTGACTCGAGAAGGCTCATCAGCAGAGCCGAAGTTGCGTTATTTAAAAAGAATTACTTAATTGGAATGGTCTACAAAGTGTGCTTGCAAACCAGGCACACTTTGTAGACTTTTCTAATGAAGTAATTATTTTCCAATATGCAGTGTTGGCTCTGCTACAGAGCCGCCGGCTAGTCCCCAGACCGGGATCTCCTGCTGTCAGCACAGCGCTGACATCAGGAGAAGGGGAGGGAGGGGGGAGCTTTCAATGCCTATATCTCTCAAACCATAGCGGATTTTTGCCATAGAGTTTATTTTTTGAAGCTCTACAAAACTCTAAGAATTTTTTTGGGGGACCATTAAATGGGGATTTTTACTCTGTGAATGCTAGAGAGGTCTCCATCACACTGCTTATCAATGCAGTTGATACTGCCCAAGACTTCAAGGAGTTCAAGTCTCTATTTCAAATTTTTATTTTTTGCCTATGGTGCAGTTGCCTTGCCCCACAATTCTGCAACTTTTCTTGGAGTTGAATTAATCCTTTGAATGCACTGGCCACCCCTCTGGCATTGAAAATGTTAATAAACGTTAATAAACAGAGCATTATGATAGTTTATATATTTGTAATCAAGCTAGGTGAGCTTCCCTGACCAGTGTTTTTGTATATGCTGGTCAGATGGCACAGTTGATTATTGCACCAACTGTAGAATATGTTTAACCTCAAGGTCACAGCACAGTCCACTCAGACTTTCATCCTTCCAAGGTAGATAAAATGAGTGCTTTAAATTGGGTAATAATATCTATACCCCCAGGACATACTTGAAAATGAGATGCAATCTCAGTGTGTCCTTACTGGTAAAATACATTGATATTATTATGTGCAAATTATGCTTAGGTTTGATCACTCTAAGGGTAACAGGGAAATTCAGAGATAAATCCTGTCCTGAAATGTATGACTTGCCCAGGGAGGAATTGCCTGGCGCTTTGTGGATGGATTGCTATTATGGCAGGATCAGTCTGTGCTAAAAAAGACTGCACCCTGGGTAGAACACCGATCATGTAAGTCCTGTCAAATTCTATAGTAGGCCTAATCCTGGTTGACCACCTCTGACCAGTAATTCTGCATATGAAATTATCCTTAGTTTTGGTCACTCTAAGGGTAAAAGGGGAGTCCAGACATGGACCCCTTTCACACAGTGCCTAGAGAGATCTGCTACATCTCACAATGCTGAAATGTGCATCTGAGGTGGACTGCTTCCCTCTTTAAGAAAGGAATTGCCTGGCACTTCATGGTTGGACTGCTATTATGGCAGAATCAATCTGATGTGCTTTTATTTCATCTCTGTGTAAGACACTAGTGATCAAAAAGGCTGAACTCTGGTTAAGACAACACTCCTGTGATGTGGGAAAACAGTTCTACCAAAGTAATATAATAGACTTATTAAAGCAATTTGAATGATGAAAATTGGGTTTGAATGATAATATTGTGCAAAAAGGAAGACATTGGTACAAAAATAAAAGTTGACCAAAAATCTTAATAAGGTTTGAAAAACACCAAAACCTAAATGAATTAAATTAACCCACAAATTCATAAACACATACATAATCACTAAGGGTCGATGTTGTGACAATGTGTGTCAGGTGATGTGTCAGGTGATGTTTGGAGACCATATCACCTTGGCTATGGCAAAACACATTGCTATATGCACTTAGAGGGAGAAGTTTATCATTGGCATATCATCCTTTTTAACTACTGTCGATGAGGAAGCCATGCCCTCCTTTAAACATCGCTACCAGTTCAACATTCTGTCTGTTTTCTCACTTGTCCACTGGGGGGGGATATGCTCATCCATCCCTAACACTTTCTTTGCCATAAGGATATACAGTGTATACCCCTGTGGCAGGGAAAGTGTTAAGATCTCTTTAGTCTGATAAATACAGTATTGTTTATAATTCCACACAATATACATTGCTAAATGCTTCTATGTTTACATACATGGATGCACTATATACACCTCCATTCACTCCAGCACTATATTCAGTGTTGTAAACTGAGAAGTTAATGGTTAACAAGAAATGTACACCACTGAGTGGTTATATTATTTGCTGAAAGAAGGTATATCTTAGATCTGAATAAATATGAGAAATGACTAAAAGCAAATACATAGTAAAAATAAATCTAAAATAAATGGAATGCAACTATGGCCCATTAACCTGAATTTCCACATGGAAATGAACCATTGTCAAAGTGTTAAGTGGAAAAGTGAAAATCTGTCTAAGGTATGTGAATTCATGATTATAAAGGTGAAGTAGTGGTGGATTGAAGGGAATATGATGGCAAAGACATGTTAGTGTATATTGGTGATATGCCTTCAACACAGATCCCACACAACTTCGCCATCCTGGGCCCTTATCAAACTTTAGTGCATCTGGGCCATGGTCACCAGATGCAGAACCTACCATTTGAAGGGAGATGATATTAGTGGTGGGTCTTCACTGGTCAACCACACTACCTGATGGCATGAACATTATAAGGAGGCCTTCTGCAGACTGCTTCTACTTTCTAATGGCATACATATGTGGCTACAGTTCTCTGTAGGCAGAAGCCAAGATGGAGCATTAATGATGTAAGAACAAGTCTTCTTTTGCTCCTTTTGCTCCCTTATTGAGTCTATAACCATCTGAGTATCAGATCGGTGTTCATTCAGCACTCAAAAGTATGTATAAGTAGAGATATTGCTGTGTGAGTTAATTTAACCCTTGGATGTTAGAGACATTGCTGACAAATTGCATTATGCCCCATCTTATCTAGTTTCAGATGCAGTTAAAATTCTAATTTTCCCAGCAGCATGCACTGCCTTGTGTACAATGTATAAGTCACAGTCGCATAAATTACACTGACTCACCCATAGACGGCATGGACGTAAAACTGGACTCTGCTTAGACCCCTCAGACTACAAGTCTACCTCTTTGTCATGTAGCATTTG
This sequence comes from Rhinophrynus dorsalis, assembly GCA_037306005.1. Taxonomy (NCBI): domain Eukaryota; kingdom Metazoa; phylum Chordata; class Amphibia; order Anura; family Rhinophrynidae; genus Rhinophrynus; species Rhinophrynus dorsalis. The sequence goes on along the minus strand of CM074720.1, from coordinate 253,420,826 downwards.
AATCACTTGTATCCTGCTGGCAACAACATCACTCATTGCTCATCTTTCATCCTCCTTAGAACACTCACAAGTTGCCAACTTCCTGGAACTAAGATAAAAGAACTTCAATGTTTTTCTTTGGAAAAATATGAACAGAGTCACCTGGAAAGTAATAGGACTACAAGAATACATACAGAGCCCAAATACAAATATGATCTTGAATAAAAAAAGACACAGGAATATATCATAAAGAGATATAGGGCATACAGTAATACATAAAAGGGTATAAGGCACACGTGACATACAAAGCTAATGCATTGACTAAAAACTAGGGGATGAAAAACAACTGTACTATAGGGGAAATTAACATTTCCATTGAGTTAAATGGCTTTTTTAACCTTAAAAATGTTAAAGAGGTGCCACTGGGGTTAAAAATCATATTTATATCAATGGGAATTGCCAGAATTTTGTTTTCATTCCCACTGAGTAGCTGGTTTACCTCTGAATTGCACCTCTTTAGCTTACTGAATATGGCCCTAGGTCCCTGAGAATCCATTCGGTGGGTATTCGCTTACTCAGTCCTTCCTGTAGAAATCAGTGTCAAAGTGCACCTCCCACCTCATCATACATCATCTACTCATAATGGTATGCACCTTTGAAAGCAAAATGATGGGTAAAGGGATCTGTTTGTTTCAGCAATTTTGTCTGAATTAAACTTAAGCTGGAGAAAGGATATTTTATAAGACTGTTTGAGACTTGAGCCATCATATTTGGATTGGCTTGGATATGGCTATGGTTTGGCTATGAATCCTTTATTAGAAAATTCATGATACATAGAAAATGTTGCGAAAGGAGGCAAAAAAGCATTGGGAAGGGTCATTCTAGCCATCACATTCTGGCAGAATGGCCTTTCCAATGCTTCCTTTTGTGGCCAGTGAAGGCATCCCTTTCCCAGCAGCTTAGGGCAATTGAAGCAGGAAGGAAGGCCTAACATATTCCCTATACTCAGCTAAGTCCCCATCAGCCTCTCCAATACCATTCCAGTTGACAACACTTTCTTGTGCAATGTAATGCAAACTTGCTGACAATTGAAGGATTAACTCAAATTGACAATAAAGTTAAAATACCCAGCCACAATAGACAAAAGAGAACTACAATTAACCCCTCCATTGCTGGAATGTCTGGATATGTTTTCCAGCCATCCCATCAATGAAGGACTTAACCCTTTGAGTTTGCATTGCATACTCCTCTGGTACGCTAAGGGTTAAATCTGTAAAAAGATATTCTGTTTTCCTTTAAGATAACATGGCCTCAAATTAATTATGGAGAGATAACATGGTACTCCAATCTCTCCTCCCTGATCAGATCAGGATGGAGACTTAAAAAAGTAATTAAAAAAAAAAAGTAATTCAAAGGAATGGAATTTTGAGTTCCTATAACTGACTATTTTCATTGTATTGAACTTTGAATGTTCACATTTCTCCTTCTTAATGCCACTTGAACCAAGAGGCTAGAGGAAATAGCACTAGAATACACCATTCCCTGAAGCTGGAGCTGGTGTGTAGTGCTTGCTGGTATTAAAGTCCAGCACTGGTAGAGTGTTCCTTCCTCTATACCCTACAGTAATCATACCCTGTAGTTTATCCTACTGACTGCAGCAACTTGCAACAGATTAACACCAGAGTGGCTGTACTAGTGAATATGTACATTTTCTCCATTATTATGCACTGGACAAAGAGGGGACATAGCATCAGTTTTGATGTGTGTCCAAATTCTGCAAAGATTATAAATGTTCTTTAAAGACACTATACTGATCCTCAATAGGATCCAGGTTATACAGAAATTGTGATCCCAGAAGGAAATAATTGTCAGTTTGCAACAATACCACAACTCAGATGCTTTATGATTTGAGCAGTGAGCTCAAATCAGTGAATAATTTACTCCCCAAGTTTGATACAGGGGACAATTTTCATAGCTTAATATATTGGCAAGAAGCAGACTTTGCACCAAAAGTATTTTCATTTGGACATATGGCCCTTGGATTGTAATTAATCCTTTGAATGTGCCAGGCACCTCACTGGCAATCAAAGTTTTAATAAACAGAATATTATGATAATTTATTTCTTTGTAACCAAATCTCAAGAACTAGTTTAACTTCTCTGACCAGTGCTATTGCATATGCAGTTTATACTTAGGTTTTTTTACCCTAAGGGTAATAGGGGAATCCAGACATGGACACCTTCCTCACAATGTCTATGGAAATCTGCTACATCTCATTGTAGAGGCTCAACAATACTGAAATGTGTATCTGGTGTTGGCTGCTTTTCTCATTCAGAATGGAATTGCCTGGCACTTTGTGGCTGCACTGCTATTATGGCATGATCAATCTGATGTGCTTTTAGATATTTCCTCTCTGTGTAAGGCACTAGTTAGCTAGTAGGTTTATTCCTCATTGAGCATGTCTGACCAGTACTTCTGCACTACACTGTATATGAACACAAAGCATGATGATGTGGGAAAAGAGTTATACTAAAGTAATATAATAACTTTCTTAAAGCAGTTTAATTAATGAAAATTGGAATGATAATATTGTGTAAAAAAAAAGGAAGACGATACAAAAAAATCTTAACACAAAGTTAATATACTTAGAAAATCACCAATACCTAAATTAATTAACTTTACACACAAACACACACACACAATAATAAACACATACATACACACACACACACATATACATACAGGCACACACACACAAAAACCACACAGACATACACACAACACACACACACACACATGCAAAAAAAAACACATATACATCCATACATACACCTACAAACACTGACACACACACCCTCAATGTGAGCAGCTGGAGGAAGATGCACTAAGGGTCAATGCTGTGACAATGCGTGATTGGTGATGTGTGAAGACCACATCACTTTGGCAATGGAAACACACATTGCTATATGCATTAAGTATTAGTGATACAAGAGGAGAGAGAAGTTAATCATTAGCATATCCTGTTGAACTGCTGTCAGTGAGGAAGAAATGCCCTCCCTTAAACATCGCCAGTAGTTCAGCAACCCTTAAGTCTGAGCTCATTCATTCTGTTTCCTCACTTGTCCACTGTGGTGGTGGTGGGGGAGGGGAGGAGGAGCAGAAAGGATATCCTCCAACTTCAGCACCACAAACATTATCCCTCCTTAACCATTTGTGTGCCATAGGAATGTGCACTGCATACCCCCTGTGACAGTGAAAGTTTTAAGATCTCTTTTGTCTGATACAAAAAGCCCAGTATTGTTTATAACACTACACAATACACATTGCTGAATGTGTATATGTTTACATACATGGAAGCACTTGAAATAAATATAAAATAAATGGAATAAAACAATGGCTCATTATCCTGAATTTCCATATGGAAAAGAACCATTGTCAAAGTGTTAGGTGGAAAATAGGAAACCTGTCTAAGTCATGTGAATTCATGATGATGAAGGTGAAGTGGAGGCAGACTGAAGTGGATATGATGGCAAAGACATATTAGTGTATATTGGTGATATGCCTTCAACACAGATCCCACACAATTTCACCATCCTGGGCCCTTATCAAACTTTAGTGCATCTGGGCCCTGGTCACCAGATGCAGAATCTAACATTTGAAGGGAAATGATCTTAGTGTTGGGTGTTCACTGGTCAAACACACTACCTGATGGCATGAAAATTATGAGGAGTCCTTCTGGAGACTGATTCTAGTCTCTAATGGCATACATATGTGGGTACAGTTCTCTGTAGGCAGAATCCAAGGTGAAGCATTAGAGATATGTGAAGCATTAGTGATATGAGAATAAGTCTTCTTTTGCACCTTTCGCTCTCTTACTGAGTCTATAATCATCTGAGTGTCAGATGGGTGTTCATTCAGCACTCAAAAGTATGTATAAGTAGAGCTATTGCTGCATGAGTTAATTTAACCCTTGGATGTTAGAGACATTGCTGGCATATTGCGTTGTGCCCCATCTTATCTGGTTTCAGATGCAGTTAAAATTCAAATTTTCCCAGCAGCATGCACTGCCTTGTGTACAATGTATAAGTCCCAGTCACATAAATTACACTGACTCACCCATAGACGGCATGGACCTAAAACTGAACTCTGCTTAGACCCCTCAGACTACAAGTCTACCTCTTTGTCATGTAGCATTTGAATCACTTGTATCCTGCTGGCAACAACACCACTCATTGCTCATCTTTCATCCTCCTTAGAAAACTCACAAGTTGACAGCTTCCTGGAACTCAGGTAAAATCACTTTTTTTTTTTTCTTTGGAACAATGTGGACTGAGTCACCTGGAAAGTAATAGGATTACAAGAATACATACAGAGCACAAATACAAATATGATCTTGTATAATAAAAAAGAAACAGGAATATATCATAAAATATTACTAGCCAGCAGGAACTGAAAGTACCATCAGTACAGTAATACATAAAAAGATATAGGGCATACAGTAATACATAAAAGGGTATAGGGCACACGTGACATACACAGCTAATGCATTGACTGAAAACTAGGGGATGAAAACCAACTGTACTATAGAGGAAATGAACATTTCCATTGAGTTAAATGTCTTTTTTAACCTTAAGAATGTTAAAGAGGTCTCTAATGGGGTTAAAAGTCATATTTATATCCATGGGAATTTCCAGAATTTTCACTTCATTTCTATTGAGTAGCTGGTTTGCCTCAGAATTGCACCTCTTTAGCTTACTGAATATGGTGCTAGGCCCCTGAGAATCCATTCGGTGGGTATCCACTTTCTCAGTCCTTCCTGTAGAAATCAGTGTCAAAGTTCACCTCCCACCTCATCATACATCATCTACTCATAATGGTATGCACCTTTGAAAGCAAAATGATGGATAAAGGGATCTGTGTGTTTCAGCAATTTTGTTGGACTGAAACTTAAGCTGGAGAAAGGATATTTTATAAGACTGTTTGAGACTTGAGCCATCATATTTGGATTGGCTTGGATATGGCTATGGTTTGGCTATGAATCCTTTATTAGAAAATTCATGATACATAGCAAATGTTGCAAAAGGAGGCAAAAAAGCATTGGGAAGGGTCATTCTAGTCATCACATTCTGGAAGAATGGCCTTTCCAATGCTTCCTTTTGTGGCCAATGAAGCCATCCCTTTCCCAGAAGCTTAGGGCAATTGAAGCAGGAAAGAAGGCCTAACATATTCCCTATACTCAGCTCAGTTCCCATCAACCTCTCCAATACCATTCCAGTTGACAACACTTTCTTGTGCAATGTAATGCAAACTTGCTGGCAATTGAAGGACTAACTCAAATTGACAATAAAGTTAAAATACCCAGCCTCACCCTACACACAATAGACTAACTAGAACTACAATTAACCCCTCCATTGCTGGAATGTCTGGATATGTTTTCCAGCCATCCCATCAGTGAAGGACTTAACCCTTTGAGTTTGCATTGCATACTCCTCTGGCACACTAAGGGTTAAATCTGTAAAAAGATATTCTGTTTTCCTTTAAGATAACATGGCCTCAAATGAATTATGGAGAGATAACATGGTACTCCAATCGCTCCACCCTGATCAGATCAGGATGGAGGTGTAAAAAAGTAATTTGGGGTCCTGAGATCCCATATTATTTTTTTCCATCAAAGTAATGGAATTTTGAGTTCCTATAACTGACTATTTTCATTGTATTGAACTTTGTATGTTCACATTTCTCCTTCTTAATGCCACTTGAACCAAGAGGCTAGAGGAAATAGCACTAGAATACAAAATTCCCTGAAGCTGGAGCTGGTGTGTAGATATTGCTGGTATTGAAGTCCAGCACTGGTAGAGTGTTCCTTCCGCTATACCCTACAGTAATCATACCCTGTAGTTTATCCTACTGACTGCAGCAACTTGCAACAGATTAACACCAAAGTGGCTGTTCTAGTGAATATGTACATTTTCCCCATTATTATGCACCAGGCCCGGACTGAGACAAAAAATAGCCCCAGACATTTAAGGCTGAGCAGCCCATTTTTATTTTTTGAGCAGCCCATGGGGGGGTGGGGGGGTGGCGGAGGCGGGAGTTCATTCGTTATTTTTTTTTAAATTTCCACATTGCCCCTTCCACAATGCCCCCTTCATCTCCACAATGCCCCTTCCACAATGCTGCCTTCATCTCCACAATGCCCCCTTCATCTCCACATTGCTCCTTCCATAATGCCCCTTCATCTCCACAATGCCCCTTCCACAATGCTGCCTTCATCTCCACAATGCCCCCTTCATCTCCACATTGCTCCTTCCATAATGCCCCTTCATCTCCATAATGCCTCTTCCACAATGCTCCCTTCATCTCCATATTCCCCTTACACAATGCCCCCTTCATCTCTACAATGCCTCTTCCACAATGCCCCCTTCATCTCCACAATGCCCCTTCCACAATGCTCCTTTCATCTCCACAATACCCCCTTCATCTCCACATTGCCCCTTCATCTCTACAATTCCCCTTCCACAATGCCCCCTTCATCTCCACATTGCCCCTTACACAATGCCCCCTTCAGCTCCACATTGCCCCTTCCACAATTCCCCTTCATCTCCACATTGCCCCTTCATCAATGCCACATAAAGCCCCTTCATCTCCACATTGCCCCTTCCACAATTCCCCTTCATTTCCACATTGCCCCATTATCACCTACCTTGAGTCCCTGGTAGTCTAGCGGCATGCCATAGAAGAGATCTGTACCTCCTTTGGCACAGAGCTGAAGCTCCCGCGTGCGGTTCTCTGTAATACAGAGCACTGGGAGATGATGTAATCTCCCAGCGCTCTGTATTACTACAGAGCCTGGGTCGCCGGATGCCCGATGGCCATTCCGGGCCTGTTATGCACTGGACAAAGAAGGGACATAGCATCAGTTTTCATGTGTGTGTGCAAATTCTGCAACACACTATACTGATCCTCAATAGGATCCTGGATAAACAGATACTGGGACTCCAGAAGGAAATAATTAAGTCAGTTTGAAACAATACCACAGCTCAGATTTTTTAAGATTTGAGCAGTGAGCGTTAGAATCATTTACTCCCATGTTTGATACAGGGGACAATTTTCATAGCTTAATATATTGGCAAGAAGCAGACATTGCACCAAAAGAATTTTCATTTGGACATATGGCCCTTGTAGTTAAATTAATCCTTTGAATGTGCCAGGCACATCACTGGCAATCAAAGTTTTAATAAACAGAATATTATGATAATTTATTTCTTTGTAACCAAATCTCAAGTACTAGTTGAGCATCTCTGACCAGTGCTTTTGAATATGCAATTTATACTTAGGTTTTGTTACCCTAAAGGTAATAGGGGAATCCAGATGTGGACACCTTCCTCACAATGCGTATGAAAATCTGCTATATCTCATTGTAGAGGCTTAACAATGCTGAAATGTGTATCTGGTGTTGGCTGCTTCTCTCGTTCAGAATGGAATTGCCTGGCACTTTATGGCTGTACTGCTATTATGGCATGATCAATCTGATGTGCTTTTAGATATTTCCTCTCTGTGTAAGGCACTAGTTAGCTAAAAGAGACTGCACACTGGGTAGGACAACACTCTTATAGAGCGTGCAAAATTCTGTAGTAGGTTTATTCCTCATTGAGCATGTCTGACCAGTACTTCTGCACTACACTGTATATGAACACAAAGCATGATGATGTGGGAAAAGAGTTATACTAAAGTAATATAATAACTTTCTTAAAGCAGTTTAATTAATGAAAATTGGAATGATAATATTGTGTAAAAAAAAAGGAAGACGATACAAAAAAAATCTTAACACAAAGTTAATATACTTAGAAAATCACCAATACCTAAATTAATTAACTTTACACACAAACACACACACACAATAATAAACACATACATACACACTCACACACATATACATACAGGCACACACACACAAAAACCACACAGACATACACACAACACACACACACATGTAAAAAAACACACATATACATCCATACATACACCTACAAACACTGACACACACACCCTCAATGTGAGCAGATGGAGGAAGATGCACTAAGGGTCAATGCTGTGACAATGCGTGATTGGTGATGTGTGGAGACCACATCACTTTGGCGATGGAGACACACATTGCTATATGCATTAAGTATTAGTGATACAAGAGGAGAGAGAAGTTAATCATTAGCATATCCTGTCAAACTGCTGTCAATGAGGAAGAAATGCCCTCCCTTAAACATCGCCAGTAGTTCAGCAACCTTAAAGGGATAGTAATACTTCGTTTTATCTTTATTTTATTTTGTAGGCATTAAAAAAACATGAAGAACGATATAAGTCTTATGGTCTTTATGGTTTAAGAGATATTCACAAGCAAAGTATCCCCCCCCCTTCAGGCAGAGCAGAAGGGAGGTGCCCAGGTAGACTGCAGAGAGGGACAATCTTCAATTAAGATAAGGGAAAAAGCTGAAAAACTTGTCAAGGGGGGAAGGGCTTTCATTCTTTTCATACAAAGAAAATTGTCCCCTGCTGTTATCTGTCTGGTCTTACAACCAGATTCCCCATCTGAGAAGAGATGGCTTACACTAGGAAAAAGGGGCGGGAGGGGGAAACTTTGCTTGTGAATATCTCTTAACCCCTTAGCGACCCTTGACGTACCAGGACCGTCAAGGGTAAATGTGACCGAACGACCCTTGACGGTCCTGGTACGTCAAGGGTTAAACTCTTCCATCGCGGCCGCACGGAGCGATGGAAGAGTTCAAGCCGCTTGTTACTAAGTGTCCCGGTATCGGGACACTTAGTAACAAGCGGCTGAAACATTGTTGCAACATGCGATTCGCTTCAAAAGCGAATCACATATTGCAAAACCTGAATGACAGGGACAGTATTTGTAAATACTGTCCCTGTCAGATCTCTCTGCCTCCCTCCACCTTGCATACTGCTAAGGTGGAGAGAGACAGAGGGAGATGGTGTTCCAGTGTGCCTGTTAAAAAAAAAGTTAAAAAAAGTTTAAATAAAGAAAATTAACCCTTTGATCACTGTTCTGCAGTGATCAATAAGTGCCCCCCCATCTGATCACTCTTGGAGTGATCAATTTGCTGCAGATCAGTGTTTTCTGATCTGTGGGACACCCCCCAACCCCCTTGAATTTTTTTAGATTTTTTCAAAAATTTTAAAAAATTTTTTACATTTTTTTTAATTTTTTTTTTTTTTTTTAATAATAAATATAGTTTAGGTATTTTGGTAGGTAGTTGGGTAGGTTTAGGGTAGACGTGTGTTAGGTAAAGTTTTAGGGATAGATTTAGGTTTAGGGGAGAAAAAAAACAAAACCAAACCAAACCCCCCCCCCCAAAAAAAAAATAAATATATAATAAGTGCAGTTTAGATAGGTAGTTCAATTGGGTTAGGTAGCTTCAGGATAGACGTAGGTTAGGGTAAGTTTTAGGGTTAGATTTAGGTTTAGGGATAGCGTAAGAAAAAAAAAACCCCAAAAAACCCCAAACCCCCCCCCCAAAAAAAAAAAAAAAAATATATATATATAATAAGTGCAGTTTAGATAGGTAGTTCACTTGGGTTAGGTAGGTTCAGGATATACATAGGTTAGGGTAAGTTTTAGGGTTAGATTTAGGTTTAGGGATAGCGTAAGAAAAAAAAAAAAGCTTTTTTAGTGGGCAAAATGCAGTGCAGATACAGCGTTGAAGAGGCATATGCCTTTTTGGCGTCTGACTCTGAGGCAACAGACACTGCGTCAGATTTTGACATAGCGCAGTTTTCAGAAAGTGAGAGCAGCTCTAGTGATGACGCTGGGCCTTGTGTCAAGAAAAGACGCACTGCCCCAAGAGCTGCTCTGGCAACTGCCCCAGCACCTGCCAAAAGAACTGCCCAAAGACCTACCAATATACCTACCCAAAGAAATGCCCCAAGTGCTGCCCCAAGAGCTGCCCTGGCAACTGTCCCAGCACCTGCCAAAAGATCTGCCCAAAGACCTACCAAAGAAATGCCCCAAGTGCTGCCCCAAGAGCTGCCCTGGCAACTGCCCCAGCACCTGCCAAAAGATCTGCCCAAAGACCTGCCCAAAGAAATGCCCCAACACCTGCCACTCCGGATCCTAATGAATGGGTATCAATTTATGCCCACAAATCTCAGAATTCACAGGCAACCCAGGGATTCAAATTTATGTGGAAGGATTTACCCATGATCATTTTTTTGATTTGTTTTTGGGGGAAGACATTTTAGGTGAAATTGTTTCCCAAACCAATTTGTATGCAGCCCAGTATACTGCCGCCAACCCTAAGTGTGAAAAACGCTGTTTTTTTTTTTTTTACTTACGTCATGGTTTACGAGGGATTGGTGGTAAAATGGCTGTGTATAAAATTGGAAAACACACCTAAAACGAGAGCCTGGGGTGTCTACTTTCCAAAAATATACACTTTTGGGGGGAAATCTTAAAAAAAGAGCACTGTTACACAGCCCCAAATGAGACATGACACCAGTAACGCAAGCTGTGAAGATTCAAAGTGTGAACCTGGAAACGCGCATGTTCCAATTTGGCCCCCATAGCTCCCCCAAACCATGAGAAAGCTATGCATATGGGGTATTGCCATACTCAGAAGGAGCTGAACACTATTCAATTCAGTTTATAAAATCTTCATCTATTCTGTGCTTGAAATTCACATCAAAATTGAAGGCAAAGTGTGAAAAATGCTGAATTTTTTTTACTTACGTCAAATTTTCACAGGATTGGTGGTAAAATGGCAGTGTATAAAATTGGAAAACACACCTAAAATGAGAGCCTGGGGTGTCTACTTTCCAAAAATATACACTTTTGGGGGGAAATCTTAAAAAAAGAGCACTGTTACACAGCCCCAAATGAGACATGGCACCAGTAACGCAAGCTGTGAAGATTCAAAGTGTGAACCTGGAAACGCTCATGTTCCAATTTGGCCCCCGTAGCTCCCCCAAACCATGAGAAAGCTATGCATATGGGGTATTGCCGTACTCAGAAGAAGGAGCTGAACACTATACAATTCAGTTTATAAAATCTTCACCTATTCTGTGCTTGAAATTCACATCAAAATTGAAGGCAAAGTGTGAAAAATGCTGATTTTTTTTTACTTACGTCAAATTTTCACAGGATTGGTGGTAAAATGGCAGTGCATAAAATTGGAAAACACACCTAAAACGAGAGCCTGGGGTGTCTACTTTCCAAAAATATACACTTTTGGGGGGAAATCTTAAAAAAAGAGCACTGTTACACAGCCCCAAATGAGACATGGCACCAGTAACGCAAGCTGTGAAGATTCAAAGTGTGAACCTGGAAACGCGCATGTTCCAATTTGGGCCCCGTAGCTCTCCCAAACCTTGAGAAACCTATGCATATGGAGTATTGCCGTACTCAGAAGAAGGAGCTGAACACTAAACAATGCATTTTTTAAAATCTTCACCTATCATGTGCTTGAAATTCACATGAACATTGAAGTGCAAGTGTGAAAAACGCTGTTTTTTAACTTCCGTCAAGATTTACGAGCGATTGGTGGTAAAATGGCTGCGTAAAAAAATTGAAAACATACATAAAATGAAAGCCTGGGGTGTCTACTTTCCAAAAATATATACTTTTGGGGGGAAATCTTAGAGTGGAGCACTGTTACACAGCCCCAAATGAGACATGGCACCAGTAACGCAAGCTGTGAAGATTCAAAGTGTGAACCTGGAAACGCGCATGTTCCAATTTGGCCCCCGTAGCTCCCCCAAACCATGAGAAAGCTATGCATATGGGGTATTGCCGTACTCAGAAGAAGGAGCTGAACACTATTCAATTCAGTTTATAAAATCTTCACCTATTCTGTGCTTGAAATTCACATCAAAATTGAAGGCAAAGTGTGAAAAACGCTGTTTTTTTACTTACGTCAAGTTTATGAGAAAGTGGTGGTAAAATAGCCGTGTAAAAAATTTGAAAACACACCTAAAATGAAAGCTGGGGGTGTCTACATTCCAAAAATATACACTTTTGGGGGGAAATTCTAAAGTGCAGCACTGGAACATAGCCCAAAATGAGTAATGGCATCAGTTAACCAAGATGTGAAAATTCAATATTTGTTCAAAATTGGGCCCCGTAGCTCCCCCAAACCTTGAGAAACCTATGCATATGGGGTATTGCTGTACTCAGAAGAAGGAGCTGAACACTAAACAATGCATTTTTTAAAATCTTCACCTATCATGTGCTTGAAATTCACATCAACATTGAAGTGCAAGTGTGAAAAACGCTGTTTTTTTAACTTACGTCAAGATTTACGAGCGATTGGTGGTAAAATGGCTGCGTAAAAAAATTGAAAACATACATAAAATGAAAGCCTGGGGTGTCTACTTTCCAAAAATATATACTTTTGGGGGGAAATCTTAGAGTGGAGCACTGTTACACAGCCCCAAATGAGACATGGCACCAGTGATGCAAGCTGTGAAAATTCAAAGTGTGAAACTGGAAACGCGCATGTTCCAATTTGGGCCCCGTAGCTCTCCCAAACCTTGAGAAACCTATGCATATGGGGTATTGCCGTACTCAGAAGAATGAGCTGAACACTAAACAATGCATTTTTTAAAATCTTCACCTATCATGTGCTTGAAATTCACATCAACATTGAAGTGCAAGTGTGAAAAACGCTGTTTTTTTAACTTCCGTCAAGATTTACGAGCGATTGGTGGTAAAACGGCTGCGTAAAAAAATTGAAAACATACATAAAATGAAAGCCTGGGGTGTCTACTTTCCAAAAATATATACTTTTGGGGGGAAATCTTAGAGTGGAGCACTGTTACACAGCCCCAAATGAGACATGGCACCAGTGATGCAAGCTGTGAAAATTCAAAGTGTGAAACTGGAAACGCGCATGTTCCAATTTGGGCCCCGTAGCTCTCCCAAACCTTGAGAAACCTATGCATATGGGGTATTGCCGTACTCAGAAGAAGGAGCTGAACACTAAACAATGCATTTTTAAAAATCTTCACCTATCATGTGCTTGAAATTCACATCAACATTGAAGTGCAAGTGTGAAAAACGCTGTTTTTTTAACTTACGTCAAGATTTACGAGCGATTGGTGGTAAAATGGCTGCGTAAAAAAATTGAAAACATACATAAAATGAAAGCCTGGGGTGTCTACTTTCCAAAAATATATACTTTTGGGGGGAAATCTTAGAGTGGAGCACTGTTACACAGCCCCAAATGAGACATGGCACTAGTGATGCAAGCTGTGAAAATTCAAAGTGTGAAACTGGAAACGCGCATGTTCCAATTTGGGCCCCGTAGCTCTCCCAAACCTTGAGAAACCTATGCATATGGGGTATTGCCGTACTCAGAAGAAGGAGCTGAACACTAAACAATGCATTTTTTAAAATCTTCACCTATCATGTGCTTGAAATTCACATGAACATTGAAGTGCAAGTGTGAAAAACGCTGTTTTTTAACTTCCGTCAAGATTTACGAGCGATTGGTGGTAAAATGGCTGCGTAAAAAAATTGAAAACATACATAAAATGAAAGCCTGGGGTGTCTACTTTCCAAAAATATATACTTTTGGGGGGAAATCTTAGAGTGGAGCACTGTTACACAGCCCCAAATGAGACATGGCACCAGTGATGCAAGCTGTGAAAATTCAAAGTGTGAAACTGGAAACGCGCATGTTCCAATTTGGGCCCCGTAGCTCTCCCAAACCTTGAGAAACCTATGCATATGGGGTATTGCCGTACTCAGAAGAAGGAGCTGAACACTAAACAATGCATTTTTAAAAATCTTCACCTATCATGTGCTTGAAATTCACATCAACATTGAAGTGCAAGTGTGAAAAACGCTGTTTTTTTAACTTACGTCAAGATTTACGAGCGATTGGTGGTAAAATGGCTGCGTAAAAAAATTGAAAACATACATAAAATGAAAGCCTGGGGTGTCTACTTTCCAAAAATATATACTTTTGGGGGGAAATCTTAGAGTGGAGCACTGTTACACAGCCCCAAATGAGACATGGCACTAGTGATGCAAGCTGTGAAAATTCAAAGTGTGAAACTGGAAACGCGCATGTTCCAATTTGGGCCCCGTAGCTCTCCCAAACCTTGAGAAACCTATGCATATGGGGTATTGCCGTACTCAGAAGAAGGAGCTGAACACTAAACAATGCATTTTTTAAAATCTTCACCTATCATGTGCTTGAAATTCACATGAACATTGAAGTGCAAGTGTGAAAAACGCTGTTTTTTAACTTCCGTCAAGATTTACGAGCGATTGGTGGTAAAATGGCTGCGTAAAAAAATTGAAAACATACATAAAATGAAAGCCTGGGGTGTCTACTTTCCAAAAATATATACTTTTGGGGGGAAATCTTAGAGTGGAGCACTGTTACACAGCCCCAAATGAGACATGGCACCAGTGATGCAAGCTGTGAAAATTCAAAGTGTGAAACTGGAAACGCGCATGTTCCAATTTGGGCCCCGTAGCTCTCCCAAACCTTGAGAAACCTATGCATATGGAGTATTGCCGTACTCAGAAGAAGGAGCTGAACACTAAACAATGCATTTTTAAAAATCTTCACCTATCATGTGCTTGAAATTCACATCAACATTGAAGTGCAAGTGTGAAAAACACTGTTTTTTTAACTTACGTCAAGATTTACGAGCGATTGGTGGTAAAATGGCTGCGTAAAAAAATTGAAAACATACATAAAATGAAAGCCTGGGGTGTCTACTTTCCAAAAATATAGATTTTTTGGGGTAAATCTTAGAGTGGAGCACTGTTACACAGCCCCAAATGAGACATGGCACCAGTGATGCAAGCTGTGAAAATTCAAAGTGTGAAACTGGAAACGCGCATGTTCCAGTTTTGGCCCCGTAGCTCTACCAAACCTTGAGAAACCTATGCATATGGGGTATTGCCGTACTCAGAAGAAGGAGCTGAACACTAAACAATGCATTTTTAAAAATCTTCACCTATCATGTGCTTGAAATTTACATCAACATTGAAGTGCAAGTGTGAAAAACACTGTTTTTTTAACTTCCGTCAAGATTTACGAGCGATTGGTGGTAAAATGGCTGCGTAAAAAAATTGAAAACATACATAAAATGAAAGCCTGGGGTGTCTACTTTCCAAAAATATATACTTTTGGGGGGAAATCTTAGAGTGGAGCACTGTTACACAGCCCCAAATGAGACATGGCACCAGTGATGCAAGCTGTGAAAATTCAAAGTGTGAAACTGGAAACGCGCATGTTCCAATTTGGGCCCCGTAGCTCTCCCAAACCTTGAGAAACCTATGCATATGGGGTATTGCTGTACTCAGAAGAAGGAGCTGAACACTAAACAATGCATTTTTAAAAATCTTCACCTATCATGTGCTTGAAATTCACATCAACATTGAAGTGCAAGTGTGAAAAACGCTGTTTTTTTTAACTTACGTCAAGATTTACGAGCGATTGGTGGTAAAATGGCTGCGTAAAAAAATTGAAAACATACATAAAATGAAAGCCTGGGGTGTCTACTTTCCAAAAATATATACTTTTGGGGGGAAATCTTAGATTGGAGCACTGTTACACAGCCCCAAATGAGACATGGCACCAGTGATGCAAGCTGTGAAAATTCAAAGTGTGAAATCTTCACCTATCATGTGCTTGATATCAACAGTAGTATTGAAATGTAAGTGTGAAAACTGCAAAAAAACAAAATATTACCACAATTTTGAAATTTTTTTCTGGAAAAATAGCTGCATGAAAAACTCCAAAATTCTCCTGATTATTTACCTTATGTTGTGTAGTTTTCAGAAACATATACCTTTGTGGGACATTTTTGGTTCTGGCACCGTCAGCTTAGCTATGATGCTCACATGCCAATTGTTGAGAAATTACAAGTTGGAAATAATGGCATCCATCTTGTAATATTTACCTTGTAAATGTGAGGAAGTGATTGAAATACTAGGCATATGGGGTATTCTTATATTCAGGAGAAGCAAATGAATATATTTAGGGGTATTTTTTTGTCATAAACTAATTGTATGCAAATCCTGACACGAAAATATAAGCAAAATGTTGTTTTTTTTCAATTTTTTTCCTCTTTTTTTCTATTTTAATCAAATTAAACAATGAGGTATTCATATAATTGTGGTATCAAAAGAAAGCCCTACTTGTGCTTAAAAAAACAGTATATAATTTATTTGGGTGCACAAAAGGAATTAAAGAGAAAATATGGTTGAACAAAGACATAGTCAAAAAAGTCAAAATTGCTCCGGTCCTTAAGTCAAATCAAACTCAGATTTTCCCGGTCCTTAAGGGGTTAAACCATAAAGGTTTGAAACATAAGACTTATATCATTCTTCATGTTTTTTTAATGCCTACAAAATAAAATAAAGTTAAAATGAAGTATTACTATCCCTTTAAGTCTGAGCTCATTCATTCTGTTTCCTCACTTGTCCACTGTGATGGGGGGGGGGGGAGGAGAGGAACAGAAAGGATATCCTCCAACTTCAGCACCACAACCATTATCCCTCTTTAACCATATCTGTGCCATAGGAATGTGCACTTCATATACTCTGTGGCAGTGAAAGTTTTAAGATCTCTTTTGTCTGATACATAAAGCCCAGTATTTTTCATAACACTACACAATACACATTGCTGAATGCGTATATGTTTACATACATGGAAGCACTTGACATAAATCTAAAATAAATGGAATACAAAAATGGCTCATTAACCTGAATTTCCATATGAAATGAACCATTGTCGATGTGTTAGGTGGAAAATGGGAAACCTGTCTAAGTCATGTGAATTCATGATGATGAAGGTGAAGTGGTGGCAGACTGAAGAGGATATGATGGCAAAGACATATTAGTTTATATTGGTGATATGCCTTCAACACAGATCCCACACAACTTCACCATCCTGGGCCCTTATCAAACTTTAATGCATCTGGGCCCTAGTCACCAGATGCAGAATCTAACATTTGAAGGGAGATGATCTTAGCGCTGGGTCTTCACTGGTCAAACACACTACCTGATGGCATGAAAATTATGAGGAGGCCTTCTGGAGACTGATTCTAGTCTCTAATGGCATACAGTTCTCTGTAGGTAGAATCCAAGGTGAAGCATTAGTGATATGAGAATAAGTCTTCTTTTGCTCCTTTCACTCTCTTATTGAGTCTATAACCATCTGAGTGTCAGATGGGTGTTCATTCAGCACTCAAAAGTATGTATAAGTAGAGATATTGCTGGGTGAGTTAATTTAACCCTTGGATGTTAGAGACATTGCTGGCATATTGTATTGTGCCCCATCTTATCTGGTTTCAGATGCATTTAAAATTCAAATTTTCCCAGCAGCATGCACTGCCCTGTGTACAATGTATAAGTCCCAGTCGCATAAATTACACTGACTCACCCATAGACGGCATGGACCTAAAACTGAACTCTGCTTAGACCCCTCAGACTACAAGTCTACCTCTTTGTCATGTAGCATTTGAATCACTTGTATCCTGCTGGCAACAACACCACTCATTGCTCTTCTTTCATCCTCCTTAGAACACTCACAAGTTGCCAACTTCCTGGAACTCAGATAAAAGAACTTTTTTTTTTTTCTTTGGAACAATGTTGACTGAGTCACCTGGAAATAGGATTTTCATTTCATTCCTACTGAGTAGCTGGTTTGTCTCAGAATTGCACCTCTTTAGCTTACTGAATATGGCCCTAGGTCCCTGAGAATCCATTCGGTGGGTATTCACCTACTCAGTCCTTCCTGTAGAAATCAGTGTCAAAGTTCACTTACCACCTCATCATACATCATCTACTCATAATGGTATGCACCTTTGAAAGCAAAATGATGGATAAAGGGATCTGTTTGTTTCAGCAATTTTGTCTGAATTAAACTTAAGCTGGAGAAAGGATATTTTATAAGACTGTTTGAGACTTGAGCCATCATATTTGGATTGGCTTGGATATGATTATGGTTTGGCTATGAATCTTTTATTAAAAAATTCATGATACATAGCAAATGTTACAAAAGGAGCCAAAAAAGCATTGGGAAGGGTCATTCTAGCCATCACATTCTGGCAGAATGGCCTTTCCAATGCTTCCTTTTGTGGCCAGTGAAGGCATCCCTTTCCCAGAAGCTTAGGGCAATTGAAGCAGGAAGGAAGGCCTAACATATTCCCTATACTCAGCTCAGTTCCCATCAACCTCTCCAATGCCATTCCAGTTGACAACACTTTCTTGTGCAATGTAATGCAAACTTGCTGGCAATTGAGGGATTAACTCAAATTGACAATAAAGTTAAAATACCCAGCCACAATAGACAAAAGAGAACTACAATTAACCCCTCCATTGCTGGAATGTCTGGATATGTTTTCCAGCCATCCCATCAATGAAGGACTTAACCCTTTGAGTTTGCATTACATACTCCTCTGGCACGCTAAGGGTTAAATCTGTAAAAAGATATTCTGTTTTCCTTTAAGATATCATGACCTCAAATGAATTTTGGAGAGATAACATTGTATGCCAATCTCTCCACCCTGATCAGATCAGAATGGAGACGTAAAAAAGTAATTTGGGGTCCTTAATGCCACTTGAGCCAAGAGGCTAGAGGAAATAGCTCTAGAATACACCATTCCCTGAAGCTGGAGCTGGTGTGTAGTGCTTGCTGGTATTAAAGTCCAGCACTGGTAGAGTGTGTCTTCCGCTATACCCTACAGTGATCATACCCTGTAGTTTATCCTACTGACTGCAGCAACTTGCAATAGATTAACACCAGAGTGGCTGTACTAGTGAATATGTACATTTTCCCCATTATTATGCACTGGACAAAGAGGGGACATAGCATCAGTTTTGATGTGTGTCCAAATTCTGCAAAGATTTTAAATGTTCTTCAAAGACACTATACTGATCCTCAATAGGATCCATGTTATACAGAAATTGGGACCCTAGAAGGAAATAATTAAGTCAGTTTCCAACAATACCACAACTCAGATGCTTTATGATTTGAACAGTGAGTGTTAGAATAATTTACTCCCATGTTTGATACAGGGGACAATTTTCATAGCTTAATATATTGGCAAGAAGCAGACTTTGCAGCAAAAGTATTTTCATTTGGACACATGGCCCTTGGAGTTAAATTAATCCTTTGAATGTTCCAGACACATCACTGGCAATCAAAGTTTTAATAGACAGAATAGTATGATAGTTTATTTCTTTATAACCAAATCTCAAGTGATAGTTGAGCATCTCTGATCAGTGCTTTTGCATATGCAATTTATACTTAGGTTTGGTCACCCTAAGCGTAATAGGGGAATCCAGACATGAACCCCTTCCTCACAATTCCTATGGAAATCTGCTATATCTCATTGAAGAGGCTTAACAATGCTGAAATGTCTATCTGTGGTTGGCTGCTTTTCTTCATTCAGAATGGAATTGCCTGGCACTTTGTGGCTGGATTACTATAACTGCAGAATCAATCTGATGTGTTTTTTTATATTTCCCCACAGTATAAGGCACTAGTGAACTAAAAGAGACTACACACTGGGTAGGACAAAACTCCTATAGAGCGTGCAGAATTCTGTAGTAGATTTATTCCTCATTGAGCATCTCTGACCAGTACTTTTGCACTACACTGTATATGAACACAAAGCATGGTTATGTGGGGAAACAGTTCTACTACAGTAATATAATAACTTTCTTAAAACAGTTTGAATAATGAAAATTGGGTCTGAATGATAATATTGAGCAAAAATAGGAAGACAATGATACACAAAAAAGTTGACCACAAAGTTAATATAGTTAGAAAAACACCAATACCTAAATTAATTAACTTCACACACAAACACACACACACAGATTCACACACATACACACACACAAACACATACAGACAGACATACACACACACACATACAGAAAACACACATATAGATCCATACATACACCTACAAACACTGACACACACATCCTCAATGTGAGCATCTGGGGGAAGACACATTAAGGGTCGATGCTGTAACAATGCATGATTGGTGATATGTGGAGACCACATCACTTTGGCGATGGAGACACACATTGCTATATGCAATTAAGAATTAGTGATGCAAGTGGAGAGAGAAGTTAATCATTAGCATATCCTGTTGAACTGCTGTCAGCGAGGAAGAAATGCCCTCCCTTAAACATCGCCAGTAGTTCAGCAACCCTTAAAGGGATAGTATTACTTCAAAATTACTATCCCTCATATTGTAGCCCTTAATAAACTGAGTTAAATGACACCAGCGGCATCTCTCAGACCTTTACGGTTTAAGAGATAGCCGCTTTCAAAGTTTCCTGTCCCCTGCTGTCAGCGTTCTGCTGCCAGCAGGAGAATCCGGTCCCGGGACAGGCGGAAGCTCTTAAACAGAGCCGATATCTCGTTATGGAAGGAAAAATGATTCACTGAAACAGTCTTCTATGTGTGCTTGGTTACCAAGCACACGTAGAAGACTGTTTCAGTGAATCATTTTTCCTTCCATAATGAGATATCGGCTCTGCTGAAGAGCCTCCTCTTGATTCAGAGACCGGATTCTCCTGCTGGCAGCAGAACACTGACAGCAGGGGAGAGGAAACTTTGAAAGCGGCTATCTCTTAAACCATAAAGGTCTGAGAGATGCCGCTGGTGTCATTTAACTCAGTTTATTAAGGGCTACAATATGAGGGATAGTAATTTTGAAGTAATACTATCCCTTTAAGTCTGAGCACATTCATTCTGCTTCCTCACTTGTCCACCCGGGGGGGAGGAGGAGCAGAAAGGATATCCTCCATCTTCAGCACCATAAAACATTATCCCTCCCTAACCATTTCTGTGCCATAGGAATGTGCACTTCATACCCCCCGTGGCAGTGGAAGTTTTAAGATCTCTTTAGTCTGATAAATAAAGCCTTGTATTGTTTATAACACCACACAATACAAATCGCTGATTGTGTGTATGTTTACATACATGGAAGCACTTGAAATAAGACTAAAATAAATGGAATACAACAATGGCTCATTTACCTGAATATCCATATCGAAATGAACCATTGTCGATGTGTTAACTGGAAAATGGGAAACCTGTCATGTGAATTCAAGGTGAAGTGGTGGCAGGCTGAAGAGGATATGATGGCAAAGATATATTAGTTTAAATTGATGATATGCCTTCAACACAGATCACACACAACTTATCCATCTTGGGCCCTTATCAAACTTTAGTGCATCTGGGCCCTGGTCACCAGATGCAGAATCTAACATTTGAAGGGAGATGATCTTAGTGCTGGGTCTTCACTGGTCAAACACACTACCTGATGGCATGAAAATTGTGAGGAGGCCTTCTGGAGACCGATTTTACTCTCTAATAGCATACATATGTGGCTACAGTTCTCTGTAGGCAGATCCCAAGATGGAGCATTAGTGATGTGAGAGCAAGTCTTCTTTTGCTCCTTTTGCTCCCTTATTGCGTCATAAAAACATAGACTTTGACAGCAGATAAGAACCATTTGGCCCATGTAGTCTGCCCATTTTCCTACAGTAAATACCTCAAACCTTTTTTGGTCCTTGGTCTTTTCTTACGTTAAGGACAGCCTTATGCCTATCTCATGCATGCTTGAATTCTGTCATTGTATTAACTTCTACTACTTCTGCTGATAGGCTATTCCACTTATCTACTACCTTCTCAGTGAAGTAAAACTTTCTTACATTACATCTAAACCTGTGTCCCTCTAGTTTTAGACTATGGCTTCTTGTCCTAACATTTTTACTCCTGTGAAATGTACTTCCAACCTGCGCTTTGTTGAATCCCTTCATGTATTTGAATGTTTCTATCATAACCCCTCTCTTCTCTCCTCCAAGCTATACATGTTCAGATCCTTTAGTCTATCCTGATATGTATTTCCTGTAAACCAGTCACCATTTTGGTAGCTCTACTCTGATTTTTCTCTAGAGTATCTATATCCTTCTGGAGATGGGGTCTCCAGAACTGTATACAATACTCTAGGGGGTAGATTTAAAGGCAGCCGTTAAACCATCCGCTAAGTAAAAAAGGCACGTCGGCCGCAAAGAACACATGTTTTACGGCAGATTCAAAGGTAAGCGTTCAAGAATAGCTATCGGGCGTAGGCACTACAAAAACACGTTAAACAAAAACCAGCGTCGCACCTGATTTTGCATCACCGTGCATCCCAAACACCCGTTAAAACACAACTTAACTCAAAATGTTACATTACGGCTGCCGTTGTCTAGCAACCCTTATAGATGCACAAACAAAATTCAAACCTACAGCCAATCCCAAGGCCCCAAAGTATCAAAAATGTTCAAATACACCTATATATACCTCAAAATAACGGTTACACCCTGTCTGTGTTTCGAGTTTCAGCAAGCTAGAGCACAGGACCCAGGAGTGGAGGATAGCGTTTAGAGAGAGAGAGAGAGAGAGAGAGAGAGAGAGAGAGAGAGAGAGAGGCATACAGAGGAGTAAGGTAGAAGGATTTTGGAGAGGAGAGAGTTACATTTAAATAGACACATAGCACACTTTTGCACATAGCACATACATCCATACAAACACATACACATACATACACATAGTCTTTTTTTTTCATCACACCTTACACATTTTAAACTTTATTTTTACAGTGTGAATCCGTGAGTGAAAGTGTGTGACAGAGAGTGAGTGGGATCGAGCGTGTCTGTGAGGGCGTGTGAGAGTGCCTGGGTGTGACTGGGTGAATGATGGCCAGGAGAGGAGGACAGGAGAGAGGGATGGGGAGACTAGTGGAGGAGGAGGAGGAGGAAGGTCAGGAGGGGATCCCTCAGCAGAGCAGGGGTGGGAGAGGGAGATACGCAGGGCGGAGGGGGACCAGGCCCACAAGAACAGGCACACAAAGAAGAAGAGGGACAGATCCTGCAGTGGGACGAGGGGTAGTGCCTGGGGACCACCACACACAGGCAGGGGCAGAGCAGGCAGGACACTCCGGGTCTGACTCCTCGCATGCCGGAGCTGAGGGGGACAGGCTCAGGGATCCCCGATATACCGAGGAAGAAAACACGGCCCTCGTGGAGGCTGTGCTGGAGAGGGAGAGTGTCCTCTTCCCGGGGGACAGACTCCCTGGCCTGTCTGCGAGGAGGAGAGCTGCCTGGAGTCAAATCTGCAGCAGAGTTAATGCGGTGGCCACCTGCAGACGGGATGTGGACTCAATCAAGAAGAGATGGGGCGACTGCAAAAGGCAGGTGAAGAGGAAGATGGGGGATGCCGCCCTGCACGCCAGAGCCACCGGAGGTGGGCCACCTGTCCCCATCACCTACAGCGCATGGGAGGAGAGGCTGCGGCAGACACTGTCGTCCACCCTCATTGAGGGGGTCCCTGGAGGATCAGACACTGGGGAGGAGAGGAGCCTCCACACCACCGGTAAGTGCATCACCCCAAAACCACACACCACCCCAAACCACACACCCATCACAAACAAGCACTCACATCCCAACATCTGCTCTTCATTCAACCACACAATTGCACCAACACAGCACCCTGAGGGTTTAAACAGGGATCAAGACAAGGACAAATGTCAATGTTCAACAAGGCCAAAACCTGTCCAACTCCCTGGTTAACCCTCATGTTGCTGTGCTCATCACACACAATACACACAAACCATGCTCAGTAAAGTGTTGTATGTTAAACATCACAATTGTTGTCACACAGTGTTACCCATGTTCACACAGGGAATCCAGCACATAACCCCATGAGTGCCAGAGGGATCATCAATGCATCGATCAACAATGCTTTGGCAACCCCTCTGGTACTCAAAGGGTTAACCATACAACAAACACATGTCGATAGGTTAACAATTACATGACACATAGGGGACATTCACTAAGCGGTGAAAAAGAGCTGATGTAGTGAATTTGACACTTGCATACCCTCACTTTACCAATTACAATGTTAGTCTATGGAGAACATCCAATAACAGGATTCAAGCTGCACAGGCCCCATTGTGTGGACTCCATAGAAAACATTGCAGATGGTGAAATGAGGTCAGCGGAGAAGTCAGCATCATAATCAGTTCATCAGGTCCACTTAACCGCTTACTGAATCACCAACAGGATGGATCAGGTCACAAATCACAGTGCCACTGAGAATAAATGCTTGTATGTGCAACACACAGGCCAAAAACAATCACACATAAGTAAAGGTGAAAAAGTTGGCCTTGGTGTTGTGTATGCAATCATTTACTCTAACTTCAATTTACATAGCTCACATTTGATTCACATATAGATCCTCAGGAGTGCTGATGCCATGGATGGATGGTACACCAGACACTATTTGCAGGATAAATATGGGAACCAAATATGAACCATTGAGGTTTGGTCAATAACAGGCCAGGGATTATGGATATCTATGATCGGGTCTGGCTGCCTCACACAGAAGGATGGATGGGCTGATCCAGGAAAAAAAAGGCCTCAATCAATGATATCCTTCAATACTGGCTTGATTGTTGCCCCTCAGGATTCAACTTGAACAGACCTCATGGACAGAATCCTGTAATGTACATCAATCCCTGATTGCCACGGTGGTATCCCATGCATCACAATGCTATGCATAGGATACCATCATGACAACCAGAGAGGGACATGTCTAATCTGACAAAATCCAGCACTGTACGGGATGAACTGATAACATAGGGATGAATACTACTTGAATCACACTGCAGATCTCTTCAAAAAAGATATGTACAGAAAGAAAAACAACCAGATTTGTATGTGGATATGTCCCTTTCAAATGGGTACAAATAGGTCCCAACAAGATGTAAACCCAGAGTTCGGTTCAGTACGTGTGATTGTCCAACTGCCCATATATGTGCACCCTCAACAAAATAACTCATATTGATATCATCATCACAGTACATATACCCAGTATATTACACCTACTTGGATGGGTATCACTTGTATCTATGAAAGTTCATTTGTGATGGCTGTACATATATAGGCAGTTAGACAATCACATGTTCTGAACAGATCTCTGGGTTCATATCTATCAAGGATATTTTTGTACCCGTATGAAAGGTACATATACACACATATCAGACCATATTCCTCACTGTGTACCTTGGCATGGCAATGGTTAATTTCACTTGATGTAACCTTGCAGGCATCATAAAGAGATGTTTAGAAAGATGTTACTGTATGTGACAGCTGGAGATGTCAGTCATATGACCACACGGAGGCTCTTCAGCAGACCCAAAATTGAAACAATTGGAGATGGATCCATCATTGACATGGTCCACAGAGCGTGCTTACAAACCAGGAACACTTAGTAGACAATGGCAAAGATGTAGTTATCTCCAAATGGGTCAATGTGGAGTCTGCTGAAGAGCCTCCGTGTGGTCAAATGACTGACATCTCCAGCTGTCACATACAGCAACATCTTTCTAAACATCTCTCTATGATGCCTGCAATGTTACATCAAGGTGAAATTAACCATTGCTATCCCGTTAAAGAGATAGTAATACCTAAAATGTGAAAGGAAAAATACATGTCATAGGATTGATCCACCGGGTAATGCAAGGGTATCCCCACTACTGAAAGGTGTTTCATCACAAGAGTATAACAGCTCAAAGTTGAATATTCCAGGGACAATATCACTGTGGCCTGAAAATGTACTATGCCAATGTTGCCAGACCATCCTCTGGCTAGCTTTGGTCCAGGGAACAGATATCCACAAAGGATGATGTGGCAACAGCGCAAATGTACAATTTCAGGCCACTGGGATGTGGCACCAAAGGAATTCAACTCTGAGCTGAAATACATGTAGAATACAACACCCATCACCAGTAGGAGTACCGTTGTTTCACACAGGGGGATACACCATACAACATATATGTTCCTTTACACATTTCAAGTATTAATATCAATTTGACACCATCATGGCTAAGTTTACTGATCACACAATCTCAATCCTCCACACAGGTTATGTGTCTCCAGCACATCAGGAGCCCATGGAGGAGGCCACCTCACCACCCAGTGAGGAGTATTTGGAGGAGGGGACCAGCCAGTGGGCACCGTACCCAACGACATCCACACCTCTTGGCCAGCTGGATGCACCAACCCTGCCTGCACCAACTCTGCCTGCACCAACTCTGCCTGCATCAACTCTGCCTGCACCAACTCTGCCTGCACCAACTCTGCCTGCATCAACTCTGCCTGCACCAACTCTGCCTGCATCAACTCTGCCTGCACCAACTCTGCCTGCACCGACTTATTACAGTGACTGGATGCCCCCCACCACCTCCAGGAGCTATTATCCCCCAGCAGCAGCAGCAGCACCACCACCACCAGGGAGGCAATGGCTGCCCGGTGATGTGGCCACCACCCAATACGGGCCATACCCACAGATTGACCTACCCTCCTGGATGGCTCCCCAGCATGGCCCCAGGTATGATCCTAGGTGGGGGCCAAGCACATACCAGTGGCCAAGGTTTGACCCTTGGCCACTCGACTACCAACACCTGGGCCTGCTTGGGGAGCCCCAACAGCCTATGCGAAGGGACGTGTTTACCCCACCACCTCCACCAGCACAGACATCGGTGGGCAGCAGTGGGTCAATTGATGTGGTGGGCACATACCCATCTGCAGCACAACCAGCACCAGCAGAGGAGGACACAGCAGCAGCAGAGGAGGACACACCAGCAGCAGAGGAGGACACAACACCAGCAGAGGAGGACACAGCAGCAGCAGAGGAGGATACAGCACCAGCAGAGGAGGATACAGCACCAGCAGAGGAGGACACCGCAGCAGCTGATTCACCAGGCACAAGCATCACCAGCAGTGAACGGCCCACGGGGATGGAAGCTGAGTGTATGGCTCTGCAAAGGAGACTACTCAGGTCAAGCCTCCGCACCAATGACAACATCACCAGGAGCCGTAGGGAATCCCGTATAAACACTAACAGGATAGAGGCAAGGATCCATGCCCTGGAGTCGGAGGTCATGAGGATCAACACTCAACTCCATCAGCTACACACGGGGGTGATGGACCTGCTTGCACAGCTACTGGTGGAGTTGAGAGAGCTGAACCGCAGGGAGGACTTACGTTTGGAGAGGGAAAACCTGCGCTCCACAGAGGGATCCACTGCCCCCACCACCCCCTCTAATGTGACCCCCGAAGCCACACCTAGGGGGCAAAGGGTGACCAGGAGATCATCCAGGTTATCCACTTCTGCCACACAGTCTAAGCCCCCCCCCCAAGAAAAAAAAATAAAATGCCCAACATGTTAAATTTCCCCTGAATAAAGGAACATTGTGCTTTTGAATCCTGTCTGATCTGCTTTGAATTTGGTCATAGATTTGGGTGGCAGAGTTGTCTCCAATGCATTGCCAAACAATTCAGTGAATACAACTCCTGCCTAGGTAAGATGTTTGTGGGATGTTACAACATGGGTTCACATACACATCGTTGTACAAAATCAACTGTAAAAACATCCCTGTTGCCATATTACACAACTGTGTTATATGGCAATGTTGTGTGTTGATTTTGCATAACAAAACATTCCCCTTAGCCCAACATTTGGTACAACATTGAACATTCATCTACATCATATGTAGTGTTTAACCCTTTGATATCCAGAGTGGTAGGCAACGCATTGCAAAGAAATGCGTTGGGTACCACTCTGGCACTCAGAGAGTTAAGGGGATAACCAAACAAACGGCTTAGCGGTGAGATAACAAGCAGGACAGATAAATGGGACATGTATCCATATTGTCTTGGATTCACACACTCATTGTGCAACAGACTGACTGGGGAAGCCAATGTTTTCAACCTAGGATTTCAATGTGTAGCACACACATTGATATCCTGGGGTGAGCATTGGGGCCTCCAGTAAGTTGACTTGTTGTTTTTTCTAAGGGTGTAACAGACTTCCCCAGTGAAAACACTTGTCCACTTGGTCATGTACTGTGATATGTCCCAGTGGAGCAATATCACTGAACATTGATTATACTGAGCAACACATTAACTGTGGACAGGAATTCACTGTGGAAGTATGTCCCCTTTATCACCTCTTTATCACTCCCACAACACATTAGTGTATCACTGCCACCATCTGTTAGCGTGAATACATCACTGAGTCCACTCACTTGCAAACAAGTGGTGGAGTCCTGTGATATGGGTGATGCCTTTCCATGTATGGGGATACTCTACCCTGGGTGTGGTAACTCATTGACAACTGTGTTCTCAAATATATCCTCCTACAGACACAGATAGAATGGTGATGGTTCATCTTTATTGTGTCTCAAAGTACATTAGGATGTACATACGTTTTCTGTGTATTGCCTATATGCATTGAACACCTGTATGAGAACACTAAATGTACTTTGAAACAAAAAAATAGTACTTTAGTAACACTGCTGCCCAGCTCATGTGTTGTCCACAAGGTTTGACAACTCTGTAGCTGAGCATCCTAACTGTACAGGTTATAAAACTCAGGAATTAGTGTTTTCTGTGTCTATATGAAAATGATCCAGTAGAGGTTTGTGTGAACCTCAGGTCAAACTTTGCATCACCAACAACATCAACATAAACAGCAAGGGGTGATCTCCATGAAGGTGATGTCAAGACATCAATCCAGTCACATAGAAGAACTTCAGTTCAAGGATGGATCATGTTACGGATGCCTGTGGAAGAAGAGGACAGGATTTGGAGTAGTTGACTTGAACTGATCATCAAGCAACAACAATTTAGTCTTTTTGATCCCCTCAATTTTCACAGTTACAGGTGAGTACACAAACCATTGCTTGACAATGTGTTGTGTACTCATCTGTAACCAATTATGTGGAGAACTAAGGACATGTGCCCCAGCCCTATGGATATGTGCCCCTGACATGGATACACACATCAACAAGTGTTCTGAGAGCTCCATGGAAGTAATGAATTTGGGCTGCCACTGTTAATGTGACAGTGGCAGCCCAATGTCATTTGTTCCATGGAACTGTTAGGACACATTTGTTGATGTGTGTATTCATGTCGGGGGCACATATGTCTGCACACTCACAGGTCAGCATGGTGTCCCTGGTAATCTGATCTACGTCTCATGACCTCTACATTGTGTGCCCATACCACTGTACATCCACCCCTGTGCTGCTCTTCTCAGCTGTAGCACAGTACAGGTTCCATATTGAGTCCAATGGCCCTTTAACCCCTGATGTGACGGAGTATTATCCAATGCATAGCATTGGATAACACTCTTTCACTACAAGGCTAGCATGGTTGCTCTGGCTATGCTCATGGCAAATCAAGTTAGCTGCTGTCAATCAAGCCCTGTAAGGCGATGAACATGGGTTATGTGTTGTACCTTGTTTCTCCTGAGGGTGTGCGTGATATCCTTGGGGTCTGTATGTCAACGTGGAGAGTGGAATGGAGGATGGTTTTTGAGTCCACACACACAATTTGCCACGTCCACTGCAAGTGCAGTGCTGTGTCACTGTTCCTGTGGGGTGAGACAGAACAAAATGTGCAGTGTGGTTAGTGTCACAGGACTGATGGGGGACTTGCATGGATTGTTTGCATGCCTGTGTTATACTCACATGTAAAGTGTTCCGTGATGAGCCTGTCTCTGATCTGTGTCCCTCTCAGGGTCTCCTCAACGTGTCCGATGTCCATGGGCACTTCCTGTATGGGGGGGGCCTGGATGTGCTCCAGCAGCCTGGTGTCCACTGCGATGTTGTGCAGTATTGCTCACGCCACAATGATGTCGCACACCTTTCCAGGTGCATACTGCAGTGCTCCCCCCGAGTGGTCCAGACATCGGAATCTTGACTTGAGGAGGCCAAAGGTCCGCTCAATGGCATTCCTCGTTCTGCCATGAGCCTGGTTGTAGCTTTCCTGGGCATGTGTTCGAGGATTGGCCAGTGGGGTCAGTAGCCAGGACTTGCATCCATAGCCAGCATCACCTGTGTAATGTGAGTGACATGGTGAGACAGGGAGCACATGTTGTGTGAATGATGTTTTGTGTGGTAGACGTAGTAGCTGTGGGTCAGGAGCATGCTAAGCAGTGTTGTGTGTACGCCTGTGTATGTGATGTGATTTTGTATTGTGAACTCACCCAAAAGCCATCCCCCTGTAAAAGTTCCATTCTCGAAATCTTTGTGGACTGAGGAGTTTTGGAGAATGTATGAATCATGTGAGCTGCCAGGATACTTTGCACAGACATTCATTATCCTCATATGGCTGTCACACACCATCTGCACGTTGATGGAGTGAAAGTTCTTCCTGTTGATGAATATCTGTGCGTCACGTGCTGGGGCCTTAATTCGGACATGGGTGCAATCTATAGCACCCATGACCCTGGGCATGCCTCCCCTGGCGTAAAAGGCCTGCTTGACTTGTATCCAGTCCATGTCGGTGGTGGGGAAATGTATATAGGTACTGGCCTTGCTTTTGAGGGCTGGCAGGACCTGGGCCAGCACCCTGGAGAATGTGGCCTGTGACATGCCAGATGCGTAACCCTCTGTGGACTGGAAGGCCCCGCTTGCCATGAAGTGCATGGCACAGAGTAGTTTCTGCAGGCCAGTTAGGGCATGGTTGTAGATGTAGATGGGATCCACCTGCTCCTTGATGACCTCATACAAGGCAATGATGCTGTCAGGCCTCAACCTGTAGCGATCAATTACCTCATCATCGGTCATTCCAAAGAGGGTGACCCTTGGGCGGTATACCCTGGGCCTTGGTGGTCGTCTATACATCCTGTGCCCTCCAGGTGGGGATGGGCTCCTGTGTGGCTGCTGAGCCAGAGCCTCCTCACTTGCAACAGGTGGTGGCTGTTGATCAGGCATGCTTGGAGGTTGCTGATGTTCCCTAGCTCTCTCCCTTGCACGCCTTCTCTTCAGTCTTCGCAACAATATGTAACCCAACATACTGTTTGCTCTATCTATCTGTCTCTATCTATCTGTCTCTCTCTCTCTATCTGTCTCTGTCTCTCTCTCTCTCTCTCTCTCTCTCTCCCAGAGTGGAAAACAAGCCACAAGTGAGTGTGTTGAGTTGTCCCTTTAAGTACTTGCTAGGGCGTTGTGTGGGTGTGGTGATGAGGTGAGTGCTGACCAATGGTGAGTTGTTTTTGTCCAGGTAAGTGTTTGCAGGTGTGTGTGTGTTATAAGATGTGGTGTGTTGTGCTTGTTCTGTGTGTGCCATTTGCGGACATGCAGTTGTGGGGTGCAGGTGGCGTGTTGATGTTGCCCAGGTGAGCTTGTATTTGCAGGTGTCCGCTTTGTGTGATGACCCCCATTGTTCCGTGCCATGTTGTGTTGTTGTTTTTTAGTGTGTCGTTGTCCCTGTGGTGTTGGTTGTTGTTGTGTGTATAGTGATTTGTGTTGTGTGTGCATGTTTTTGTGTTGTTTTGGCATTGCACGGGTTAATTTTCCCATTTACATGGTTGTGCGGTAAGCCTTTTGTGTCTTTTCCTATGTAACGGGTGTTTTGTTTTGGCCGTTAAGTGTCTAACGGCTAAAAAAAGTGGGTCTTAACTTTTAGCCGTTAGGTGTGTCTTTTTTTCAGCCGTTATCAGTACCGCAAGCCTTTGAATAGCTCTGGGGTATGTTTTTCCATGCGTCTGAATGCACGTAAGTGTATCGGCCGTAAGGATTGTACAACTGCCGTTAGCTGGTCTTTAGACGGATCTTTGAATTGCAACATGTCACTTAACGCACCCGTTAGTGATTTTTTTTGTTAACGGCTGCCTTTAAATCTACCCCTAGGTGAGGTCTAAATAGAGATATGTAGAGTGGCATGACCACTTCCCTTTTTCTGCTACTAATGCCCCTAGCTGTACAACCCAGCATCCTGCTTGCATTCCTTGCTGCTTTATTACATTGCCTGCCTACCTTTAAGTCATTAGAAATAATTACTCCCATATCTCTTTCCTCTGTTGTCTCTGACAACACAGTACCCTTAACGGTATATTTTTCCTTAGGATTTTTATGTCCCAAGTGCATTATTTTACATTTATCAACATTAAACAGCAGCTGCCACACTCTTGTCCATTCTTCTAATTTACCTAAATCATTTGTCATTTGGCTTATTCCCCCTGGAATGTCTACCCTATTGCAGATCTTTGTATCATCAGCAAAAAGGCATACCTTACCCTGAAGTCCTTTTGCAATAGCACTAATAAAAATATTAAATATAATGGGCCCCAGTACAGATCCCTGAGGTATCCAACTAGTAACACTCCTTTTGTCCGAATATTCTCTATTGACCACCACCCTATGGGCTAGATCAAAGGCAGCCATTAAACCATCCGCTAAGTAAAAAAGGCACATCGGTCGCAAAGAACACATGGTTTACCGCAGATTTAAAGGTAAGAGTACAAGAATAGCTATCGGGCGTAGGCACAACAAAAACACGTAACACAAAAACCAGCGTCGCACCTGATTTCGCATCACCGTGCGTCCCAAACACCCATTAAAACACAACTTAAGTCAAAATGTAACATTACGGCTGCCGTTGTCTAGCAACCCTGATAGATGCACAATCAAAATTCAAACCTACAGCCAATCCCAAGTCCCCAAAGTATCAAAAATGTTCAAATACACCTATATATACCTCAAAATAATGGTCACACCTTGTCTGTGTTTCGAGTTTCAGCAAGCTAGATCACAGGACCCAGGAGTGGAGGATAGTGTTTAGAGAGAGAGAGAGAGAGAGAGAAGCATACAGAGGAGTAAGGTAGAAGGATTTTGCAGAGGAGAGAACTACATTTAAATAGACACATAGCACACTTTTGCACATAGCACATACATCCATACAAACACAAACACATACATACACATAGTCTTTTTTTTCATCACACGTTACACATTTTAAACTTTATTTTGACATTGTGAATCTGTGAGTGAAAGTGTGTGACAGAGAGTGAGTGGGATCGAGTGTGTCTGTGAGGGCCTGTGAGAGTGCCTGGGTGTGAGTGGGTGAATGATGGCCAGGAGAGGAGGACAGGAGAGAGGGATGGGGAGAGTAGTGGAGGAGGAGGAAGGTCAGGAGGGTATCCCTGAGCAGAGCAGGGGTGGAAGAGGAAGATCCGCAGGGCAGAGGGGGACCAGGCCCACAAGAGCAGGCACAAGCAGGAGAGGGACAGAACCTGCAGTGGGACGAGGGGTAGTTCCTGGGGACCACCACACACAGGCAGGGGCAGAGCAGGCAGGACACTCCGGTTCTGACTCCTCGCATGCTGGAGCTGAGGGGGACAGGGTCAGGGATCCCCAATATAACAAGGAAGAAAACACGGCCCTTGTGGAAGCTGTGCTGGAGAGGGAGAGTGTCATCTTTCCGGGGGAGAGGCTCCCTGGCCTGGCTGCGAGGAGCAGAGTTGCCTGGAGCCAAATCTGCAGCCGAGTTAATGCGGTGGCCACCTGCAGACGGGATGTGGACTCAATAAAGAAGATATGGGGCGACTGCAAAAGGCAGGTGAAGAAGAAGATGGGGGATGCCGCCCTGCACACCTGAGGCACCGGAGGTGGGCCACCTGTCCCCATCACCTCAGCGCATGGGAGGAGAGGCTGCGGCAGGCCCTGTAATCTACCCTCATTGAGGGGGTCCCTGGAGGATCAGACACTGGGGATGAGAGGAGCCTCCACACCACTGGTAAGTGCATCACCCCAAAACCACACACCACCTCAAATCACACACCCATCACAAACAAACACACTCACATTTGCCCTTCATTCATCCACACAACTGCACCAACACAGCACCCTGAGGGTTTCAACAGGACGCAAGACAAGGACAAATGTCAAGGTTCAACAAGGCCAAAACCTGTCCAACTCCCTGGGTAACCCTCATGTTGCTGTGCTGATCACAGAAAAGTGTTGTATGTCAAACATCACAATTGTTGTCACACAATGTTACCCATGTTCCCACAGGGAATCCAGCACATAACCGCATGAGTGCTAGAGGGATTATCAATGCATCGATCAACAATGCTTTGGCAAACCCTCCGGTACTCAAAGGGTTAACCAGACAACAAAAACATGTCGATAGGTTAACAATTACATGACACATAGGCGACATTCACTAAGCGGTGAAAAAGAGCTGATGTAGAGAATTTTACACTTACATACCCTCACTTTACCAATTACAATGTTAGTCTATGGAGAATATTCAATAACATGAATCAAGCTGCACAGGCCCCATTGTATGGACTCCATAGAAAACATTGCAGATGGGGAAATGAGATCACCGGAGAAGTCAGCATCATAATCAGTTCATCAGGTCTACTTAAACGCTTACTGAATCACTAAAAGGATGGATCAGGTCACAAATCACAGTGCCACTGAGAATAACTGGTTGTATGTGCAACACACAGGCCAAAAACAATTACACATAACTAAAGGTGAAAAAGTTGGCCTTGGTGTTGTGTATGCAATCATTTACTTTAACTTGAATTTACATATCTCACATATGGATCCTCAGGAGTGCTGATGCCATGGATGGATGGTACACCAGCCACTATTTGCAGGATACACATGGGAACCAAGTATGGTCAATAACAGGCCATGAATTATGGATATCTATGATCGGGTCTGGCTGCCTCACACAGAAGGATGGATGGGCTGATCCAGGAAAAAAAAGGACTCAATCAATGATATCCTTCAATACTGGCTTGATTGTTGCCCCTCAGGATTCAACTTGAACAGACCTCATGGACAGGATCCTGTAATGTACATCAATCCCTGATTGCCACGGTGCAATGAAATGCATAGGATACCATCATGACAACCAGAGAGTGACATGTAAAATCTGACAAAATCCAGCACTGTACAGGATAAACTGATAACATAGGGATGAATACCACTTGAATCACACTGCAGATCAATTACAAAAAGATATGTACAGAAAGAAAAACGACCAGATATGTATGTGGATATGTCCCTTTCAAATGGGTACAAATATGTCCCATCAAGATGTGAACCCAGAGTTCAGTTCAGTACGTGTGATTGTCCTACTGCCCATATATGTGCACCCTTAACAAACTAACTCATACTGATATCATCAGAGTACACATATCTAGTATATTACACCTTACTTGGATGGGTATCGGTGGTATCCATGAAAGTTAGTTTGTGATGGTTGCACATATATAGGCAGTAAGACAATCACATGTACTGAACAGATCTCTGGGTTCATATCTATCAAGGATATGTTTATACCCATATGAAAGGTACATATACACACATATCAGACCATATTCCTCTCTGTGTACTTTGGCATGGCAATGGTTAATTTCACCTTGATGTAACATTGTAGGCATCATAAAAAGATGTTTAGAAAGATGTTGCTGTATGTGACAGCTGAAGATGTCAGTCATTTGACCACACGAAGGCTCTTCAGCAGACCCAAAATTGAACCAATTGGAGATGGATCTGTCATTGAAATGGTCCACAGAGTGTGCTTACAAACCAGGCAAACTTTCTAGACAATGCCAAAGATGTAGTTATCTCCAAATGGGTCAATTTTGAGTCTGCTGAAGAGCCTCCGTGTGGTCAAATGACTGACATCTCCAGCTGTCACATACAGCAACATCTGTCTAAACATCTCTTTATGATGCCTACAATGTTACATCAAGGTGAAATTAACCATTGCTATCCCGTTAAAGAGATAGTAATACCTAAAATGTGAAAGGAAAAATATATGTTATAGGATTGATCCACCAGGTAAAGCAAGGGTATTCCCACTGCTGAAAGGTGTTTCATCCCAAGAGTATAACAGCTCAAAGTTGAATATTCCATGGACAATATCACAGTGGCCTGAAAATGTACTATGCCAATGTTGCAAGACCATCCTCTGGCCAGCTTTGGTCCAGGGAGCATAAATCCACAAAGAATTATGTGGCAACAGCACAAATGTACAATTTCAGGCCACTGGGATGTGGCACCAAAGGAATTCAACTCTGAGCTGCGATACATGTAGAATAAAACACCCTTCACCAGTAGGAGTACCATTGTTTCACACAGGGGGATAAACCCTACAACATATATGTCCCTTTCCACATTTCAAGTATTAATATCAATATTAATATTAATAATAATATCAATTTGACACCATCATGGCTAAGTTTACTGATCACACAATCTCAATTCTCCACACAGCTTATGTGCCTCCAGCACTCCAGGAGCCCATGGAGGAGGCCACCTCACCACCCAGTGAGGAGTATACGGAGGAGGGGACCAGCCAGTGGGCACCGTACCCAACTACATCCACACCTCTTGCCCAACTGGATGCCCCACCTCTGGCTGCACTACCTCTGGCTACACCACCTCTGGCTGAGCCACCTCTGCCTGCACCACCTCTGCCTGCACCACCTCTGCCTACATCACCTCTGGCTGATCCACCATATTACAGTGACTGGATGCACCCCACCACCTCCAGGAGCTATTACCCTCCAGCAGCAGCAGCACCACCACCACCAGGGATGCAATGGCTGCCCGGTGATGTGGCCACCACCCAATATGGGCCATACTCGTCCTCGATCGACCTACCCTCCTGGATGGCTCCCCAGTATGGCCCCAGGTATGATCCCAGGTGGGGGCCAAGCACATACCAGTGGCCAAGGTTTGACCCTTGGCCACTCGACTACCAAAACCGGGGCCTGCTTGGGGAGCCCCAACACCCTATGTGAAGGGACGTGTTTACCCCACCACCTCCACCAGCACAGACATCGGTGGGCAGCAGTGAGTCCATTGATGTAGTGGGCACATACCCATCTGCAGCACATACAGCACCAGCTGAGGAGGACACAGCACCAGCTGAGGAGGACACAGCAGCAGCTGAGGTGGACACAGCAGCAGCTGAGGAGGACACAGCACCAGCTGAGGAGGACACAGCAGCAGCTGAGGGGGACACCGCAGCAGCAGATTCACCAGGCACAACCATCACCAGCAGTGAATGCCCCACGGGGATGGAAGCAGAGTGTATGGCTCTGCAAAGGAGATTACTCCGGTCAAGCCACTGCACCAATGACAACATCACCAGGAGCCGTAGGGAATCCCGGAGAAACACTAACAGGATAGAGGCAAGGATCCATGCCCTGGAGTCGGAGGTCATGAGGATCAACACTCAACTCCATCAGCTCCACACGGGGGTGATGGACATGCTTGTACAGGTACTGGTGGAGTTGAGAGAGCTGAACCGCAGGGAGAACTTATGGTTAGAGAGGGAGAACCTGCGTTCCACAGAGGGATCCACTGCCCCCACCACCCCCTCTAATGTGACCCCCGAAGCCACACCTAGGGGGCAAAGGGTGACCAGGAGACCATCCAGGTTATCCACTTCTGCCACACAGTCTAAGGCCCCCCCCCCACTAAGAAAGAAAAATAAAATGCCCAACATGTTACATTTCCCCTGAATAAAGGAACATTGTGCTTTTGAATCCTGTCTGATCTGCTTTGTATTTGGTCATAGACTGGGTGGCAGAGTTGTCTCCAATTTATTGCCAAACAATGCAGTGAACACAACTTCTGCCTAAGTAAGATCTTTGTGGGATGTTACAACATGGGTTCACACACACACACACACACACACCGTTGTACAAATTCAACTGGAAATACATCCCTGGAGCCATATTACACAACTGTGTTATATGGTGATGTTATGTGTTGAATTTGAACAACAAAACATACCCCTTAGCACAACAAATGGTACAACATTGAACATTTGTCTACATCAAATGTTGTGTTTAACCCTTTGATAGCCAGAGTGGTAGGCAATGCATTGCAAAGAAATACGTTGGGTACCACTCTGGCACTCAGAGGGTTAAGGGGATAACCAAACAGCTATGTGACTTAGCGGTGACATAACCAGCAGGACAGATAAATGGGACCTGCATCAAAATTGTCTTGGATTCAAACACTCATTGTGCATCTGATCTATGTTTCATGATCTCTACGTTGTGTAACAATACCACTGTACATCCACCCCTCTGCTGCTCTTTTCAGCTCTAGCACAGTACAGGTCCCATATTGAGTCCAATGGCCCTTTAACCCCTGATGTGACGGAGTATTATCCAATGCATAGCATTGGATAATATTCTTTCGCTACAAGGCTAGCATGGTTGCTCAGCCTATGATCATGGCAAATCAAGTTAGTTGCTGTCAATCAAGCCCTGTAAGGCGATGAACATGGGTTATGTGTTGTACCTTGTTTCTCCTGGGGGTGTGCATGATATCCTTGGGGTCTGTATGTCAACATGGAGAGGGGAATGGAGGATGGTTTTGGAATCCCCACACACAATATGCCACATCCATGGTATGGTTGATGTTTGCGGCCATGCTGCTGCCAGTGCAGTGCTGTGTCAATGTTCCTGTGGGGTGAGAAAGAACATCATGTACAGTGTGGTTAGTGTGTTGGCACCAATTCACAGGACTGATGGGGAACTTGCATGGATTGTTTGCATGCCTGTGTTATACTCACATGTAAAGTGTTCCATGATGAGCCTGTCTCTGATCTGCTCCCCTCTCAAGGTCTCCTCAACATGGCCGATGTCCGTGGGTACTTCATGTAGGAGGGGTCCTGGATGTGATCCAGCAGCCTGGTGTCCACTGCGATGTTGTGCAGTATTGCGCCACAATTATGTCACACACCTTTCCAGGTGCATACTGCAGTGCTCTCCCCGAGTGGTCCAGACATCGAAATCTTGACTTGAGGAGGCCAAA
Organism: Rhinophrynus dorsalis; assembly: GCA_037306005.1. Taxonomy (NCBI): domain Eukaryota; kingdom Metazoa; phylum Chordata; class Amphibia; order Anura; family Rhinophrynidae; genus Rhinophrynus; species Rhinophrynus dorsalis. The sequence continues at coordinate 253,382,147 of CM074720.1, read as the reverse complement.
GGTCCGCTCGATGGCATTCCTCATTCTGCCATGAGCCTGGCTGTACCTTTCCTGGGCATCTGCTCGAGGATTGGCCACAGGTGTCAGTAGCCAGGACTTACAGCCATAGCCAGCATCAACTGTGTAATGTGAGTGACATGGTGAGACAGGGAGCACATGTTGTGTGAATGATCTTTTGTGTGGTGGACGTACTAGCTGTGGGTTAGGAGCATGCTGAGCAGTGTTGTGTGTACACCTGTGGATGTGGTGTGATTTTGTATTGTGAACTCACCCAAAAGCCATCCCCCTGTAAAAGTTCCATTCTCGAAATCTCTGTGGACTGAGGAGTTTTGGAGAATGTATGAATCATGTGAGCTGCCAGGATACTTTGCACAGACATTCATAATCCTCATATTGCTGTCACACACCATCTGTACGTTGATGGAGTGGAAGTTCTTCCTGTTGATGAATAGCTGTGCGTCACGTGCTGGGGCTTTAATACGGACTTGGGTGGGGTGCAATCTATAGACGTGTTTCTCCTCTCCGTGTAAGTTCCTCTTAGAGGTAGAACACAGGCAAATTCCTTTGTAGGAAGGTGAAGCCTAATGATTTCCATGTATTTCCACTTCTTGCTCTGATGCACTCATGCACACGAATGCACACACGTGTATAAACACACACTAAACAATACATGCACACGTGTAAGCAAACCAGCTTTCCTGTTGGGAATTACAGCATATAGCAAATCAGGCCATTTTCTGCCTTTTTGACCTTCCCTACTGGTGATCATTGGATGATTGTAGTGATGGAACTTCTCTTATTGAGGCCAATGCCTTGTTTACTAAGCAAATGTGACTGATGTTCTCTTTGTACCTGATGAAGACAGCTAAGTGGTCTTGAAAGTTTACATTCTCAAGCTACTAGTATATATATATATATATATATATATATATATATATATATATCTTTTATAAATAATATATGTATTATTGTAATCATAATTTACATGGTATAATGTATCTGTATTGGTTTATAGCGATGAGCTTTTTATTAATTTGTAACTTGATATATTTATACCGTAGCTTGAGTGAATATACATTGGGAGATAGATCATTATAGAATTTCTTTTGGGTTTGAGCACCCAATAGACTTGGTGTGCTTCATGGGTGGAATGCAAGCTTGCTTTACATTTTATTTAGTTCCCAACAGGAAGTGATTCAGATGGGTGACGTAGTAGGTCACCGGAAGTTACGTTCAACTCTTTGCAAACATGGAACCCCAGTGGAGCAGGATCTCAAGCAAAAGGTACAAATAATTGTTGTTGTGTTGACTTTATTACAATATTTGAGTCCTTGAAGATGTACTATTTACAGTATGAAATGCTTAGGGCGTGTATATGGTCTTCACTCTTTGCTTTATGTTGCTACTTCAATAAATGGTTTTGAACTTCTCATTGTGAGTATCATAATATTGCTGTTTTGGAGATTAAAAAATACCGAATAAGGATAAAAGGTTGAGGACAACTGAGTATTCGATGAGTGCTCTATCCATCACTGTCTGGTGAGCTTTTTTTTTCTAATACTGGGACATTCTGACTTTACTAAGGAGTGAATAACTTGGTTTACTGTATGTGTGTGAGTTTGGAACTGCTATAAGTGGAACGTTTGACCACACAGTCAATTGATATTTCATATATATATATATATATATATATATATATATATATATATATTTAATCCTGTGGACACTTGAGAACTTTTAAGAGGAACAAAGCACTCATAGCCCCATAGCATTTCTTGTCTTGTATAGGCTAAAGTTCCATAGAGCCCACTAAATACACTGGCAGGCTTGTTCCTAGTTGAGCATCTATGACCTCTAATTTGCAAATGCAAATATCCCTTGGGCTTGGTCTCCCTAAGGTTATGATGGGAAACAGGTGGCCATAGGGCTGCATATAGCTCTTGAAGGCTACTCATGAGGCCCCCAGTCTGTTTTCTGGTGAAGTGAGGAGACCCCTTCCCATCGCCATCATCCCCGATACACAACTATTTTTTACCCCCCAAAAAGAATACATCCCCTTCCTTTTAACTCACATCATACTTTTTTCAAGCTCATAATGCTCCCTTTTAATCCCTGGCATGTTGGAGAGGTCTTAAGTGCATTGTGAAGCCATTACGTGTGGCTTCCTGGAGACTAGAGGGCAATATATGAATAAACATTGTTGCCCGTCATCAGCCTATGGTTTCCGGGGGGAATACAGACAAGGACCTCCCGCTAGCAAGTGCCTAGCAAGAACAGCTTCACCATACTGACAATATCCAAGAACCTGTAGGGTATATTCAAGTGCTCCAGACAGAGAGAGAAGTACAAAAAACAAATAAAACTGTCTAAGTGTAGTATTATCTCTAGAATTGGAGAATATATATATTTAAATATGTTTATTGAAAATGTATGCAATGCTCAAGGATAATCAGTATTAAAATACAAAAAAATAAATAAAACATTGATGCAGATAGAAATAGCTGTCATGTTAAACAGAACTAAAATAAACATATGATACTAAAAAATGCTATTCAAATAAAAATTATTGTTCAAATCAAAGTAACCATATGACTGACCATACCGGTGATCTAATATTATGATATAAAAGGTTCATATATAAAGACCAATGTAATTTATTTTAGAAACTGGATAGTATATATAAAATGGTATATATACAAATGGAGATCTATGTGGATCTATATGGCAAAAGTATATTATATCTATTTACCAAATGAATCATCAATATTAGTGCGCATGATAGATAATACACTGCCTCTGTCAGAATCCCCCCACAACTGTTTCCCCTATTTGTAGTCTGTTACTGTCCAATTTCTTTACACTTTGCTCATCTGTATTTTCCAGAGGCTCCGTACAGAGTATTATGTTGTCCGGTAGTTGCTGGATCTGCTGGCATCTTGCTCCAGTCCTCTCGTACACTTTTGAATGCCTGTATTATATAGAGTAATACAATTTTTAGCACCTGTATTATATAGAGTAGAATGATAAAAGAAGACCAAAATGTGGATATTTCAGATTGGATTTTCCTGGCCTGGCTGAGCTGTCATTTTTAGGATCAGTATGATATCTTTCAGGATACACTCTGGGTAGAATAGGAGTCAAAAGAGCCTGATAAATACCCTGACATGTTTGCTACTTGTTGAGAAACTCTGACCTCTTTTGTATATGACAAAAACCCTTCAACTTAGTGTCCTTAAGAGTTATGAGGGTATCCAGACAAGTGATCCCTTGCTCTCAGGTACCTTGAGAGAACATCTGCACCTGACTGACAAAGCCCAATAAGACTGAAATGTACATCTGGTGTTAGATGCTTCTCTAGTTCAGAGAGGAATTGCTGGCAGGATTAGATTGCTGTGCTTCAGTATATTTATTATCTTTGTGTATATGTGAGCTAAAAGAGATTGCATCCTGGGTATGATAAAGTCCTGTAGAGCTTGCTATATAGCCTACCAGCCCCATCCTAGCTGAGCATCTCTGAGTTTAAATTTCCTGTCTCAGATTCATTTATAGCACAATCAAATAATGGTTAATTTTTAAACTACCATTCATATTACAAACAAATGGCAAGTGCAGAGAAAAAGCTCACTTTTAGTTGCCATTGAAACTAACTAGAGGTTTTTATTATGGTGAGTGTTCCACTTTAAATTTGACTCTTCTTCAGCAAACCTTAACAGAGTAAGATGCTGATCAGTACAAGTTTTAACATGTTGTCTGCTTGCTAATGTTTATCTATCAGCCAACTAACACACACTTTTAGAAATTATTCATTTCTGTTTTCACTTTAACTTCCTTATTCTTGGTTATGTATTTATTTTCAGATTTTCCACTTTCTTCTGCTTACTCAACCACAGACATCATCATCAGTCAAAGAACAGAATAGATTTTGTTGCTTGTACCTTTTATAGGCCCTCTGTAACTATAACTGCTTATGTGTTTTCTCTATTTGGGGTGCCATAGCTATATTTTCATTTCATCAGCTGTCTTCCTAAGCTTCAGTGGCTACAGCACTTATGAGAGCAATATTGTGCATTTCTTTATTGCTTTACAATGGCAGTATATTTCTACTAGTTTGCACATTTAGTGAATGATTCTGATTGATTGTTGTGTTTTTTTTAATAAAAAAGTTGACATTCAAGCCACTTTAAAACAGGAGAAATTCATAGGAATATCATAAAGATGAAGAAACCAACAGTATGAATTTTCTTTTTCAGTAGTTTTGTAATGCTGCAGAACTTTTGACAACTTGCAGTGAGGTACTTATAATGAACTGTATAAAAGTTATGCTTTGGCTATTAATGGAGAACTAACACCTCAACAATAGCCACTCACTTACCTTTCTATGCCTAGCAAATCCTAATGGTCTCTATGAATTGGTTCAAGAGATAATGAGCTTGATTTAAAGGATTGTGCAAAATATGGGGTAGGGTCACACTGAGTACTGACCAACATACTAAAATGTCCAAGTCAGTATTCAAAGTCCCTACCAGCTAAAAGCAGAACTTGTGGCCAAATGTCTGTTATGTGCATTAAGTTCCCAAAATGCTACTAAATACAGCAATATTGGGAACTTAACAGTAAAAAAAGCTAACTATCGGAGCCCGACATACTGTCAAGCACCGATCGTTAACTTATATGTGTTACTATTACCTGTCATCCACTGTCTGTCTCCTTCTGTCTTCTCTCTTGTATCTTCTTTTAAAGAAAAAATATGTATACAAGTTTTGCTGAAATGTGCCTCACACTAATACATAGTTTAACCCTTTGAGTGCCAGAGGGGTATGCAATGCATTGCAAAGCAATTTGTTGCTTATCTCTCTGGGGCTCAAAGGGTTAAAGTATGTATTACTGTCCAGTTGAATATAAATATACCTCCAGTTATTACAATACGTCCAGTTTGGTCAAAATAAATATTCTGAAATGCCATAATAAAATACATAGCTTTCATGTTGTATCTGTCTCTTCCGCTGTATGCGACCACAGAGTCATCGGCAGCTGAGACAGTATTGTGTGGCACAGTCCCCCGTCCTTTCCTTCATGGGGTGATGCCTTTAAATTGAACCCAATATCTTCAGTCAGTCCTGGATGTCATGTCTATGGCCATGAGAGTTGCTCAGAAGTTTTTCAAAATGTGTTCCCTCTCGTCCTTAAGGGTTAAAGTAGACATATACACTGTTCCTGTCAGCAGCTGTCATGTTAATCTCCATTGATCCATAATCTCTTGAGCAAAAGTATAAGGGCAAAATTCATATGGTCCATTAGGATTTTTGGGCCATATTAAGGAAAGTGGGGTTTACTATTAAAAGGTGTTATCCTTTACACTGAAAACTGACCTGTCTTCCACCTTCTCCCTGAATGCAACTTCTCTGCCATCTGACTTCACACTCCTTCTACAAATGTCAATATACCATTAAAATACATTCTTGGTTTTGTAGGTTCATATGAACACTTTAACCCTTTGAGTTCCAGAGGGGTATTCAACTCATTTCTTTACCTCTCTAGCTCTCAACAGATTAAATATGATTCTTGAAAAAATGGTGAGCAAATGCAGAAATATGCATAGTGGCGCAGGATATGAGACTTGCAAACAACTAAAACATGTCTCATTCTTTTACTATTACTAAACATCCCAACTTGTTTTGTCCTCAGATATATGTTTTGTATAAACTTGTGTTTTGCTGATGAATATTTTTAAGCTTGAGACCTAGTTTTCATGTTCAGTTCCACAAGTATCATTACATTCTGCTATGGTATGAGAACTAAATGTCAGCCCAGGAAGTGGTGATGTCTACAAGAGATATGTTAGTTTGGGTATATGGGTGCTTTCATTACAAGCAGGTGTTTTGTTTGTGGCTTTTTAAAAGCCTTGCAAAAAACAAGAAAATTAATATAAAACCATAATAATGTTTTAAAGTTTGAATATTGGAGTTAAAGCTCAATCTTTTACTAGTTAAAGTGGATCTGTTACCTACACAGCTTTTAGTCTCATTAAATATATCTATATAAACAGCCTATACCATATGTTTTTTGTTTTAATGATTAATTGTTTTAGAGCTTTTTGATTCAGGAGTTTGGGACTCTAATGTCAGCAGGTCTTTACCTGGTAAAACCTGCATTGCTAATTATCACATGTCCAAATAATCACTTCTCTCCACCTTCCTATGTTGCCAACACCTACCAGTCTCCACCAGGGGAGTCAAAAAAGTTATGGAGAGGAATTGTCATGCACATTCTTCCAAAATGGCAGTTCACACTGAGGGGATGATTTGGAAAGAGCAGGTCCACTTTAATCACCACTACTCTCACCTCTGTTACTAGCAGCAATACAAATGAATGGCTCTTTGTGTACAAGTCCCTATTCAAGTTTCTCATCCCATAGCTGGTGCTGTTAATTCTTCAATGACAGCTGATAACTTACTTAGGTTGGTTGCCATGACTTTATACTTGTATGCACAGCAGATAGTAATGACCCTGATACCCACAACCTGCTCTTGCAGGACGTGTGATAAGATGCTTGTGAAGAGCTTTTTGGTACTCCATGGTTGAAACAGTGACTATTAAAAGTATGTGCTTTAAAATATGTTTTATTAAATCATATTGCTAAGTGCCATATAACATTTGTAAGAAATGTTGGTTTACAAACCATATTCTGTTCAAGTAACCCCTTGTTTACCCCCCCAAAAAAAAATACTTCACTTAACAGGTCCATTATGTGTGTTGTCTTTTAAATTCCAGATTCTCTCATCAAAACAAAGTATTGGAGCTGGATCAGAATTACAAGACAGTTGTCTAGAAGGTTCACTGAACCTGTGTAGAAAAATAGGTGGGGGGAGCACTATAGAAAACAGTTATGAAAGGTGAGTTCTATCATCTAATGTTCATGATATGCTACACAGACATTACCCACCTACAATGCCGACATTATTTTCTTTAATGTATCTGTTTACCAGTTTTGAAGAAAAAGTAAACAACCAACCAATCTAAAAATAAAGAAATATAATTACAAAATTATTTACCCTTAACTCGGATGTAATTTCAAATTATTTTCTTTAATTCAAGAAAAGCTCAGCTGGTCTACAGTGCAATCCTGATCAGCTAAAATTTACAGGATACACTAACACTTTAAGGACCAGAGGGGCATACAAGGCATTGCTTTATAATGCGTTAGTCACCCCTTTGGCCCTTAAAGGGATAAGTAAAATACATTTGAAAAAGTTTGTTTTGAAATTGTTGTTGCTGTTTACATTACAACTATAATTTTATTAATTTTAGATAAGAAAAAAAAAATATTTGCTGTATTTTTCAGAAAGTAGTGCATTTGAAAAGTTACAAATGGTTTATAACTAACACAGTAGAGAAAATGACAACATTTTACATTTACTATCAAATAAAATTTCCATAACACAAAAATGCTGAATTTTACAGACAAATTTATCCTATAACAATTTAAGTGCCAGAGGGATGTGCAATGCATTGCTGTGCAATTCACCAAACATCCTTCTGGCACTCAAAGGGTTAAAATTATGCAACTGAAAAATAAAAGAGAATATATTTTGCTACATCCTGTTCTTTATGGCAAATAAATAGTATTAAAAAAGTATTAAAGGTTACAAAGCATTATATTTTAAATTTAGATAAATAGTTGAAAAAGACATTATGAGAATTTTATGTAAAGTGTTAACCTCTTCTTATTTTTAAATTAATGTTGAAAAGAAATATTCAAAGGGGCAGTGATGTATTTTTTATGAAAATGTGTAACTCATTGTTTATTTAAAAACCACTATTGAAAAATAAGTAGAGTTTAACATATTAATAAAATCCCCTTCACATGTTAAATAGCTACAGGCCTTTCAAGTAAATGATGCCCCATTTACGGTTTTGCATACCCTTGGAGGGAGTACAGCCGCATAAAACCTAATCTACTGGTACACACATTTAAGTGACATTTTTCCTTTTTTTTTAAACAAGGCATGCCTACATGTAAATGGCCACATCTTATTTGTAAACAAAGATGAACTTGACAAGGCAAATATATTTGGAAAATCTGCAGCACAATTTGGTATGTATAATGGAATTTTGATAGTGCTTATGGCTTTGGAATAGGCTTAAATTATGTGCCTGCTTAGCTCATATGGAAAAAAATAAAGTCTGCTCACCCTGCTCTATAAAAACCAAAATACAAATACAATCTGCATCATGTCGAGATTGTGGTATTTGTGCTAAAGTTTCGTATGTGTACTTCAAATCACCCAAGTGCTCTAAATAGGTAGAAGAAAGATCAAACTCTCTTCAGGTTTTGCCACTACAGCTTGATCATCCCAAAGATCTTGTTGTCCTCTTTTTTTTAACCAGCAAGCAAAATTTGGGACAGAAAACTGAAGCATAGAAGAAAGAAACATAGGGTAAAAACTGCTTAATTAAGAATTCAATATTTATAAAGAAATACATTTACATGAATGGGTGCATCATTCTACAAATCAAAGGAAGCTGAGTTTCTGCTCTGGCTTACTTCCTCGGTAAATCTTGTCATGATAGGTCGGTATCCAAAGACAATGACTTATTCCTTTCTCCTCTCTACAGGTCTGTGGTTCTTCTTCTCTGCTGTAGTCTGTCCTGGAACCCGGACACTGTATTTTGGACTTAGCCGGTGTTGGATCTGAAGTGTTAGGGTGAAAGTATTATACGGTTTCACTAAGCCCCATGATGAAGCAGACATTCCCTGTTGCATTAGAACAACCCGGAGGAAGAGGAATACAAAAGAGAGGCTTGGAACGCAGGATTGGAACAATTGGAAATAAAATGTGTTCCTGAGATAGAAAACCATAAGTGATTGAATTTTGTCGTGACCGGAACACTGGAGGACAGTGAGCCAAATCTCCATAAATGTTTGGATTTCAAATTAAGCGGATGATGCCCCTGACTAAGCGACACTAGAATCACAAAATGTGTTGGGCTTTTATTTGAACTGTTACTATTTATGCAATATTGTCTAATATTGTATAATATATTTTTAATTCTTCTTATATAATAAATAAGTGTTTTACAATAGAAGGACAAACTGCAAACAAAATTTGGGTGGAGAGATCCTCAATAAGAAACTAGAGCAGAGGTAAGAGGCATTACAAAGCAGCATGAGAGGAGACATTTTGGCAACTGACCAGGACTGGGGATCTGATCCAGTCGAGGCCTATATACTAGAGCAGAATTAACCTCGTTACTTGTGAGTACACACTTTGGAGGAGAACGGTGCATATTTTTATTGTAATCAAGAACTATCCTGGTTGCACTTAGATAAGTGTTGCTTTGTCCTTTTGTTTCTTTTCTGTCTATACACTTGTATAGAGGGATTGTGTAATGGTTTGTTTGACACACAGACACAGTGGTTTAGGATAAAACACAGTTTTATTGAAATAACAGTAATAAAATAACCTTCACAGGTCCTGTAGTATCTCAGCAGAATAGTACAGGCATATGACAGGTTATAGATACATATGCCTACACAGGTCCAGCATAAACATAGAGTCCACAACAGTCTAAACTGACACAGGAGCAAGGTCTTGCATGGGTTAAAGATCTTCAGAGTGTAAACAGTCCCATGTGCAGAGAAGTCTGTGATGGGGCGCTCTGCATATAGACAGCTGTAGAACTTGTAACGCCCAAAACCAGATAAGCAGAACTAGCGTGAACTGCCTAGGCAACAATGGGAATGGAGACACATGAGGTACTGCCGTAGCAGTAACGGAGACAACACTTGCACTCTGCTGAAGTATACCGCAGGCAACAGGTGGCTCACCTGCCGGAGCAGTAACGGAGGCAGACACTTGCACTGAGCAGAGGCAGTAACGGAGACTAGGCCCAAGGTAAACTGCCATAGCAGTAACGGAGACAACACTTGCACTCTGCAGAAGTATAACCAGAGGCAAGTGGTGGCTCACCTGCCGGAGCAGTAACGGAGGCAGACACTTGCACTGAGCAGAGGTAGTAACGGAGACTAGGCCCAAGTTAAACTGCGAAGCAGTAATGGAGACAACACTTGCACTCTGCAAAAGTATAACCAGAGGCAACTGGTGGCTCACCTGCCGGAGCAGTAACAGAGGCAGACACTTGCACAGAGCAGAGGCAGTAACGGAGACTAGGCTCAAGGTAAACTGCTGTGGCAGTAACGGAGACTGGCCGCTGGTACTCTGCAGAAGTAAAAGAACCCAATTGCCAGACAGTCACAATGTCGCCTAGGCGACACAGCACAGGAACGCCAACCAAGCCGGGTAGAATCACGGAGCAGGAACGTCAGCCAAGCCGGGTCGGATCACGGAGCAGGAACATCAGCCAAGCCGGGTCAGATCACGGAGCAGGAACGTCAGCCAAGCCGGGTCGAATCACGGAGCAGGAACGTCAGAAGAATAGTCAGGCAATCCGGGTCGGTACACAGGGGCAGTGGACAATATGTAGAGTAGTCAGGCAGGCCAAATCGGTACACTGGGAATCACTGAGCAGAAATATGCACTGGCACAGGAACACCATGAAAGGGCACCGGAGGGGTGCCCATAGCCCAGTATATAAAGGTCATACTGGGCGGGACTAACACACGGTAGCCAATGGGAGCAAGGCACAGGCTAGACTGACAGAAAAAAAACCAAAAAGAGCACGGGCACCGTGATAAAGTGTCCATCAGACCACAGGAAGAGCAGAAAACTTCAAAGAAAAGTGAGTAGGAAAAGGGCTTAGTATTTAAGAGATAAGAGAGACTGCAATTTATCCAAATACCTACAGAGGGACTGACTAGTATGCCAATGATACATCATTATATTATATATCCTTTTATATAAAGTTCCATTTTATATTGTTTATATTTTAAACAATATAAATGTGTCATTATTTCAGGGGGTTCACAGAGATACATTGGTACCTATAAAGTAGCAAAAACTGATGTAAATTGAATTTAGGCTATACTTATGGTATTTTAAATGAGAGAGATTAGCTCTTGAATTTCTGGTATATATGTGTTACAAGTACAGAATGGGATTCAGGAGATCAATAGCATCATCTGTAACTGTGATACAAATTTGGTATAGGCTTCAGGAGTTTATAGGAGGAGACAAGCATTGACATAGCAAAACCACCATCAGCAGCATCTGTGACTGTGTTACAAGCACAGCATTGGCTTCAGGCTGTGACTGATAAAGAAGGGAGTTTCAAACATAAGACTAGTGTGTGGTGTTTGTAGTAGTGGTGACACTGGTGGTGGTGGTGGCACCGATGATGGTAGTGGTGTCACTGGGGTGGTAGTGGTTGTATTGGTGGTGGTGGAGGCACTGGTGGTGATAGTTGTGGATCTGGTGGCAATGGTGTTGGTGGTGGTATTGACAGTGGTAGTGTTTCTGGTCTTGAACAGATGACAGAAAACTGCCCTTCTCTTCCTCACTTTCTTCTGGACCAAAAATAGACCCGCTGATAGCATCATAAATGCCAACTTTGCTTTGGGGAGTTTCAAACATCACTATTGGTGACTATTGGTGCTTGTGGTAGTGGTGGCACTGGTGGTGGTGGAAACAACATTGGTAGTGGTGTCACTGGGGGGCTAGTTGTTGTGTTGGTGGCAATGGTGATGGTGGCACTGACAGTGGTAGTGTTTCTGGTCTTCTGTGGTTAACTATGACTATGGAATAATATGTATACAAGCAATATTCTTCTTCTTCTTCTTTGATCCACCCAAAACATCAGCATGTGACCCCTCCATATGGCCTTGATAGAAATGGTGCCTTAATTTCGTTACTGGGGTAGATATTTTGCCACTAGCCCAGGATAGTCACTGCTTCTGCTGACCGTGTCTAATAGTGTTTCCACGGAAGAAGGATTCTGCTTAGAGGAGGCTAATGATTTAATAGTAGTGTTCATCTGTCTGTTTTTTCATAGCCACCTGCATCCTCTAGCCACACCATGAGAAGGGGAAGCACTCCCAGACATTTCAATTACTATAAAATATTAATTAACAACTATTTATTTAACTATTTTAATTGATTATTTGTTTTTTCTTTTTGAATTTTTTTTTTTAATTAACACACTCAGGATCAGAAATAACAGGCGTAGTTGCTGGAGACAGCAGGGGAATCTGGATGGAGCAGTGGAGGCGTGAACTTAAGTTTGAATAAATGTAATTTTCCTTATTTTAGAATTAACATACTTAGGATCTTCAAACACAGGTGGAGACAGCAGTGGAGTCTTGATGTCAGAGTGTAGGTGTGCACTGAAGTTTGAACAGTAAGATTAATTTTCCTTATTTTAAAATTAAATTAACACAAACAGGATAAGGAATAATAGTCATAATTGCCAGGAACAGCAGTGTCTTAATGGAAGAATGCCTGTGTGCACATGCCTATATGTGTTTGCAGTTTGATCATTATGAATATAATTGGACATTTTTCATATTGGATTATCACTAGGGGTGGGCGAAAAGTGTGAAAAATTTCCCATGAAAAATTTCACGAAAATGTGCCGATTTCTCGCTTTCCCTGCAAAAAATTTTGCCGTTCCACCTATGCAAAAATGTCCTCCTTTTCGCCTATGTTAACACATTTTCTGCCTATTTTAACACATTTTTTGCCTATATTTCCTATAGATACTACATTTCCCACTGTAATATTACTTCTTCTGAGAGCTGGAGTTTAGAAATAAGTGGCTGAAAGTCAAAGTTGTGAGTCCTACAGCAAAATATGGCTTGAAAAAAGTGTTCGCATGCAGAATGCATTTGTCCTTTGCCCAAAACACTTTCTTGCTTAAGTGACACTGGCACATATTCATGGTGATATCAAGTAATAAAAAAAAATAAAGTACAACCGACAATGTGGTAGATATGTATTTTAGTGGTGGTGGTGGTGGACTGGCATGGTGTTATTTGTGTATGTATTTTTACCATTGTCATACTCTATCCTCCTTCTCAGATTATTGACACACATTACTTATCGGTCATACCAGTGGTTCCATCTGTCCTCCACCTCCTCATCCGTGCTGCTGTTAATATATTTGTCCTGGATTTGTCTGTCATTTGTGGTTTCTGCTACTACAACTACTGGAGTGTCAAAGGTGCAGCACTTACAGCAGCAGCAGCACCAGAGGTACTCTTCACATCTAACACTGTGGATGTTAACCTGTGTTGCTGTTGCTGGGTACTCAAAACAGGTGTGTGTGGCTGAGTGCGACTTGGACTTTGAAGAAGCAATGATGCTGAGGATGACTGATAGGGTGACTGTATGCTTTTTGACATCTGTACTTGTCCAGGGTCAGACTTTCCAATGGCTTTTTCAAACAGTTTATAGACAGACACAGTGCTCCTTAAAAGTGGCAGAAGATACATCCTTTGACTTTCTGCTAACCTTATAGCCCTGTCATCATCCTCACTAGCAACTTCATCTGTATCTGAACAAGAGAAGGATGCTTGAGGGATATATTCTAGATCTGCAGCATCATCAGTCATCAACATTAGGTCATCCTCAGCAGCATCAGCATCACCTGACAGTTCTTGCCTACTACTACCCTTATATTCCTCTAAGCTTTTGGAGGTCTCAAACAATTTCTTTTTACTTTTACTATAACAAAATTCACTACTATTTTGAGGACAGGTGTTTTGGTGTCTCACTGTCTGATGCAGCAAGCGATTCAGCAGATACACCTTCCTCTATTATGCTGTTGCCAGAATCTTCAACACTTGAATGCAACTTGTTGTCATCTTCAGTGTTCTTCTTAAATAGTTCTATATTTCTACTGCCACTGGTGGTGGTGCTGGACCTAGTTTTGCTGGGACCTTGACAAACTGCATCCTCCCTTGGAGTAAAGGGATCATCATCATTTATTGCACACGCTGCAACAACCATTGCTGCAGTAGGTTTTTGGACTACTACTTTACTCTCATGTCCCTACACTGCTCCACCCCTCCCCCTTCCCCTTGTGTGTTTGCTCGAACTACACTGTGTTTTTTTACTGTACAGTGCACAACACAACTGATGGAGCTGTATGATGCCTTGTCTAAGCCCAGCCAGCTGTCTGTCACTGTCACCTAAGATATTTCATTTTTTATTCTTTTTTATTTTTTATTTTATTTATTTTTTTAAGTTGTCCACCTTGTTGTCTTATCACAGTCTGTCCAAAAAAAATTATAACTGAAAAAGAAAATCAGCAATGTCTTTCCCCAGACTTCCCCGCCCAGCACAGGGACAATAACAGCAAGATCAGGAAGCAAATAGGTTGCCTGCGTCTTGCCTGTCAGTCACATGGAAATTTGGAGTATTTGGGGGACAACCTCCTTCCTCCCTTCCTATCTCCTAGAGTGCCCCCAGACTCCCCTAATACGGAAAAGAAATGTCCTACCTAAATTACTTCCTAAACTAGGCTTCTTTATTTGCTTATCTTCTCTAGCTAAAAAACATGCTGCTCTCTCCTCTCTTAAACACAGAATGGCTGCTGTGAGAGCCTGACAGCCTTTTATATGGCTGTAGAAAACTTTTCTTCCCATTGATTTTAATGGGTGGAAAAGGTGGGAAAAAGTGGAAAAAACGCCACTTTTCACTGGAAATTTTTTGCCAAGCAGAAAGTGCCATTATTCGCCGATTTCAGTTTGAGCCGAAAATGTCCGCCCATCTCTAATTATCTAACCCAAAAATAACTATAAGTATTTTCTGGAGAGAGCAGTGGAATCTAGAGGAAACACTGCAAGTGTGAACATGTGTGCACTGACATTTGAAGAGTAAATATAATTGGACTGTTTTTAAAATTGAATTAACACACATTCAGGATTAATAACAGGCATAGTTGCAGAGATAGCAGTGGATACTGGAGCACTAATGAATAACTGGTATATATTCTGGAGACAGAAGTGGATTCCAGATGGAACAATACATGTACATACTGCCTGTTTGTGTGTGTGCACTGAGGTTTGAACAGTATATTTGTGGGATACAGCAGTACAGTCTGGATCAAACAATGTGCTGCACACTCCCTATTTGTATGCTCAGTTGTACACTAAAGCTTGAATAGTAAATAAAACTGAACTTTGTTTACAATTAAATTAATATACACAGGAATAACAAACATATTTGCTGAAAACAACAGTAAAGTCTGGATGGAACAATAGACATACACACTGCCTGTCTGTATATGCAGTTGTGTACAGAAGTTTGATTAGTAAATATAGCTAGACTTTTTTTTAATTGATTTATACACTCATAACATGCATATCTGGTGGAGAGTCTAGACTTAATAGTGCATGTGCACAGTTGTGCATTGAATTTTAAAGGTAAATATAATCAGATTTTTTTTAAATGTAATTACATGCCCAGGAATAACAAGCTTATTTGCTGGAGACAGCGGTAGAGGCTGGATGTAATGCATGTGAACACTGTCAACTTATGTGCACAGTTTTGTACTAAAACATGAACAGTAAACATAATTAGACTGTTTTTTTTTTACCTGAATTAACACATCTACAAATAACAAGAGTATTTTCTGGAAATAGCAGTGAAGTCTGAATAGAACAATACCTTCCAAGTGCAAAACTACACACATAATTAGTCACTACATTTGAATATTAAATATTATTTTCCTTATTTTAAAATTAAATTATGAAACACACACTAAGAAATGAGTGAAATTGCTGGAGACAGCAGTGGAGTCTGGCTGTAACACTGTGTGTGCATAGTGCCTGCCTATTTACGTGTAGAAGTGAACTTAAATTTTAACAGTACTGCCTGGCCTGCCTATTTGTGAACAGGTGTGCAGGGAACTTAAGTTTGAACAGTTACTTTTTCAGTGTAGTAGCTGGAATTATATTACTGACCTACCTACTTATCGATCTACCTCCCTACCTACCTATTATATTTACTAGCTAACATAGCTATTAAGTCTATACTAACCAATATAATTAATTTCTAACTAACCTAGCTATTAATTAATATATATTATGTATATTTGCCATCTTTTTCTTGTCACGTCTATTAGCCCATCACTCACGGGGTGACAGCATGCCCTGCAATCGGTAGTCTGACTGCATGGGAGTGGCATTACTAATGTCATTTTGTGTCTTACTTGGACACATCAGTTCTTTTATTGTTTTGATAAAGGTCCATTGGGCACTGAAACATTGACCTCCATTAAATTGATTATTATTGCCTTTTAAAGGTCCCATGAGTGCTGCCCCTTTTTTCTGTCCGTTTATGATACTTTTGGGATTGTGCATCTAAATGTTATCTTGATACAGAATGAGTGCTTCCTTCTACTTCCCCTTACTTGCAATATATATATAAAATGCAAAAACAACATATGAAACTGGCACCAATAAAAATAGGATAGACCAAATACATATACAATACTGAGAGATTATAATACCCAACAATGCAATATGTGAAATAAGTGATATCACTAAAAATATAAACTAGAATAGTCAATGCGCTCCTTTGAATATCCAACTGCGTCCTTCTTTTAAATCATGTAGATCTTTACTCCACTTAGGTTGTTAGGCCCAAATTCACCTGGTTTGCAGGCAGGTATGTTGAGGCCAAATAAAGTCCTCTCTTGTCTTGTGTCAACAGCACCTGGTCCGGTGTATAATAAAACATTTGCTTCATACAAGGTCCATGTATCATGTGCACCGGTATCCAGGTACACAAGAGGACAAACCAGTGAGCATCCCTGGATGACCACCTCTGAAGAAATATATTAAATCCCTTTAAACCACATAATTAAAATTAAAAACAAAAAAGAAAAAGGAGAAACAGTGTGAATAAATAAATTAAATTGAAACCATCCATTGCTGGCTGAAAGCAATGCCATGATAAATAATATGTTCTCTACAGTGTGAATTCATATCAATCGAACAATGGCACAATTAAGTAGACATTCAGTCAAAAGGAATCCATTATTATCAGACAGACTGACAAGGGAGGTAGTAGTCACTTTAGATTATGAGTATTATAAACAAGAAGCTCTCAGCTAATTGCATGATCCTCTGTGTTCCAAAAAACTTGATGGTGACCCAACTTTGTTGTACAAGAAATAAACTAATTCAGTATTTCAGCATGGATTCTGCAATGGCTGGATCAATATTCAAATTAAATATTTCCTTAATCAAGCTTCACCTAAAGGTCTTATAGTCCGTGGTGCTTGTGCAGATGTACCTTTTCTTAGATCGTAAACCTGTTGGCTTCTAGTTAATTTTTCCTGTTTTTTTGCTGGGCAAGTTTGGCGTCCGATGAAGTCTGAGGTTCATGTTGCTCCAGTTTAGTCTTCTGGATACTTGTCTTTGGTGGAGGGTTTCTTTCCCTTTTTCCCTCAATGGGACATTGGTGTATAGCTCTGGTATATCTCCATGATTCCTGTGTTTTGCAATGGATGACAAAGAAAAGAGGATTTTAATGTACTTACCATTAGATCCATGGGGAAAAATGACTCCCTCCCAGAGAACAAAAACATTGGGTTGAGTCCCAGGGCAGGGGGGTCCTCCTGGATTCTCTGTCCATTGGATTCCCTTTCTTTCTTCACCTCTGTTTTGCTTTTCATTTGGCTATGCTACACGTTAAAGTTTAGCTTAGCAGGTGGGGATAAAGTGGAAGGTAGGAGAGAGTCTAAATCTCAGAGACGCGTCCTGCTCTCCTGTAGAAGGAGACTTTACACAATGGTTCCTAAAGGATTTGAAGGTAAGTACACTACAATATTCTGCAGATTATAAAATCTGCTTTTTAGAGATTCCAAACAAACTGATGCTGATGTACTAAGGAACTGAGGTGCAGTTCTGGAGCAAACCAACTGCACAATGGCTAACAATTATAAATATCCCAAATCCTCACTGAGGTTAATGAGTTTTTAACCCATTTGATTGATAGAGGTATCTGCAGTAGAGACCTCTCTAGCATTCAAGGGTAAAAAAAACTATTTTAATCAACATAAATTATTATTTATGCTCTATAGTACACTTTCTCTTAGTACAAGACTGATTTAGGACGATTTGATTTGTTGTCTCCAACAGCAATAGAGACAAAGGTTGCATGCCACTGCCTTAGTACATCAGCATCACTGAATGCTGCTGATGGGAGAACATAGATGCCTTAGTACATCAGCATCACTGAATGCTGCTGATGGGAGAACATAGAGTATAAAAAAGACTCATATCAATGAGGTAAATATATTCATTTGCCTGCACCCCTTTACCCTAAAGTGCCAGTGGTTGTACTTTAGGGTATGCATTACAGTATAAGATTTCTATAGTGCATTCTGAATGATACACTGTCATTAATCAAACCTATAGAATCTTTGAAATGTTGGAAAAAAATCCCTATGGTAACATTTTCCAAAAACAATTATATGCCCTAGCCTAGAGTTATAAAGACAAGTGACCACTCATTAGTTGTCTTCTTTCCAAATTATGAATTATCTATCTTTTCTTCACTTTTTTACAATCACTTTAGTACAGGCATGCCTATTTTAAAAAATGTAAGGAACCGAAGATTGTGGTAGGTGCAGTTTTCTGCTCCTGGCACAACCTTCAATGGTGCGTTAATGTTGTGTCGCCGCTCCGTTTCCTACCTCACTGCTCCAATCCTCGTCCCGTCGGCCGCCTTGCGCATGCGTGGGCGGGTTGTGCGGCTACTTCCGGGTTTTCCCCGTGACATCGGTTGTGTGATGTCGGCCTTTGGGGACTATATTAGATGCGCCTCGCTGTTGTCCGGCGCTCTTTCATCGGGATCCTTCTCATTCCCCTGAGCTCCTGTGTCCTCCCTTGAGGCCTTGCATTCGAAACATACATATATATTTTTATATTCAAATTTTGCTCCTTACTGTGTTTTGGGCTCATTTCTTGGGCTTCCTCTCTCTTTCCAGTCAGCCCTATTTTTGTCCCTTAGCCTGACTCTGTTTTAGGCCGCGCAGGTTCTTCTGCATCTTCCACTGTTTATATTATTATAGCTGTTTGCTAACCTCTGTGCTTACTCCTACCCAGAGGTAGTTTTCAACCAGCTTACATTCCTAACAGTACGATAGAGCCGGAACAGAAGATGGAACCTGCCAATTTGATTGACGGCCTCAATTCCTTGGGTACTCATCTGTCGGCCCTTACCCACTCCGTACAAGATCTTCAGGCCAATCAATCCTTACTCCAGCAACAGCTGCAGGACCTCCAGCCTGGTCCCTCTCCTCCTCCCGCCACACCTGCGCCTAGTGGACCCTTGGCTTCTTCAGGTGAGGTCCATCATCCTGTTGAACCACGAATCCCTTTGCCTGACCGTTTCGACGGCGACCGCCTCCAAGTACAGGTCCTTTGTGACCGCCTGTGAGCTGTTGTTCTCTCTCAATCCTTATACGTACGCCTCTGAGTTTGTGAAGGTACGTACAGTAATCACCTTGCTTTCCGGTGAGCCACAAGCTTGGGCACACCACTTACTACACATCAATAGCCCCTTACTGGATTCTTGGGCCTCTTTTCAGCATGCCATGGAGGCATTGTACGATGACCCCTTCCAAGCTGCTACAGCTCAAAGTACCTTGCGCTCTCTCACCCAGGGTAGATGGCAAGTGGAGGA
Source organism: Rhinophrynus dorsalis (assembly GCA_037306005.1). Lineage (NCBI taxonomy): Eukaryota > Metazoa > Chordata > Amphibia > Anura > Rhinophrynidae > Rhinophrynus > Rhinophrynus dorsalis. Next base: position 253,362,552 of record CM074720.1, on the reverse strand, counting down.
TTACGTAACTGATTTCCGTCGGTTATCCGGTGACTCTTGCTGGAATGAAGCAGCTTTATATGATCAATTCCGTTATGGGCTATCAGATGCCCTTAAAGATGAATTGGCCAGAGTGGATTTACCCACTGGCTTAGAGGATCTTATCCGTCTGTCCATCCAGATAGACCGCCGTCTGAGAGAGAGACGTCGGGAACGTCAAGTCACTTACTCAACTGCCGCCAAACGCCCTACTACCACCCCTGCTCTAGCTCAAGACCACACTACTCCGTCAACTACTCAACAGACCGACGAGCCAATGCAACTGGGAGCTGTCTGTGGTCCTCTCTCCAGAACTGAGAGAGACTGTCGTAGGCATTTACACCTGTGTTTGTACTGTGGAGAAGCTGGACATCTGTTGAGGTCCTGCCCTGTGAGGCCTCCGCTTCCATCAGGTAATAAATCCTTGTCTTCTCTGTCTTATACCTTCCCCACCATTGCTCCTTCTTGCCTGTCTGTCCTCGTTTCATTACAGTGGAACGGGCAGCAGAGCAACGTGTCCACTATGATTGATTCGGGAGCAAGCGGCTGCTTCGTTAGCCAGGAATTCGCCTGAACACTGGGGATACCCACTCAATCGAAGAGTCATCCTCTTATGGTCCTCATGGCTGACCAGACCCCTCTTCAGTCTGGCCCGATCACAACTGAAACTATACCCATTCAGCTTGTCACTTCCGACTTCCATAAAAAAGAGACAAGTCTTGATGTGATGCCTTCTCTACTGTACCCAGTTATCCTCGGACTTCCTTGGCTCCGCAAGCATGACCCAACCATATCTTGGTCTTCAGCTACTGTCACTTTCCGATCTGACTTCTGTAGAGAACATTGTCTCTCTGTCAAGGAATCGTCTGTGTTGTCAATACCCTGTGCCCCCTTCTTACCTGAGCCTTATCAAGGCTACTCAGATGTTTTTGATAAGCAGACGGCGACCATTTTGCCACCCCATAGCCACTATACCTTATGGACGCATATACCCCCTGTCTGTTCCTGAAGCACGACATCTAAAACAATACATCACTGAAAGCTTGAAACAGGGTTTCATACGCCCTTCTACTTCACCCGCCAGAGCGGGAATTTTCTTTGTTCCTAAGAAGGATGGAGGTCTTCGCCCGTGTATTGATTACCGGGAACTGAATAAGATAACTGTAAAAAAACGTTACCTGCTACCTCTTATTTCGGACCTCTTAGAACATATTTCTTCGGCTCGTGTCCACCAAAATCGACTTGAGAGGCGCCTACAATCTGGTGCGCATTAGGGAGGGGGATTAGTGGAAGACGGCCTTCCGTACTCGATACGGACACTATGAATATCTGGTCATGCCTTTCGGGCTATGCAACACCCCAGCCACCTTTCAATATTTCATCAACGATATATTCCACAATCTTCTTGACCAATATCTTATTGTCTACCTGGATGACATCTTGATATATTCCTCTGACCTACAGAGCCATCGTGACCATGTGATGACGGTCCTGCAACGCCTTCGTGAACACAGCCTCTTCGCCAAATTGGAGAAATGCGTATTTGAGACCAGTGAGATCGACTTCTTGGGGTTCTTGATTTCCCCTGGTCAGGTTCGGATGAATCCCCGCAAAATATCGGCAGTTCTAGAGTGGCCTACCCCCAAAGACAAAAAAGGAATACAGCGTTTCCTTGGTTTTGCCAACTTTTACAGGAAATTCATCCGGAACTTCTCCCGGCTTGTGGCACCCCTGACCATGCTAACCAAAGCAGACACCCATTTTGCTTGGTCGACAAAAGCCCAAGAGGCCTTTGATTCACTAAAGAGAGCTTTTACGCAAGCACCCATCCTGCATCAACCCGATCCCACTGCACCATTCTTCCTTGAAGTTGATTCCTCCAACATTGCTACTGGTGCAGTACTCTCCCAATGGGGAGGCCCCAAAGGACAATACCAACCTATTGCCTACTTTTCCAGACGTCTCACTCCAGCCGAGATAAATTACGACATTGGAGACAAAGAATTGTTAGCTATCAAACTTGCTCTAGAGGAGTGGTGGCATCTGTTGGAAGGTGCTTCTGCCCCTGTTACGGTCTATACGGACCACCGGAATCTAGAATATTTGCGATCCGCTAAGAGACTGCGTCCTAGACAGGCTCGATGGGCCTTATTCTTCTACAGATTCCCCTTCCATATTACCTATCGACCAGAATCTAAAAATGGGAAAGCTGACGCCCTATCCAGGATGTATTGCCCCCGCTCTTCTGCTTCTGATCCGCCCGATATTATATTACAAGTCCATCAATTTTTGACCCTCTCTAGTGACTTGTTGACCAAGCTACGTCTGGCTTCTCAGCCATCAACAAAACTAGTACAACAGTACTCTTTGATGTTCCATGAGGGACTCCTATAAGCAAGGTCTTATATTTGTTCCACAGTCTGTTTGTCAGGATGTGCTTTTTCATTTTCACGATCTTCCCACGGCTGGACACGGGGGTATGATGTAAACACTGAAGAGTCTACAGAGACATTTTTGGTGGCCGACCATGAGTTCCGATGTAACCCGCTACGTGTCAACTTGTGATGTACGCTGTCGATCCAAGACCTGTCATACCAAACCATCAGGATTGTTACGACCCTTACCGGTCCCTTCTGGCCCATGGAGGGAGGTATCCCTGGATTTCATCGTTGACCTTCCACAGTCTGAATCCTATAATACCATACTGGTGGTAGTGGATCGTTTCACTAAGATGGCACATTTCCTACCTGCTAGAGGCCTGTCTACTGCAGCACACACTGCCGACTTGTACCTCAAAGGGGTTTTTCGATTACATGGCCTTCCATACACCATTACCTCAGATAGAGGATCACAATTCACGTCAAGGTTTTGGAAGGCTCTCTGCTCCAACCTTTGTATTAAGCTTAATCTATCATCCGGATATCACCCACAAACCAATGGGCAGACTGAGAGGACCAACCAAACTGTCGAACAATATCTCAGATGCTTCTCCACCCACTTGCCGGATAACTGGGCACGGCTCCTACCCCAAGCAGAATTTGCCTATAATAACCATCACCACCAAACAATACAAACATCACCTTTCTATGTCTCCTACGGGTTCCATCCGACAGCCATTCCTGATATTCCTCCTACATCTCCTGTTCCGGATGCCAACCAACACATCCTAACTCTTCAACAACTACACCGTGAACTGAATGGCCTCCTACACCAAGCCCAAACTGCCTATAAACTACAGGCTGACAAACACCGTCTGGCTAATCCACCTTACCAAATAGGAGACAAAGTATGGCTGTCATCTGCCCATATACGTCTATCCTGTCCATCCAGGAAGTTGGGCCCCCGTTTTCTTGGCCCTTTCTCCATCACCAAGGTGATCAACCCTGTCGCCTACCGTCTTGCCTTACCTGCTGCTTTTAAGATACACCCTACGTTCCATGCCTCTCAACTGAAACCATGGAAGGACAGCCCTTTTCCAGGATGTCAGCCTACTCGTCCACCTCCGCTTCTTGTCCACGGTTCCACTGAGTATGAGGTGCAACAGATCCTGGACTCCAGAGTTCGTAGAGGGCGACTGGAATATCTGGTCCATTGGAAGGGCTATGGACCTGAGGATCGCTCCTGGGAGCCATGCTCCAACGTACATGCTCCCTCCTATGTCAGGGAATTCCACGACTCTCACCCCGATTGGCCCAAGCCTATGTCCACCCGGAGGGCGTCCGTCGGGGGGGGTAGCTGTTCTGTCGCCGCTCCGTTTCCTACCTCGCTGCTCCGATCCTCGTCCCGTCGGCCGCCTCGCGCATGCACGGGCGGGTTGTGCGGCTACTTCCGGGTTTTCCCTGTGATGTCGGTTGTGTGACGTCGGCCTTTGGGGACTATATTAGATGTGCCTCTCTGTTCTCCGGCGCTCTTTCGTCGGGATCCTTCTCATTCCCCTGAGCTCCTGTGTCTCCTAAGATTTCCTCCCTTGGGTCCTTTTATTCTAAACATACATATATATTTTTATATTCAAATTTTGCTCCTTGCTGTGTTTTGGGCTCATTTCTTGGCCTTCCTCTCTCTTTCCAGTCAGCCCTATTTTTGTCCCTTAGCCTGCCTCTGTTTTAGGCCGCGCAGGTTCTTCTGCATCTTCCACTGTTTATATTATTATAGCTGTTTGCTAACCTCTGTGCTTACTCCTGCCCAGAGGTAGTTTTCAACCAGCTTACATTCCTAACAGTTAACTCAAATCAGCGGGGTACCATTTTTCAGAGCACAGGAACAACTTAAACAGCAGAGGATTTCCTAGTTTTCAAATATTGTAGTACCTTTGAAATGGTAGACACACAAACAAAAAAAACCTATAATGTCTTATTCTGAAAACATTTGTTTGCCTCAGTCTAGGGTTAAAAAGTGACCCCTAATTAGATATTTCTCATTGTATCCTTTAGAAAAAAGTTTCATTTTTTTTTGTTTAAAAATAATGTAATTGCAGGGATTTGCTATTTCAAATGAAGTTGTAGAAATGTAAGTAAAAAAATCCTTATAATGTCAAATCTGAAAACATTTGTATACTCCAGCCTGGGGTTAGAAAGACAAGTGACCACTCATTTGACATATTTGGTTGTCTACTAAAAAATGTCCCAAAGGTCATACAAAACAAAAAAAGAGCACCCAGTAGTGTAATACTAGCACTTCAAATAAAATATATATGTTTTAAATTGATTGCAACCAAGTGGTTAGATAACTGATACCAGCTGATCTGACACTAGCCCGTGTAGAGATTTACACCCATCTCCACTTGGGGGGAGGATGATCCAAACCTCCAGATTCAGAGTCACGACATGACAGCTGCTTTCAGATAATAAAAAGCTTTAATCCAATACACAAATAAAAACAATAAAAGTATGCAGGCTTAAATGCTTACTCATTTCTTTAGCAAAGCAAAATAAGTTGTCAGACTTTGATAAAGCAGCTGTATTGCTGAGAAATTTGTAAGCATTTAAGCCTGCATACTTTTATTGCAAGGCATAAGAGGTCCTGACAGGGCAATGCTGGAAGCAGATGCAAGCATGCCACCCACTTGTACCCTGTCAGGATAATGAAATTGGACTACAGAGGTGGAGAGGAGGTCACTAGCAAGTGGGGAGGTAAGGAAGCAGTATGGCAGAGGATTTTTTTTTTGTTTGTGACAGGGGAAAACAAGGGTGCATACTAAACATAGGCACTTTTGTTTTCCCCAAAAATCTTGGATATAATGTACACCAGCTTATTATACACAGGTGTGGGGATGTGGAGAGGGTGCTTGTGAGTCAGGACACTTAAGATCAGGCAGTGATATTCGGCCACTTCCATTGGACTTCTTGGGCCTCATTTTGAGGTCCTTTTGCAGTGTTTACCAGCATTACAAAAGGGACTTTGAATGGAAAAATCTACCATTTGGCAATCCAATTCTGAACCTAGGTCAGAATGTGAATGCAGAATTGACCAGCTGGAAATATCTGCCAAAGCAAAAAAGAAGTAATGGAATATAGTTCTTACTCTGGTAGGAGAACATAGCTTATATTCATGCACATGAAGCATTAGTTACACATATTTTTATAGTGAGATATTCAAGGAGAGAAACAGAAAGTTCTCTGCATTACATCTCCTTTCAAAACAAATGAACTGCTGAATATGCACATGTCCCAATTTGACAGATCTCAAATCATACAGTAGAATACTTACCGAATAATATATTGTGGTTGCATACAATAAATTCAAGAGAGAATATTAAAAATTTTAAAGATAATGGGTAATGGCAATTCTGAGGCAATTCAACTGCATTATGGGTTTTGATCTCTTTGGTGCATCAGAGATCTCCAAAACAATGCAATGGAGACCTTTCTAGCATCCAAGGTGCTTAACTCTTTTAGTGTCAGAGGGGTGAGCAATGCATTGCTTAAAAATGCATTGAACATCCTGCTGATTCTTATAGGGTTAAAAGCCCAATCAAAATCAACAGGAATTTTATTTTTCCCTGTGGAGCCACTGATTTGCTGCACAACTGTAATTTTATTCTTATGCCTCATTCAGTCTACTCACCATAAACTCCTTCATTACCACCTAAGGCCTAGTTCACTTGTTCATCTTTGTTTCAGCAACTTTGTTGTAAGATGTTTCAGCAGCCAGTAGTTCCCGCTGAAAATTATTGCAACTGTAAAAATTACCCAAGTGAACTTTCCCATATAAACTTGTAGTTCCACAGACTGGATATATTTGTTTTGTGCAACTTGTATTTGCAACCAAGCTGTTTTATGTGACCTAGGCCTTACTATAGATTTAGACTTAGGTCACATTGGTGACATTATTGTAATATCCCAGAATAGATGCCATAGTTTTCTATGGGAAAGTTCAAATTGGTGATATTTATAGAAGCTATAATTTTCATTGGTAACCTTGTGTTACTGCAACATTTTGCTACAAAGATACTGCAACAAAGCAGTCCGTGTGAACTAGGCCTTATATTTTTCATTATATATGACTTAGTATTAAAGACATATACTATAATTAATGCTTTCCTGTTTAGGCTTTATTCACATGGATGACTGTTACAACAAGAAGTTTTGCAAAATAGGTATCATTGTTTTCTAAAAGTAGTGCACATGGGTTGCTGCAACAAAGTTATCTATGTGAACTCGCCAATTAAACAGGAATATCACAGTAACAACAATTCTTAATTACAGAAAGTTTCCAAGGAGACTAACAGGTGCTAAGAATCCTGGGTTTTAACATTATATTCATGAATTTAAACAGAAGCTGATCTTTACTTGGGCAAAGAAATGTATAAAATCAAGTGATGCATGTACGGGAGTCTCAGGAGTAAAGTGCTGTCTTTTGTAAGAAATGTGTATTCCTCTGTCGTCCAATCCAGGTTACTGGTAACTCTGGGATGCGATCCACCCCTTAGTAGGCAGGAACGTTCCTCTAAGTGTATGCAGGGAGTGGAGCCTCCCTTCCCTCCCTGGCTGCAGCTAGCCAATCAGCTCCAGAAGATTTGTTCTTTTGGTGCGACAACACCAGGTGAAGAACAGTTCTGCTATAGTTTTAGAATCTTTTTTATTTTCTGTTAGATATGGAATACCACCATTAGGCGGATTACCATGACTGACAATGCCCTTCAATGTGGCTAGCTCAGTTTCCAGGTGCTTCCAGTGGACCTTGAGCCCTGAGGGGCAATATCTTGATTCCAAGTGCTTCCCCAGGAGTTACCCACTGAGGTACTTCTTGCTGCATGGTAATCTGAAGACAGAAGATCTGCAGGAAAGGTGAGCTACCCTTTGAGTGCTGCAGGTCCACTTGTCCCACAGTGCCCCTCCGCACAGGGGTTGTGTTCTGGAGTTCCTATTGCACACTCCTGCACTCATTGGGTATATTTTGTATGTCTGTTGAGTGTTTGGAGCAAGTTTATGTGGTAACTTAACCCTTTCACTATTGCTCCATTCACCTCTATGGGACTACACTGTTTGGGACGTATCTCTGCAACCGTTTAACCTATCGACTTCAGATACGGTTCATTTTACTTGTCTACACTTGCTCTATCATGCGATTTATAGTTCAAATGTGTTGGGGGGCTCAGGGGGCTTCGGGCACTGTTTGGGATACTTTATTGGGAAAAAACTACATTTCCTATGAGCATTTGCTTCGTGCCGATTTTCTGATTGGCTCCCGCCACGGCAGCCATTTTTGGTGAGCGTTTCTAGGGAGTACCCTACAGAGGGCTTGGACTATCCTTCTCTCCTCTGCAGATTAACCCTTCGCCTGCCAAATAAGTCTATATTTAGCATTTCTGGGGTGAAATTTTAATCTTACACACTTTAATTAGGTGATTTACTGTACAGTTGGTTATTTTGACACTGTGAGTATATCTATACTGCTGGAGCTTGGGGCTAGACCTAAGACTAAGGAGGCTGGGGTCTCAGTTTCCCCCATTGCACATTGCTCTTCCTGTCACTCAGGGCTACCTAGGGAGTTCTCTGGTCACTTATGCTCAGCATGTTCTGAAGTTCCTTACAGCAACCCAGGGATCTCAAGCCATGCTACTGAGCCAGCGTGGGTACAAGAGTTTACGGCTGAGACTAGGGACCTTAGGTCCACATTACAACTCTTTCCATCCAAGATACAGGGGGCCCTACAGACATGGCAGACCCCCTTTAATATCAGATCTTCCCTGCCTAAACCTCAGGGGGCACCTGATATGTCAGATTCCTCTGAGAAGGGACTACTTTTGGATTCGGGTGTTGAGGATTGTTCGGTTCTAGAGTCTTCTAGGTGTCTTTGGGACCCCTTTGAAGCTGATCCCGACCTCTCTGCTGAGGGTCTGATCAGGGCCTTCTTAACCACCCTTAACATTCCCTTGGTTCAGGAAGTTTCTTCTGATCCCTCTGATGTTTTTCAGGAGCCTGCTAAGCCCCTTACTTATTTTCCTCCTAACCCCACTCTTGATCGTCTGGTTTCTGAGGAGTGGAAATCACCGGACAAGACTGCTTCTGTGTACAGGAAATTTGCAAAGCTTTACCCCTTCTCTGAAGCTGCGCTTGCTAAGTGGGTTCATCCCCACAAGGTAGATGCACCTATCTCCAGGCTATCTAAATCTACTGTCTTGCCAGTCTCTGATGCTTCTGCTCTGAAGGACTGGACTGACAAGAAACTTGAGATTTCCCTCAAGTCCATTTTTGCCACTGTTGGTACCGCTATGCATCCAGCTTTTGCTATTGCGTGGGTTAACCGGGCTATTGCAGCCTGGACTAAGCAACTCACCACGGCTGTCCATCAGGATGCGCCTACTTCAGAGAAATTGCATCTTCTTGCCAATATCTCTGAAGCGCAACACTATGTTTCTGCTGCCGCCTTTGATGCTGTCCGCATGATGGCTAGAGTTTCTACTACATCTGTGGTGGTCAGACGAGCCCTTTGGCTGAAGATCTGGTCTGCTGACACTGCATCCAAGAAAGCCTTGCTTTCTCTGCGCTTTCTGGGTACCTCCTTGCTTGGGCCTGATCTTAAGGAGTTAATCAGCGAGGCCACAGGGGGTAAAAGTACTCTTCTACCCTTGGTCCCTAAGAAGACATTGCCACTTAAACGTAACCGGTATTTTCGTTCCTTTCAGAATGAGACATGTCCAACTAACCAGGCGGTTCCCTCAGCTCCGTGTACCTCCTCCAAGCCCAAACAGCAATTGAAGCTCAAGGTCTCCTCCAAGCCTAAGGCTTCCAAGACTGCTTCGGCATGACTCGCCGAACCCGGGTCCGCACCCTGCTGTGGGTGGTCGTCTGAGACTCTTTCACAGCATTTGGGAGTATTCAGTGACAGACCCATGGGTATTACAGGTGGTGACAGAAAGATACAAGATCCCTTTCTATTCTCTTCCTCCCTTTCACTTTCGTCTTTCTCATAATCCTCAGGGTACAGAGAAACGTCATCTGTTCGACGGTGCTGTTCAGGCTCTGCTGGACAGGGATGTCCTGGAGCCGGTGCTTTTTCCAGACAGGGGTTCAGGGGTTCTATTCGAACCTCTTTGTGGTCGCCAAAAAGGACGGTGGATGTTGCCCTATTTTGGATTTCAACTCCTTTGTGACCAAGATTCACTATCTCCAGGAATCTTTGCGCACAGTGATTGCTTTCATGTCTCCAGGGGAGTTCCTTTCTTCTCTGGATCTACAGGATGCTTATTTACACATCTCAATTCATCCGGAGAGCAGGCAGTACCTTCAGTTTGCCTGTGACAGGGGACATCTTCAGTTCTCAGCTCTTCGATTTGGTCTGACGACGGCTTCTCAGGTGTCTCAATGTGTTCTGGGGGACCTTCTTTATCAGCAAGTTCAGACCTCCATCCAAGCTCTCACCCATTATGGATGGATCGTTAACTTGGACAAGTCAGATCTTGTCCCATCCCAGCAACTGGTCTTCCTGGGTCTTCTCTTCGATACTCAGAAGAGCATGGTGTTCCTCCTGGACGAGGTGGCTCACCAGATTGCCCACAGGGTTTCAGCGATTCTGTCTCAGGATCCGGTTCCAGTTCAGAAGCTGTCTTCTCTGGTGGGGAAGTTCATATCCACAATAGAAGTGGTCCCATTCGCCATGGCGCACACCAGGGAACTCCAGAGGTTTGTGATCCAGGTGTGCAAGGATCGGTCAGATCATCAGAGGATGTAATTTTCCCTTCCTCTTCATGTGGAACTGAGCTTGACGTGGTGGCTGGACCTTTCCAACCTGCTGAAGGGGAGATCCTTTCTGATTCCCTACTGGACCACGATGAAGATGGATGCCAGCCTCTCAGGCTGGGGAGCTGTCCTGGGTCGCTTTAGCGCTCAGTGGAAATGGTCCACGGAGGAGTCCCTCCTTCCGATCAACATCTTGGAGCTTCGGGCAATATTTCATGCCCTGCATCATTGGGTGTCTCAGCTGGAAGACTATCCAGTCCAAATGGAGTCTGACAACACCACGGCAGTGGCCTACATCAACAAGCAAGGCGGAACAAGAAGTCTCGCTGCTTGGTTAGAGTTCAAGGCTATTTTGTCCTGGGTAGAAGATCATATTCCTGCCATATCCACAGTGCACATTCCAGGCGTAGACAACGTCATGGCAGACTTCCTAAGTCATCACACAGTGGACAGCGGAGAGTGGGAGTTACACCCCCAGGTGTTCCAGCTCATTGTTCATAGGTGGGGGATGCCCCACGTAGACCTGATGGCAACAAGACATGACAGGAAAGTTCCAGTGTCCTGATCTCGGTGGAGAGACCCTCTAGCTGTAGATGCTATGTCCATCTCTTGGATATTCCCACTGGCCTACATATTTCCTCCCCTTCCCATGTTGACAAGGGTGTTGCAGAAATTGAAGATGGAACGTTGTCCAGTCATCCTGATTGCTCCGTATTGGCCTTGTCAATCCTGGTTTCTGGAGCTTCTGGCTCTATCTGTGGCGGAGCTCTTTCTGCTCCCCTCCCGTCCGGATCTTCTTCTGCAGGGTTACCTGTGGAAAGAAGATGTTCATCGGCTCAATTTGATGGCCTGGAGGTTGAATCCTCGATATTGAAGAAGAAAGGTTTTCCTTCTGCTTTGGTGGCTACTATGCTTAGTGACGGTAAGCCTGTTTCTTCCAAGATCTATCACCATGTCTACATACTGTCCTGGCTTTTCTGCAGTATGGTGTGGATAACGGACTCAGTTTGAGTTCTGTTAAGGTTCAGACTTCTGCTCTTTCTGTATTCTTTCAAAAGCACATAGCTATCCTTCCTGATGTCAAGGTTTTCTTCCAGGGCATTGCTCATGTTCGTCCTGCCTTCTGGAGTCCTGCTCCTCAGTGGGATATTAATTTGGTTTTGGGTGTTCTTCAACACCCTCCCTTTGAGTCTTTGGCTACTATTCCTCTATGTCTCTTGACGTGGAAAATGGCTTTTCTCTTGGCGATCATGTCTGTTCGCCGTGTTGCGGAGTTGCAAGCTCTTTCCTGTAAACCACCATATCTGGTGTTTCACAAGGATAAGGCGGTGCTTCACACCTCCAAGTATTTTTACCTAAGGTGGTCTCCGAGTTTCACATCAATCAGGAGATTGTGGTGCCCTCTTTCTGCCCAAACCCCACCTCTGACAAGGAGAGGGATCTCCACTTGTTGGATGTGGTGCGTTGTCTCAAGTTTTATGTCCATCACACTCAATCTGTCAGGAAATCAGACACTCTGTCATTCCTGAGGGTCCTAGGGCAGGGAGACCGGCGTCCAAAGTGACTATTGCGTCATGGATCAAGTCCACCATTTGTAGGGCCTACGAGTTGAGGAATAAGCATGTTCCCTTTCGGGTCATGGCTCATTCCACTAGGTCCATTGGGGCCTCTTGGGCCTATAAGAATCAGGCTTCTGCTGATCAGCTGTGCAAGGTGGCCACTTGGTCCTCTGTGCACACCTTTTCGAAGCATTACCGTGTGGATGTGCTGGCCCCTGCTGACGCCATCTTTGGGAGGAAGGTCCTGGAGGCAGTATTGCCTGTCTAGGATCTTCTTCTTAAGTTCTTGGTGCTTCCTTACTGTTGAGCCCTGTTGGCTCTAATTCTGTGTGCTGTGTAACAGTTCCTGGGGTGTTTTTACCCCTGTTTGGTGTCCGTTGACACTTCGGTTTTGTTGGGCTATCCCTGACCTGTTGGTCCATAGCTGCACTGGTGACATTGCACCTGGTCCTTGCCTTACTTCCCGCCTCTGGGAAACTCAATGGTTGGACATCCCAGAGTTACCAGTAACCTGTATTGGACGACAGAGAAAAGAGGATTTTAGTCTTACCTGTTAAATGCTTTTCTCTTAGTCCATACAGGTTACTGATCTCCCACCCTGTCAAGAGACCGTGCTTGGCTCTCCTGTGGCAGACCGTGGGAGTCCTTCGGGGTCATGCTCACAGGAGTCTTCTTCCCTTCTACTATCTAGTCATAGTGTCTCAAATCTTTCTGGAGCTGATTGGCTAGCTGCAGCCAAGGAGGGAAGGGAGGCTCCACCCCCTGCATACACTTAGATAAATGTTCCTGCCTACTAAGGGGCGGATCACCTCCCGGAGTTACCAGTAACCTCTATGGACTAAGAGAAAAGGATTTAACAGGTAAGACTAAAATCCTCTTATCTTACACACTATATAGTTTTACCCTCTGTAAAATGCCTGCTTCCACTGTAATCCTTTCATATCTTTCAACTGTTTGTTTTGCTTTCCACATTTGCATAATAATACAGTTAAACTGCAACTCAAAAAGACTGATGAAGTAAGAGGAATTGAGCAATTTTGGAGCAAACAAACTGCACCATAGGTAACAATATTAATTCCCCCATATCCCCATTCATTTAAAAGGGGTTTTAACACTTTGAGTGCCAGAGGGAGTATCCAGTGCATGGGAGTGCGGTCGCAACAGTCATGTTAGAGAACCAGGAAGAGGCTTCCACTGATGCTAATATAATGTATTTGCATGTTGATGGTGAAGAAGAGGTTAAACTGCCATACTTGTAAAATTATAGTTCTGTGAGAAGATAGCTTTTCTAACCCCCGCAGCTGTTAACCCCCTCCCTTTCTTTTTGTCTGAACTTCCCCATATCCTTGTCATTCTCTACTTCTCTGTTTTACTTTCTGTATTACGCAACAGTTTGAAGGTCACAATTATAACTGTTTGCGCTATACTAAAGCATCTATCGTTAAGACATTTTTCGGCTAGCAATGATTGGGTGAATAGATGTGACTGAGGGATATATGGATAAGTGTAGATGCTAAGAGATGTGTGTATAATAATGTTTCTTTGCTTTTGGACTACAAGTGTATCATGTTTGTAGTTCTTAGACCATAATGCAGACAGTACTTAAGAATGTCTTTCTAATTACTTACAATTGCCCAGTTAACCTTATGAGATGTGACCTAATGACGTAACTTAAATGACAGATAAGGGTGGTATGATTTGTTCTTCACCTTATAGTTTGATGGTTGCTTATTCACACATGACTAACCCTGTAATGCCTGCATGCTCTTTAAAATTAACCCTGGACATCAGCATATTATTGAAAGGAATATTTTCTTGTGTATGTGCTCCCACCATTAGGGTTAGCTTTTGGTTCCAATGTGCATGCATGATGTCAGTAATAAATGGAAGAATGATCTCATTCAAGGTATACAGGTGACCCTCCTCAAGGTTGTCATTGTTGCAATTGGTGGAGTGTTTCTATGGATGTGTGGGGAAAATCTGATCCAGGCATTAGTGTTCATATCATTAGACCCAATTTACACTATGGTATCTATAACACATTCTACCTGACACATTGCACACACTTTCCAATTCTTTGTTAGCTGAAAGTTCCATATACCCAGGTTTAGACCGGGTGTTTCCCCCGTGTACATTAAGAAATATCCCTTTATTTAGCATTCCGGGGTGGCCTGACATGCAACCACTGTTTGCTTTCATATATAGAGGGAATCAGTATGTGTGTAATAGATTGTGTGATTGATTCCCCCAATGTCTATTTTGCTGTAGTCAGGAAAATTCTAGATTCTTGGTCACCTGATTGTGGCTTCACGTTGCTTCCATATGTGGATGATTTGTGGTTGATGTGTAGTCCACATGAAGAGTCCTGTGTGAAAGATACATCTTCCTTGTTGCAGCATCTGTTGGTCATAAGGCTGATCATAAGGTATCACCTGGTTAGAGTATCCCCACCTGCTAAGCTACAGTATTGTTAAGAGATTGTGAACTACCTAGGATTTGTACTGTCACATGGACAAAGGCTGCTGGCTCCTGCACGAGTGTTGTGCTCCTGGTTCTGGGATTGTATAACTACTCTATCCTGTTTCACCTGTATTGTAAGGAGGAAGGTCCCACTGTTTCAGGTGTCCTTGCAATGGAAAATGGCTGCGGCTGTGGAACAGTGGTTTGTTATTTAAAGTAATATCACCAGTGGTTCAGGCCCTGCCTGCATGCTTAGGAGCAGTGGCAGCCTGCAACTGTTTAGAAACATGACTGCACAGAGAGAATTTGGTTATAATACTATTTACACATTCAGTATTACCTTTCACACTCCATTCTCTTTGTGACCTTACATATATTACTTTTACATTCTCCCTCTGACATATCAGAGGTTGAGACACATGATTACTTATAGATCATTCATATGGATACATCATCACGACCTGACCTGTAGTCTGTTCCCCTTGAATGCTGTAAGACTGTATATGTGGATGGGTCATGCTCAAGACTAACTGCTGGGTATCCCTTATAAGATTTTCTGTAGTTTAATAATTAGATAAGGTATTGAATACTAACTCCTTCCCTTTTGTATCTGCCCAGACTGCTGAACTAATAGCTCTAACACAAATGTGCCCCCTATTTTGTAAACAGAGACATGACTATAGTAACAGATTTCAGGTATGTTTTGGTGCAGTATATGATTTTGGAATTATATGGAAAAACAGAGGAATTGTGACAGGTGACAGAACAGGAATTTCTCATGCTCAATTGATTAATGATCTGTTGGCTTCTCTGTTACTGTCATAAACCATAGCTGTAGTTAAATGTAAGGACCATTGTACAGCTGACTCTGATACTTCCATATCCATCCTCAGAAAACTACTCATTGTAAGTATTAGCTTCTAAAAGATGACCTACAGTTTTTGGAAAAGGAGGGTCAGACACCAGACCATCATGGTCTGGAGTCAGACAAGGAGGGAAAACAGCTGCCCCAATTTTTTTTCTCAGTCATTTTCAGGGATTTAGCCATATTGGTAACAAATAGACGTATAACTACATACAAGTCTGATTCGTAATTTTTGAATTTGACAGAACTAATAGAGAATCAAATATATAGAGGTCTCATATATGTAATAAATAATGTACAGAAAATAAAGCATAGTGCTCATGACTAGTTGTCACCCCCTCCGATTCTTTCTAAAAGTTACAGTTTGATGTTTGCTAATACTTCCCTGTAAATAGGGACCTTGTTGTAAAATCAACCAATATTTTTTCAGAATACCTTTAATTTTATATGCATAAATGTTGAATTGGGTAGTGAATGTTAAATGTTGATTGTTATCCAACGTAGTGTTGGTTTTAGTTTTCTTTTTTAGTATCATCTTCCTATATAGTTTTTTTGTTCTATTAAAAGCAGAGGCTAGTAGAGTGTCTTTAAATCCTTTTTCTTTAAATTGTCAAATGAGGGATTGACCTTCTTTTTCGAAATCCTTGACATCACTACAGTTGCGTCTAACCCTATGAAGTTGTCCAAATGGTACATTTGTTAACCATTTGTGGTAATGTCCACTATCTGCAAATTCATCTAATTCCAAAATGTCATTGCTAGTGGTGGTGATGATGACCATCCTCATTCTTGTCTCCTATTCCTTCTCAGTTTCTGCTAAAAAGTCCATCAATGTCTCTTCCACCCCAGCTTCTCCAGCATCATCATCACCACCACCACCACTAGTCCCTACATACTGTTGTTGCTGATGCTCTATTCCAGACATCTCACTGCTGCTTGGAGGAGCTGACGAGCAATGTGATAGAGGGTCCCCTAATGTCACAATTACCATTTACCTTTTGATCTGAAGAAGAAGGCAGACTAGCACTAGCAACTGTAGCAGCAGGCACAGGTAGCTGATCTGTGCTCCTGCTAGTGGTGGTATTAATTCTGAGCCTGCTCTTCTCCCCCAACACCAGTTCTGGCCTCTTCAGGATCATGTTCCACCTGGACACTGTAGTGAAGGGAAGGGGAGGACTCCCAGTACCAGGGTCAGATGAATGGTGTGGGCTCCCTTGACCGCTAGTCTGGACACTCTCCAATGTTTCTCCTACCACTCCGGCTGCTTCACCATTACTGCTACTACTAACACCAACCACATCAAGTTCAGCCACAGAGTCTTCCTCCTCAGTCTCACAGTCACTAGTAATATGAGGATATTGTTGATTACCGTCTCCTTCACTCCTAACGCTAAGAAGCTGCTGGACCTTAGTAGCATTAATACTAGCACTGGCAGGACTGCCTGGTAATGGCAGTGTGCTTTAGGGTCCCTTGCTGTCACACTTGGCATCATTTTCTCCTTACCACCCCTGAGTACTACAAGAAACACTAGCAGCAGGCAAAGTATTGGTGGCAGCAGGTTCAGCACTAGCAGCAAGTTCAGCACTGACAGCAGGTTCAGCACTAGCAGCAGGTTCAGCACTGGCAGCAGGTAAAACACTAGTGGCTGCAGGAACAGCAGTGGTGGCACTGGCAGCAGGGGCAGAACATCTGGCAGTAGGTACAACACTATTGGCTGCAGGTACAGCAATGGTGGCACTGACAGCAAGGGCAGCACGTCTGACATGAGGTGCAACACTAGTGGCTGCAAGTACAGCGATGGTGGTACTGGCAGCAGGGGCAGCATGTACAACACTAGTGGCAGCATGTCTGGCAGCAGGTACAACACTAGTGGCAGCAGGGGCAGCACGTCTGGTAGCAGGTACAACACTAGTGGCAGCACGTCTGACAGCAGGTACAACACTAGTAGCTGCAGGAACAGAAATTGTGGCACTGGCAGCAGGGGCAGCAGGTCTTGCAGCAGGCACAGTTAGGTGACCTGTCCTACTCTCACTAGTACTGCCCTTTTCTCCCTCCCTTCCCATTCCCTTTTCTCCCTTTTCTACCTTCCTTCTCATTAAATTCCCTAAGATCCCTTGGGGTGATTTAGGGGGACTGGACAGCATTTGTTCAGTACTACTGGTCACTTCCTCCTCCTCCTCAGACTCAGTAGACACATCATAAGGGTCCTTCCAGTTCCTCGTATTGCTTCTCATAGTGATAGGAGTCACTATGAGCCTCTCCTGCCTCAATTTTTGCAAAATATCACAGCAGAACAGCACAGCACATCTATCTTGCTCTGTAGCTGCTTCTATTGTGTCTTCCTTCAGCTTCAGTTTTTATAGCGGAAGTGTGAAAACAAGGTAAATCAATGGGTGGAAACTTTCTAGCCATTGAAAAAATGGTGAAAGATTTTGGCTAATGGGCAAAAGATGCGAAAATTTTATCCGCTGAATTTCCAGCGAAAAAACAGATAACTACATGGTTTTCTCGAAATTTCTCACGGGAACATGGTGACAACTTTCGCCCATCCCTGGTAGGGAGAAAACAGCAAGAATCCTTGGGAAGACCATAGGAGACGGGAAGGGGTGTAGCGGGACATTAGAGCAGAAATGTAAGAGGGTGCTGAAGAACAGAGAGACTTACAGAAGAGGAGGAGAATCTTGTAAGAAATACGATACTTTATAGGTAGCCAATTGAGGGACTTCAGGAGGAGATGAGAGGGAAGGTATCTGGAAGCAAATGTGATTCTTGCTGCTGAACTGATAACAGATTGAAGTAGAGAAAGATGAGAAGCGGGAAGACCAGAGAGTAGAATGTTACAGTAGTCAAATCTGGATAGAATGAGTGCCTGAGATAGAGATTTTGCAGTTGACATGCAGAGGAAAGGACATATTTTGGCAATATTTCTTAGGAAGAAGCTACATGTTCTGGTGACAGCTTGGATCTGGTGGGCAAAAGTTAATTTAGAATCAAGTATGACCCCAAGACAGCATGCTTTGGGAACTGAGTGTATGGCAGAGTTGTCTATTGTGATGGACAATGGGTTTGGTGGATTGGTTTTAGTAGGGAACACAACCAGCTCTATCTTAGACATATTGAGTTTAAGATGGCGGTGGGCCATCCATGATGAAATAGCTGACACAGCTGGAGTAAGGTAAGGGAAAGAGAGATAGATTAGTGTGTCATCCCCAAACAGATGGTAATTAAAGGCAAGAGATGAGATGAAGTCACCAAGTGAGAGGGTGTAGAGGGAAAAGAGAAGTGGTCCCAGGACTGATCCCTGAGGAACACCTACTGTGATGTCTTGGGGAGATGAGAAAGCGTTAGCAAAAGAAACACTGATAGTACGTTTAGAAAACCATTTTAGAGGTGTGTTATGGATGCCAGTTAACAGTGTCAAAAGCAGCAGATAGATGTAGTAGGATTAGTATACTGAATTGTCCTTTGTCCCTTGCTGTGTATAGGTCATTAGTAATTTTTGTTAGGGCTGTCTCAGTGGAATAGTTGGAACAGAAACCTCACTGTAATGGGTAATGAAGAGAGTTTGAGCTGAGAAAACAGATTAAATGAGAAAATACAAGGCATTCCAAGATCTTAGATGAAAAGGGGAGGAGTGAAACGGGATGGTAATTTGAAAGGTCCAGTGAGGGTTTTTTTTTGTTTTTTTTACATATCTTTATTGAAGATTATGCATAAATGCATATCATCAAAACAATACATAATATAGGTATACTTAAGCAATCCTATATAAAAAAAAAAAAATTCAAGGATCAGATTTAGCACATAATTTACAGACTGAGCAATAGAAACACTGAATTCAAGAGAATTGAAAATATTATGTTTAGAATATCACATGTAAGTCAAATGTTCATGTTGAATGTAAAGTGTGAGGGGCAGAGATGATATAAGACGGGGCATAAAACTCCATGAGATCTGTAACGTAACAGGATATCCGTCAGTGACAGGCATCAGAGTTATAGATATGTATTTAATACTGTGTAATATATTTCTATTAGGCTATGAATTTTAATCCCTTAGTGACCGGCCACGAGCACACGAGGCCGTCACGTAACGCCTGGCTAGGAATTTTTTTTTTTCACCAAACTAATCCGTTGTCCCTGAACAGCGTGCAGCCGCACGGGGATCCGGACTTCTGGGACATACATGTACGTCCTCTGTCACTAAGTGACAGTTTCTGCGGGACGTACGTGTACGTCCATTGTCGGGAAGGGGTTAAGGAAAGTTTGTATATAAAAAGAGGGAGCAAGAGGGAGGAAAAAAAGAAGGGGGAGGAGAAGGGAGGGGGGATGAGAGTGTTTCTCGAGCTCCGAACTCACCTAAGACCTCTGGATATGAATGGAAAGAAGATATTTTATAAACTAACAAACATCAGTGAATATCAAGGGTTTGTTACAATTAAACCTGTCCAGTTGGAAGGAAAGCTATCAGAGGCCACCAGGACCATTGTTCTTGATACAGATTCAATGATCCTGTAGCAATTGCATGATGTTTTTCTAAAATTCTGATTGTATCTACTCTAGATATCCAGGCTGGGAGAGTGGGAATTGACTGAGATTTCCAAAAAAGCGGAATCAGTGCTTTCGCTGTGTTAAGCAATATTAATAGTTAGGATTTTAATTTTTTGGGGATAAACAAATTTGAAAGGTTGAAGTATGAAAAAAGACAAACAATTGGAGCTCTGGGAACCTCTACTTTTGTGGAGTTCTTGATGGCCTGTAGAATTATTGTCCAGTAGGATATAATCATCAGGCAATCCCACCTGATATGTGCATTTGTCCCTATGGAAACCAGGCATCTCCAACATTTGGAGGATATACCAGGTGAGATTGTATCTAATTTTTGCTGAGTTCTATACCATCCTGTTATACTTTTGTAATTAAACGCTCTAGAAGCAGTATCTCTCAACCACTGAAAATTGTGCCTTATAATGGTCATCCAGGTTTTCTGTGTCCAAAGATTGTGAAAGATCATTTTCCCATGTGCGAATAAAATATGGCTTGGTTTGTATATCCTTACTAACTAAAATATTATAGCAGAATTTTAGAGGACGGAAGCAAGGGGGTTGAGTCAAAAGGTATTGCTCAAAGATCGTCAATTTTCTGGGGCGAAAACCTTTTGTCCATGACTGATGAAGCCAGTTATTCAATTGTAATAGAAACCACCAGCCTGGTTTGAGAGAAGCTACTATGTTAGATAACTCAGCCAAAGACAGGAGGGATTCTGTGTTAAAGAAAGAGCTCAGGTGATCTAATCTGTTATCCTGAAGTTGGGTTAAAAGGGAGTTAGGTATCTGGATTGGAAAATCCGGGTTTCCCTTAATAGAACTTAAAGGAGAGATTCCAGGTGAAAGGTCTGTCCGTGATTTCAAAACTCGTTTAATTGAGAGCAGGTAGCAGATAATTGGATGTTTTGAGAGTTTAGGAGGGAGGGAGAAGCAATTAGAAAACAATACCTGAAGTAACAAGTGTGAAGTTAGAAGTTCAGATATGGAAGTAGTCCAAAATTTAGGGGAGTTGGGAGACAAATCAAATAACTTAGTCAATGTTGCGGCCGTATAATATGGCTGAAAATCAGGAAGGCCTAAGCCTCCATGCTTAATACATCTGGTCAAAAATTATTTCTGTAATCTCGGCCTAGTAGAGGCACAAACAAATGCTGAGGAGGTAGAGGAAATAGAGTCTATAAAGTGGGATGGTACAGATATTGGGAGAGCATTAAAGAGAAACAAGACTTTCGGGAGGACCATCATTTTTATTAAATTTATCTGTCCAATCCAGGAAAGTTATATATGATGCCAGGATTCAAAATCTGTCTTCAATTTGTTTAGCAGGGGTGGGAAATTCAATGTCGGGATGGAAGAAATATCCGGAGAAAGGTTAGTACCTAAATATTTAATGTGAGAAGAAGTCCAGATGAAAGGGTATAGTTGTTTAAGGAAGGACAGTTGCTGATCCGGGACATTAATATTCAGAGCCACCGATTTTGATAGATTCATTTTAGCATTTGAGAGTTTAGAAAATTACTCCAACCGATTAAGAAGGAATGGGATGGAGAGTGAGGGTTTTTTGAGTATCGGTCTGACTATTGCATGTTTGAATAAGGATGGAAACGTTCCGGTAGAAAGGGAGGAGTTAAAGATATTTGTAAGGATGGGAGCAAGAGTAGTTGCCAGAGCCTTAATAAGGTGAGAGGGCATGGGATCAGAGGGGCAGGTAGTAGGTGGAGAGGAGAATAGTAAAAGATATACCTCCTCCTCTGTTATAGATGAGAATGAGCTGAGGGTTGCTAGAGGTGGACTGGGGATCAGGGGGATAGGAAGAGAGGATAAAGAGGGTATGGTTTGTTGGATAGACTGTATCTTATTTTTGAAGAACTCTGCAAAGTCCTGTGGAGTGTTGGAAAAGGAGGAGCACATGCACCATATCTCTTATTCTCAAGGCAATTATTATATTTGAGCTGCTGTCAGCAGACAAGGAACAGGTTGTAAGCCATTTGTCTATGACCTGCTGTAGTTTATTTACCACATATGTATGCATAAAGTGACATTTCAATTGTTGGGCTACCTTGCAGCTAGCCTTCATTACTAGTTCTAGAGCCAGAGACAACAATGGCAGTGACCTGCTGTTGCATGCTGTTGCTCATCTGATTAAAAAGAAAACCAGTGAGTAGTTATATACCCTTGTGACTTGTCCACATATCTGTGGTCAGTGGAACTTTCTTACCACTTGCTTGTACAAGTGAGGCACAGACACCTTTGAAAAATAAATATGGCTTGGGTTATACCAGGGGGTGAAACACATGAGATTAGTTCTTTAAAAACTGATTTGAACAAAACAACAGGGCAGCAGGTCAAATGCCAATATTATTGTAAGTTTGTCATTGCTTATGTGTACTTTTGAATTGAACAGTTTTTGACTTCTCTCTAAGAACTCAGTAAGTGTGGGTGGGTAGGTACCACATAGAAAAAGAACTTTAACCTAATTCATTTAATAATATGAGTAGTGGTAGAGGAGCTGGTGGTGGTGGGTGTGAGTATGACTCTTTTCTAGTCCACATAACTCAGGTCCATCCTTCTATGTCCAATACATTTGCTCAAAATCAGCAGGAGACATGGGTGTGAAAAAACATTGTCCAACTCTTTGAGACATCTATAACACTCCTGTTATCCACCTCTCTGCCCAGTGCACTTTTAGCTTTTAGAAGTGCTTCTGCCACAGTTATTTTTTGCATGCTGTTGGTTTGTCTTCCAGTCAGACTTGCGGTTGTGTTTCAGGTAGGATGTCAATAAAGATCTGCCTGGATTCTGCCCCTCCCCCATGTTTGTTTTACCTAGACAACAAAATATTTAGTTTCTGACCCACGAGTGAAGAGTCTCCATACCATAGCTTTCATAAACTCAGGGGTTCCTGAGGAGCTTCTACTGCTATTACTACAGGGGCCAGATGTTAGAGTAACACCAGCAGAAGCTATCACTGGTGGGTGCTGTGCTTAGAACAGCAGCAGAAACACTCATAGCTAGGGTTGTGGTGACTTGAATTGCCACTTACCAACAATAGTGAGTGTAGAATGGAGTGTAGCATGGACCTGGAAACTGTAACACTGATGCTAATGACTAACATTTGTTGTATATTTTTATGAATGTTTATTTGTCCAGAGTAAGACTTGCCCACTGATCTCTCAAAGTTTATTGCTCATATTCAGAGGTGGGACCCTGACCCTTTCCCTTTCAGCTATTTTTTTTTATCATACCAACACAGATCTCAGTCTCTACTTTATCTGTATCAGAAGAAAGGGAGACTGATGGAGTGACAAATTCTAAATAAACATCATCACCAATAATTAGGTCATCATCAGCAGCCTCTGCTTCCCCCCAAATAATTTTATGTTCTTGTAGGTTTTTTTGCAGTATGAAAAAGTTTTGTTTAGTTTCCTCTAGGGAGATTTATAGAGCACGTATTTTTTTGTGGTGGTGTGTTACTGCAACTGTCTAATGCAGCAGTTGATCTCACTGTTAAGTCCTACTTCTTTGTGGCAAAAATACTGGAATGTGTCTTGTTATTATCATTAGTGTTGTTAAAAGGTTTGTTACTTCTGGAGATAGAAACTTTCACTTGCAAACAGCTTCCAAAGAAGGAGGAGGAGGAGGATTGTAATAATTTATTGTGTAAGCTTTAGCCCCATGGCCTTATTTTGTTTTCTAGTTTAATTTTACTGCCACCAACATGTCCATGTGCTCCTCTTACTCCTATCCCCAAACCTCTGAACACCCTGAACATAATGATAGTGTCACTGAAACTAGGACACAGTAAAATCACCAGACAAGGTTAGGAAACGAACTATTGAGAGCAATGCTAGCAAATGATGGTGGACTAAGAGTGACCTTGCTGCGGCAGAGTCATAAGTAAAGGAGCTGGGCACAAGACCATATGTTCAACCCCTGAGGAGCCAGGATTTGGATCAGGATAGTCAATCTCAGGAGCCACATGGGTGATTATACTTAGAACAATTAAGTTCTAAATATGGACCAAGAAATTGAGACTATAGCAGTTCTTTGAAGAAAACAGAACAGTTCAGAAAATAAAGTTCAGTCTCTCCAAATGGCATACTAGGTGGCCTATATAAGGGATGCTGGCTGAGTAGGTTTACTACTATATTGGTGATGAATTGCCTGAGGAAGTGAATAAGCTAAGATCAGTTGCACTACAATTCAGTCTATCCAGAGGTCACTACTAGGCAGGCTGGCTGAGAAGAATCCCTGTAGGGCTGGGGAATCACCAGAGGAAGTGAGTATGCTGAAACAGGCTGTAGTACAAACTCCAGCCAGAGGGGTATGCTGAGGCAAACCAGGATTCAGGAACTGATGAAAGAGCTGCAGTCTTACCCACTTGGTGGCTGGAGACACAACTATCAAACTGGGAAGAACAAGAAGTAGGTGGAACAGACTTGAGAAGTAAAGCTATCTGGTAACTGCTACTAGGATATTGAAAGCAGCCAGAGGAGACCAATGTTAGTGGAGGATCTGATCATGCCGATAAGCCAATCTGAAGCAAAGCATGAGGGAACTAGACAAAGGAAGGTCAATGTCCAAAGCCACAGTCAAAATCGGTGATCAGCAGGTGAGGTACCATGGGTTAGACAAAAAGTGGAGTCAGAAGTCATAGCCAGGGATAGAATTCCAGTAAACAGCCAAAACTGGTATCGATGATCAAAATGGAGGGAAAGTCAGGAGACAAGGCCAAGTTTGATTGCTGGAACAAACTAACAAGAAAGGAAGCAGAAAGTAACACATAGAATAGGTAATTATCTGAGTGCAATCCAGGTATGAAAAGTAGGAGATGCCCAATCAGAAGTCATCTGAGAAGGAGCAAACAGGTGGCAGGTAGCAATCGAGATTTGTGCCTGGCAGATAGTAGTGTTGATTTTTACAGTAAAATACACAGCAGAACTGTTAGTGTTTGGAATTGTTTTATCCATCTGAAAATAATGCAGGATGTTTGTTTCTATCTCTAATGTCTGCCATTTTTTTTTTCTAACTGCCCATGTCTATCTACAAAGAAATCCTATCACACACCTAGTAAGTCCTACTTCCCCTGTTTTCCCATCTTTCTCTGTGTGGCTAGAATCAAAATTTCAGCAGCAGCTTTCTCTTTTTCTCCTAACCTGTCTGTGGTGTTAATTTTTTATGGTATAGTACAGGGTGATGATAGACCTGTTAGCCTCAGAATCAGGAGCTTGCAATAAAGATAAAGGGCATTAACCCTTTGAGTGCCAGAGGAGTATGCAACACATTGCAAAGCAATGCATTGCATACCTCTCTGGCACTCAAAGGGTTAAGTGAGAATGTATGTAAGTACCACTAAGTTAAACCTGTTTGTTTTTCTGGAATGTATGATGCATTTATGAATGTCAGTCAGTCATGAAGTCTCGGTAGAAGCTCAGTCAGCTTAGGTAGGTAGTTTGATCACTTGTCTGTCTGTTACTTGTCATACGTTTTGCATTCCACGTAAGTTATTGATTTTTTATATTTTTACATTTATTGTATCTGTTCTATACATGCCTCCCCACCCCCCATCTGTGCCTTTTGCTGTATCTTATTGAGGGTGGAATCTTGGACATCTGATTTTTGGGGAACAGCAGTTCCATATCTAAATGAGTGAGTGGAGGCAGTCATTAGACTCCAGCTACTCTGACTGCCTGTATCTTGCGGACTTTATTATTGTGAGTGCCCTGGAGCTTTGGTAGAGGCTATTTATTGATCATACTATGAGCACACCTCTGTTTTTTTCTTTCTCACACAAAGTGTTGATAATAACTCACAAAACTGATGACACTTCATATGGCCTGAAAGCCTCAAGGAATGGGCCAATCTTTGACAGCTGACTCCTTTGTAGGATCCATTTAGAGCCCATTGGAAGATATGATATAGCACAGAAATGGTAAGGCGGTTCATTCGAAAAAGGCATTTCTCCAGTTTTACAAACAGGTTTAATTTTTGTAGGAGTTCAAGCGAGTGAAGCAAATGGCACCAGTGTTCTGGAATGGGCTTAGAGAAAATAGTATACCAGCTAGGTAGTCCATCACATAAGAAAGGAGATCCCTGATTATGTAATTGATAAAGGACTAAAAAAAGGGTCATTGCACAGGCCAAATGTTCATAATACTGAATTGAATGTGGTTTTCCATTCATCTCTTTCATAAATAAGCATGAGGTTGTAAGCACCTCAGGGGTCCTACTTAGTGGGTTCTCGGAGATGGTGTAGGATTTCAGGTATTAGGGATATCAGATAGCTAGTATGCCTAGTTATCTTATTCAGTCCCCTGTGGTTGATGCGGGATCTAAGTGAGCTGCCCAGAAGCAATAGTATTGCAGTGGGAAATCCTGTAGCCATAGAAAGCATAGGTGAAAAATAACAATGCAATGAGAATTTCATTAGCAGTGGCAAAAAGGACATTTTATGTTTTTTTTTTAGGGGCAATTTTCACAGAAAAAGCAGGAAGCTTCTGGTTTTCCCACAAATCCCTGTGGGGAAAAATGGACTTTTCTCTCATCCTTACCTATCATCCCCAGCCAGACAGTGGCTGGCTGAGAATGATATGAATTGTAATCCAACAACACCCGGAGAGCCTAAGATCTCCTGCCACTGGATTAAAATGAAAACTTAGAGAGTACTTTAAAAGAACATGAATACTCTAAAATCAAATACCTAAATCTTATGTATATATGTAATGTACTGTATGTGCTTATAAGCTTTGCACCTTCTTCCTGATTTCATAGTTAAGTAGGGTATTTAAATGGTCTCTGACAAATCAGTATGACCTAACCAGCTCTGTGGATGCCAGGAAAGGAATATAGGCATAATATAGGCATAAGGAGATGTTGAGGGATAAAAGGGAATATCTGAACTACCAAATACACATGTAAACATAACTGAAACCAGTAAAGAAGGAAACAGCATGTATTACCTTTGATGGTAGAGAGTATTCCAAAGCATTGATATGCAATGCATTGAAGACTTTTCTAGTACCTAAGGGCATAAAACAAAAAAATTAGTAATCACTCAGCTAAGATTCTATATATGTAAACACAATTGTAATTGATAATTTCCCTTTAAAATGCATTTTCAGGCATAATCCTATTTTTATTCTGAAAAACAATAAAAGAAATGTGGGGTGATGTGCCACATGTAAAAATATTTATCCTAGAGAGGCAAATTCCACACAGGTGCCAGGTGGCTGCTTACACAAAGTAGGCCTGAGGATGATGTTTCTGCCTCCATGCTATTTCATGAAGCAAAATGCTTCAGCACAAACTGGCTTTCTACAAGGAACCTCACTGTATGTGCAAAAAAGTTGTGCGTACCTGCTGAAATATATAGATGCTCCTCACAACATTAAGCCCCAAATAGCTTTACACTCAGCCAGTAGTATATCCCAGGATAACTTTTGGGAAAAAATATAATAGCATATGGGAAGAATTATGCACCCATTCCCACTTGGGCTCAATTGATAGTGCTAGATCAGTCCAGTGATGTATCAATGTAAACTGGATAAGTGTAAAATAAATACTACCCCAAAAATTACAGATTAAACTGCTTCTATGTGTTTCTTGCTATCTTATGGTCATTTTATTAGAAGGAAATGGGTAATACCCTTGTGTTATTCAACAGTATGGCCTTACTATACATACATATTCACTAAATAGTATAAGGGAGACTAGCACTCATGGGTTTTAACCATTAAGTCATTTAAAAATGTATGTTTCATTTCAGTAGAGACCTTTGCCTTTGTAAATGAGTTATTTGATGAAAGTCTCTACTCGGATGCCAGAAAATTAATTATTTAATTGTTAAGAGCAGAGAGTGCACATTGTTATTTATATGTTTACAGATGTACTTGGCTTAACATACTGAATAGCTTGAGTGCAGGACAATTATCAATCTATAGATAGATAGATAGATAGATAGATAGATAGATAGATAGATAGATAGATAGATAGACAGATAGATGTAGATGTTGGAATGAGAATGTAGATATGTATAGGTAGATGAAGATGTGGGCAAATAGACAATGTATATTTAGATATATATATATTGTTTATTTATTGAGTGCTGGCATATTCCATATAAATATATTCATCATATTCAAAAGAGCTGTACAATGGGGTAAGAAAGAATATAGACAGGAATATATAGCAATTACTGCGACTGCACTGCATATATATATGTATGTCACACATTGTTTTGCAAATTTCTACATTTTTACAGTTAGCGCTACTTACATGCAGGTTATTAAAGAGAAAACAGCACAACTGTTGGTTTATTTTTACTATTCATTATGACAGTTTTGTTTTTCTTTTTTTTTAAAGACATTTTTTAAATTATATTTTCTTAACCTGTTATATGAGTGATTGCACATACCTTATCTGCAGACGTGCTCAAATCTATATTCCTTTACTATATATATAGGAACATTGTTGCAAAATCCTTCACTACATCAACAACATGTATAATGTACTGTATGTTAAATAATTGATATTTAATAGGAGAACACTTCTCATTAAGAAGAAGCTTGTTCAATTAGGAAACTGTACCTTTTTATGAATACATGTCTTAATTAATCAAAAGGGATAAGACTGTAATTGCCGTGCACAAATTCTGTCACCTTGTCCTCACCCATCATTGTACGTCTATATGCATTTTATGTTCGTTATTTTTTTCTTTCAGCTGAAATTACTGAAGAGCAGGGAGCCAACTTCCCAAGTCAAAGAAAACACTGACTACAGCTCTCCTATAACTATCTTTCCTTATTAATTCTCTAGTTATTGCATTCTATTCAATATTTATAATTTATTTACACTGTTGGGTGTTTGTGTAAAATAGTCTTCTATTACAAAATGAAAAAGCTAAGAAAAAATATTTTTTTTTATCAGAAACAAAATAATAATACCTTAACCCCTTCAGGACCAGAGGGATATGCAAAGTCTTGCTTCATAATGGGCTCTTCATCCCGCTGGTCATCAAGGGTTTTTTTAATGACTAACACAGAAATCAAATTTCATAGCATGTTTTAGCCATTCCTATTTGCTAGACTCTTATCCCATCCCATTTAGGCCTGGATTCCATCTCAGTGGATAACTTTAACAATGGGTAGGTATGTTGATGACACTTACCAAACACAGTGGAATCTAGACTGTAATTTGCTTCAGAGAATTCATTCCACTCTTGAGAATGATATAATTTTTGAGATATGCAATTCAAACAGAGAGTGTTATCAAACCCTACAATTTAAACTAATAATTTTTCATACATACAAATTACAGATACATAAATACATATATATGGAAATATACATATGTATATATATTTTTTCCAACCATTTCTTGCTCAAGGGGTTAAATGTAACAAATGTGAGAGGGACAATGAAATTTACACTTATATATTAGACTAGTCCTACCCAAAAGGTCAGTCCAGTTCCAAAATGACGGGCAAGTCCCCTCTGCAGGGGAATATCAAACATACGCGTCAGCCTTGTAGAGCCTCATCAGTGAGGTGAATCTGCTTTCTCTAGCCACTGTGAACAAGGGGCCCATGTCTAGATTACTCTTCGCTCTTAGGGAGACCCTCTAATAGTATGGTATTTAAAAAAATGTGTGAAAATGTGAGAGGATCTGAGGATAAACAAAACCACAATGGCTTGTGGTTTAGTTATGCACCCCTCAGAAACATCAACTTTTGTCTCTCTGGTGCTATTACAGATGAGAAATATCCATGTACATATTAGATGGATCCTGCTTAAAAGGGCAGTCCAGTCCCAAAATGACTGGTAAGTCATCATTGCACGGGAATACCAGCTATCCCAAGATGTACATTTCAGCCTTGTCAGCTAGGTGCAGCTGGTTTCCCTAGATGCTGATAGCAAAGTGTCCATGTCTGGATTACTCTTTACACTTAGGGAGATCTCATAAGAGTATAGTATTTAAAAAATATAACAAAATGTAAGAGGCTTTAAGGACAAACAAAAGCACAATCACTTGTTCTACAATTAGTCACTGATCAGAATCATCACATTTTAGCTTTCTCTAGTGAAATTACAAAGAATTTTCCACATTCATATTAGACTAATACAGCCCAAAAGAGCAGTCCAGTTCTAAAATGATGAGTAAGTCCTCCCCAGCTAACCCCCAGATGTATGTTTCAGCCAGTTGTTGGGCCTCATCATCAATACAGTAAGTGTGACCAAAGATGCTATATTGGTGAAAAAGAAGACATTTACCAGCCTGAATAAACTGGCACAGACAAACTGTAATGAAGTAGGGTAGAAATGTACTGTGAAGGACTCAAATAGTGCCTCATCATCAAATAAACCCACTTTTGTTCAGTCCACATATGATATAATCACATTAGATGGTGGGGTTAACTTTTAAAACGTCGCACGCAAAAGAGCGTGTGACTAAAAACATTAACCATGTCGCCATGCTAAAAATGGCGACATGAGTATCTTGCACTGCATGACAATGCAAGATCCTCATGTTGCCTACATGTCGCATACCGGTAACAACTCCCATCACAATCCTTAAATAAATTATAATTTAAATACAGACTAAGGAGACCGATCAAAAAAGGAACCACGATCCCTGGGTATCTGTTTCCCTGCTATTATAGATAAGCAATCTCAGACTTACAGCATAAAGTTCATATATGTAAGGCTTACCGGTAACTACAACTCCCATCAGTCTTACTGAGAGCTGCTTCGGGTATCAACAAAACATAACGTGATCTGCTTTGAAGTTCTACTGAATAAGATCACGTTATGTTTATTTGATAGCCGGGGCTACAACTCCCATCAGTCTTGCTGAGAACGCTGACCCGGCTATCAACAAAACATAACATGATCTGCTTTGAAGGTCTACTGAATAAGACCATGGGGCAATGCTCAGCAAGACTGCTGGGAGCTGTAGTTACCGGTAAGCCTTACATATATGAACTTTATGCCATAAGTTTGAGATTGCTTATCTATAATAGTGGAGAAACAGATACCAAGGGATCATGGTTCCTTTTTTTATCGGTCTCCTAAGTCTGTACTAAAATTATTATTTATTTAAGGATTGTGATGGGAGTTGTTATGGGTATGCGACCTTTAGAGTAGGTGACTTGAAGATCTTGCGCTGTCATGCAGTGCAAGATTCTCATGTTGCCATTTTTATCAACTGGTCCAATTCATTGGTCAACAGAAATGTTGTATGCTGGGAAGTACATAAGGAGTGAATCATTCACTGTTTTTCAGAGTACTCGTCCAAATGAAAAAAGATCAGAAGTGTATATATATATATATATATATATATATATATATATATATATATATGTTGGATTAGTGTGCAGACAATATTACACTCGTGGCACTCCTGTTTTCTCTTTGATGCAATAAAGAAAATTCTTTAAATTTAGGATTATTCTTTTTAAGTCTAACTGAAAAGGACTCAATATTGGTCTTGGGGTTTTATCTACAAAGTTATATAATTGGTGTCTCTGTTAATGTAGCTGTTTGTTATTCTGTTTCCATATCTCCCCCAAAAACCCTTTTATCGTTTCTGAACAACACTACCTATTCTCTGTCTGGTTCCGAGTTTCTTACAGCTCTCATGGCTTATACTACACTGTTATATTACTTTGGAATAGGTATGGACAAGACTTTACACAGGCAAAAAAATGGGAATTTCCACTGAGCTGTAAGTTTTTTGCAGAAACTACTGATTTTTTTATTTTTCCCACCAGCTCGTTGTATTTAAATCAATGGTAACACTTAATTTCCCCTATTACATGTCAAGTTTTCCTTCTTTCCCTGCAATCATGGTACGAAAGGGGTGTCAGGTTCCCACAGCAAATAATTTCTGTATTTGTGAAAGACAGAGAAAGCATCACTATTTACAGATAGTTAGGATAGGAAAATAAAGTAAAACTGGAGTGTGTTTTAGGGAGTAGTGTAGGCAGGAAATGTGTTCTCTGCATTTGAAGTGAGAACAAATGCAGAGGGAGAGAGGAAGGGAGAAAGGAGATTTACCCAAAATACCCCAAAAGCTTGGTTGACTGAGACAGGTAGCTGTGATCCAAATTTCTTCCTGATCTGGCTATTAGCCCTGAACTAGGGGAGTCAGGGGATGTGAGAAGGGAACAAAGAAGATTCACCCCATATGCCCCAACATTTTGTGTGGCTGACTAGGAAGACACAGGCAGCTGTGATCCAAGTTTCTATCTGATCTGGTAGTTATCTCTGTGCAAGAGAAGTCTGGGTGAAGAAGTGTGTTTTTTGTTGACAGTGATAAGGACAGTTAAGTAAAAAAAATCAAAATATTTTAACAGATAGGTGACTGACGTGAGCTGCGACTGAGGAAGACTAGAAGAGAATATTTTATAAAGGGCAATACATCAGTTCTATTGTGAATGTAATTATAAAAATACACACGGTAGTTGAATAATGTCCAGCAAATATACTAGGGGAAGGGGGAGGGTGAAAGGAGTAGTAGCTGTGCAGGGATGTGTTAGTGAAGTGGTAGTCCAAAAACTGACTACCGCCATGGTTGCTGCAGCATGTGCAAGGAATGATGGTGATCCCTCTTCTCCCGGGGAGGATGCAGTTTATCAAAGTCCCACCAAATGTTCTACTACAACCAGCACCAGTACTATTAATAAATAAAAGAAGACACTGAGTTGCATTCTAGTGTTGAGTAGCCTTAGTGAAATAAGATGTAACAGTTCAACCAACTGCTTAATCTAACAGTGAGATAAACAGAGCATCTGTCCTGAAAATTGTTGTGGATCCCTCTAAGGTGAAAAGTAAAAAGACATTTTTTGAGACCTCTAAAAATCTAAAGGAATATAAAACTAGTGGGGGAAAAGAAACAGGAAATGCTGAGTATGGCCTAATTACTGATGGTAATGATGATATAGATCTAGAATATATTCCTACAACAACCTCCTCTTTTTTCAGATACAGATGAGTGAGAGAAATAATAACATGGCCAGAAAATTATCTGAAAGGCAATTAGTCTTCCACCACTGAGAAGGAGCACTGTGCCTGTTTATAAACTGTTTGAGAAAACAATTGGAAAGTCCTACCCTTGACAAGAAAAGATACAAACCCCCCCACACACAATTATTCTGTCAGTTTTCACCAGCATTGTCATCATTTCCAAGTCCAAGCCCCGCTCAGCTACATACACTATTTTTGAGTAACCAGCAATAACTCAGATTATCAACATCCACAGTCCAATCTAGGATAAGTGCCTCTGTTGCTGTTTGGAAGTGATGCATCTTTTACACTCAGTAGTAGTAAAACTGCTACAACTGTAGTAGTAGCAGCCACTCAGGAACCCAACAGTCTATGAAGGCCACAGTATGGAGATACTTCCTCATGATCCGAAAGCTAAACTTGTTGCTATCTGTTGTCTGTGTAAAAAAACATGTGAGCAGGGGAAAAGCAGGATCTCACTTAAGCGCCTTTTCACTGAGATCCCACCTGAAACACAACCACTGGGAGACACATCATCAACATGTCAGTGGTGCCACAACTTGTAGTAGAAGTGCTCCAAAAGTTCCTGAGGCACATAATAGAAGTGATGATGTTGATGTATCAGACAGTGTGTCAAGATTTTGTTCAATCAAAATAACACCTATGACTCCTGCTGCAGAAATTATGTCTCTGAATTTGCTGTAGGAGATGACAAGAGTCATAGACTATCTACACATGCTGCCACCAACTCCTCTAGTCATGTTGTTAAAGAAATAAACATATATATAAATATAAACTGCCATGTGCCACCAACCCACACTTACTAAGGTCTTGGTAAGGAGTAAAACAATTCAAAGAAATAATTCAAAATATGTCTGTGGAATGGCAAACTTTCCAAGATGTTGACAGGTGACATACTGCTGTATTCTTTTCTGAAAACTGAGATTTTAGAGAATTGATGTCATATAGTTCCTCATTGACATATCCCAAGCTACAGTTATTTTTTAAGGATGGCTGTAGCAGAATTGTACAAGCAAGTGGTTAGTATAATGGGTAAAGGGCTGGAAACCTCATATGGGAAGAAAAAACATTAGCTTGCAACATCAAGTGACAGCCAATAATCTTGCCTCTGGTTCTGGCAATATGAATAAAAGACAGCAGCAGTGTAGATCATACCATCGACACACCACCTTGTGCGTGCAGAGTTTTGAGAGTCAGTCTCACAATGCCATAGATGTATTAAATGAAATAGAGCAGGTGATAGAGGAATGGCTTGTGCCCCACTGCTTAATAGCTGGTTTTGTGTCTGCTGATAATGGCTCCAACATAATAGCTGCATTGAGAATAGTTGATATGGTGCATATACCCTGCTTTGTCCATGTCCTAAATTTAGTTGCAATAGATTCCTGTCAGAATCCGAAACACTCAGAGAGATGCTGAAAATTGCAAGCAAAATCTGTGCCCATTTAGTCACTTGTACAGCACACTCAACACATTATATTGTGCACAAGAGTGTAACAACCTGCTCATCATCAGCTTAAAATGGAGGTCCCTACCACTGAAGGAGTTAATACCCCCCATCTACTGCATTGTTTTATTTCTCTATGTGTCTGCTCTCTACTTCTCTCTCTCTCTCTTAATTTAATAGTAAGGAAGATGCGCAGAGCAGACACAAAGGCAGTGTGCTTGACACACTGCCTTATTCAATCAAAATGCCGGTACATGTGATCGCTCCTGAAGCGATCATGTGAACCGGCAGAAGTGACAAGCACTGAGATTGAATGCTCTGGTCCTGGAGCGCTCAGTCTCAGCCTGCAATGAATGATGGCAGCGTGCACGGAGGCTTGTTGATTTCATTTAACCCATGACGTGCCAGGACCCTCATGGGTCCTTAAGGGAAGTTTACCCATAACGGGACTGGCATGTCATGGGTAGTTAAAGGGTTAATTTCAGCTATTTATTTCTCCACTTCAGTCTTCATAAGAAATAATGTTGAGACGGGAAATATTATAATCATAAAAAACATAGGTGAAAAATGTGTAAGTTCTCATGGGAAATTTATTGGCAATAGCGTAAATTCTAAAATTTTATGTATTTTCTATGGGCGGACTTTTTTGTGAAAAAAATCAGGAAATTGTTACTTTTCCACAAAAATTTCCACCACTATATATATTTCTGACTTTACACCCATACAAACTAATCATATCACCCCTTACACACCCTTTTCTGTAACATAAAGAGACTTAGGCTGAGATTCCATTCCAGTTGGAAATATTTGCTGAATTGGTGTTTTTTCAATTCAGCAGATATTTCCAGATGATCTATTCTGTAATCACATTCTGATAGAGTCAGATTTGGATTGCCGAATTGTGTTTTTTTGGTCCAAAAATTCCCCGATGGTAACCTGTTGGAGAGCTTAACCCTGTTAGTGTCAGGACAGTATATTGTTCAGATGCATAATCTGTCAAGCCTGTACAAAGTATTGACCTGGCAAACCTATACAAAAAAAAAAAGACAAAATCTAAAAAAAAACAAAAAGAAAATGTTCAGACCATATTGGTGGACTTCATTATCTTCCTGATTCCCCACAAAGTATTCATCAATAGAGATGGGCGAAAATATTAGCCTCAAACTGAAATCAGCAAATAATGGCACGTCCCGCTTGGCGAATAATTTCCTGCGAAAAGCACCGCTTTTCTGCTTTTCCCTGCTTTTTACGCCTAGCTCATTGTGCATTGAAATCAATGGGAAGAAAACGAAAGTTTTCTCTGTTTTTCTACAGCCATATAAAATGGAGCCAGGCTCTCACAGCATGCCATTCTGTGTTTGTGAAAGGAGAGAGTAATACGTTTGTTGAGCTAGAGAAGATAGGGGAATAGAAGTTTAGTTTAGGGAATCTTTTAGGCAGGACATTTGTTCTCTGTATTAGGAGAATCATTGGGGCACTCTCAGGAGAAGAAGGGAGGAAGGAGGTTGACCCCAAATTCCTCAAACTTCCATGTGACTGACTGGCAAGACACAAGCAGGTGGGGACCT
The DNA here is from genome assembly GCA_037306005.1 of Rhinophrynus dorsalis. Classification (NCBI taxonomy): domain Eukaryota; kingdom Metazoa; phylum Chordata; class Amphibia; order Anura; family Rhinophrynidae; genus Rhinophrynus; species Rhinophrynus dorsalis. Next base: position 253,326,886 of record CM074720.1, on the reverse strand, counting down.
ATTTGCTTGCTGTTCTTGCTGTTATTGTCTCTGTGCTGGGGAAGTCTGGGGAAAGAAGTTGTTGATTTGTTTTTCAGTTATAATTTTTTTTTGGACAGACTGTGATAAGACAGGATGGAAAACTTAAAGTAAATAAATAAATAAAAATAATACAAAGAAATAAAAATGAATAATGAAATAAAAAAAAATAAATATATTAGGTGACAGATAGCTGACTGGGCTAAGGTAAGACATCATATCCATCAGTTGTGTTGTGTACTCTAGAGTATAAACACGCAGAGTAGTTGAGTAATATCCAGCAAACACACAATGGGCAGGGGGAGGGGGAAGGCTGGAGCATTGCATGGACGTGAGAGTAAAGTAGTAGTTCAAAAACTGACTGCTGCAAAGGTTGCTGCAGTGTGTGCAATAAATGATGATGATGCCCTTCCTCCAAGTGAGGATGCAGTTTGTCAAGGTCCCAGCAAAACCTTCAGCACCACCAGAGCCAGTACAAATAAAGAACCATAGAATAAGAACACTGAAGATGACAAGAAGTCACATTCAAGTGTTGATGATGGCAATAGCAAAAAAGCACGTGTTCAGGGGGAAAGCAGACTCACACCTATGCACCTCCTCTATGAGATCCCACCTGATGCACAACTACAGGTCTGACTGGGAGACACACTATCAGCAGGCCAAAGGTACCACAACTAGCAGCTACAGAAGCACTCTAAAAAGTTCCCAGGGCTCTAGGGCAGAAAAAAGAGGTTGTGAAGTAATTTATGTGTCACAGCGTGTTTATCACGGTGCCTGTGATTCTGTGACAGGGCGACACATTTACTTCCGGGTTTTCCCGTGCATGGTTCTTATTGGAGATTGGGCACTGGCTCTGATTCCATTGCTGACTAGGACTGGCTGACTACCTCCGTGTGTACCGACCTGGCTTTGGCTGAGTATCTGATTCTGTTGCTGACTGGGACTGGCTACTACCTCTGTGTGTACCGATTTGGCAGTTCTGGCTTCAGACCCATCAGGGTGCGTACCCTGTGTTCCGTTCCGCATACTCTCGCTTGCAGTAATACCACTACAGAGCCTGTTTGGTCTGTCACTCCCGAGGTCATCTGGGAGACTGTGTTGTGAGTAGCTCTGGTCGCTTGCCAGTATCTGTTGTGCTGCCTCCACTATCCTTAGTGCTCTAGGGACTCGGTCACTTGCCAGTGTTCTATCTGTGCTGCCTCCGCTATCCCTAGCATTCTAGGGACTTGGTCATTTGCCAGTGTCCTATCTGTGTTGCCTCTGCTATCCCTAGTGTTCTAGGGACTTGGTCACTTGCCAGTGTCCTTTCTGTGTTGCCTCCACTATTCCTAGCGTTCTAGGGACTTGGTCACTTGCCAGTGTCCTATCTGTGTTGCCTCCGCTATCCCTAGTGTTCTAGGGACTTGGTCACTTGCCAGTGTCCTATCTGGGTTGCCTCTGCTATCCCTATCATATCACTAGCATATCACTTCCCAGTGATTTTTCTGTGTTGCCTCCACTATGCCTAGTCTTCTAGGGAATTGCCCTACAGTTACCCACCGATATAGTGGGGCCTTTCCACGGTGTGGTTCTGTTGTGGTTTTCCTTGTTCCAGTGACTTGTCGACGGCTCAAGCCAGCATAGTCCTACTGTTATTATTGCCTACTGATATTTCTGTCCATCCTGACCTGCGTCAGATTTGGAAAGTACCACGGTACTGACCTCATCAGGACCTGAGTAGGGTGATTGCTTTTGTTATTAATTTTCAATAAAGCTGCTCTTAACCTTACCTAATTGCCTGAGTGTTCTTACACTGGCCTGGGCTAACCGGATCTGTGAGACGGTGGTTTCCTGAACTAGCTAGAAATTTTTTTGGAACTGGTACCCCAGGCTTTTCCAAGTGAGAGAAGCAAAGTGGGATTCATGATATCCCTGTTGACAGGCAGAGCACTGTCCTGGGCTAACCCGATCTGTGAGACGGCCAGACCGATTACTACAAACTTTGCCGAGTTCGTAAGGGCCTTCCATAGTGTATTTGAGGTTCCTGGGTGCACCACCTCTGCAGCAAAACGATTTATGAGAATCCAACAGGGATGGTATTGTCAATTTTATTCAAAAATTAATCTTGCAGCAATTAAAAACATAGACTAAATGTCCCCAGTCCCATCTCTCAAACCTTTATGGTATGAGAGATAATTGTAGTTAAAGTTCCCCCCTCCGTCCCCTTTCCCTGACATTAGCGCTCTAGCTGACTGCAGGGGAATCCGGTCCAGGACCAGCGAAGGCTCTTTAGCAGACACTACAAAGTGTGTTTTCAAACCAGGCACACTTTGTAGACCGTTCCAGTGAAGGATTTATTTCAAGCCATTAAGGTTTGAGATATGGAACTGGGGACATTTAGTTTATGTTTTTAATGGCTGCAAGATTAATTTTTGAATAAAATTGACAATACCATCCATTTCACTCCAACCAACCCCCATGGCTCCTGCTGCAGAGGAGTATGATGACTCTGGCTTTGCTGTAGTAGATGGCAAGAGTCATAGACTGCCCACACATGCTGCCTCTACCTTCACCACCTCCTCTAGTCATGTTGTTAAAGCAATAAAGTTCCAGGCTTCTTCTGCCATGTCCTGCCAACCCATACTGACTGAGTTACTGGAAAGGAGTCAAAAACTTTGCAAAAACAATTGCAAAGTACACCTGTGGAATGGCAAGGTTGTAAGGATGTTGGCAGTGGATATGCAGCCTTACTCTTTTGTAGAAAACCAAGGTTTCAGAGAACTGATAACATGTATAGCGCCATTCTGAAATATCCCAAGCCGCAGTTATTTTTCTAGAAGGGCTGTGCCTGAATTGTACAAGCAGGTGGTTAGTGTGGTTGGCAAAAGGCTGAAAAGTGTGTATGGCAAGAAAATCCACCTGACAACAGATATGCGTACAAGTGGAAGAGCACTATATTACTGTGACTGCTCATTGGGTTTCCTTCCCATCACCAACAGAGGACAACACTAGCTTACAGCCTCAGGTGATGGCCAGTAATCGTTCTTCTGGTACTGGAAGTGTCAGTAAAAGGCGGCAGCAGCAGGATAGCCTATACCATCGTCATGCCACCTTGTGCATGCAGAGTTTTGAGAGACAGTCTCACAAAGTCATAGATATTTTAAGTAAGCTAGAGCAGGTGATAGAGGAATGGCTTGTACCCCACTCCTTAAAAGCTGGTTTTGTTTCGTCTAATAATGGCTCCAACATAATCACTGCATTGAGAATACGAGGTATGGTACATGTACCCTACTTTGCCCATGTGCTAAATTTAGCTGTGACCAGATTCCTGGCAGTATCTGACACCCTCAAAGAGATGCTTACTATTGCCCCTGCAAAATCTGTGCCCACAGTGCTCTATATTCCATACAAGAGCATAACAACCTTTCCAATCACCAGCTGAAAATGGAGGTCGCTACCAGGTGGAACTTCATTATGTACATGCTAGAGCGTTTGTACAAGCAGAATAAGTCCATTAGCAAGTACACTATGCAAAACCGAAGGCTTTGGAGGGAGCCTCTTTGTCACCTGTCCAATGGCAACTTAAGTGTGATGTATGTGAGCTGCTGAAACCCTTTGAGGAGGCATCCATGCTGGTGAGTCATACTGGGGCAGGAATTAGTGAAATTCTACCACTGATATTTTTATTGCAGAAAGAAATTAGGAACATTGCTGAGGATTCTTACCATAATGACAACATAGACATGCACCTGCTGGTAAACGACATGTTAGCGTACTTTGAACAAGATCCTCACATAGTGTCTATTAAAAGCAATGAGGAATACATTCTTGCACTGGACCCCTGCTTCAAACACAAAATTTCAAAATTTCTGCCAAAGGGCCATCAGCTGTTTGTCAAAACAAGGAGTCATGATGATCAGCAGCAACTCAGGAATTGGATTTTGTCAAGGAATATCGACATATGCTTATTGATTGAGTGGATGGTTGCGTTGTGGAGGATGAGAGGGGGAAAGTGAGGGCACAATAAACATCTAGACAGTATAGTGAAAAAGAAGGCAGCAAAGCATTTTAATCAACAGAAGCCGCTACACCATCAACCAGAATATCCAATTTGGAACACATGGCAATTCCTGGGTCTCATCAGGGGCAGCAAAAACTCAACATTGGTGGCAATGGTGGCAGCAAATCTCTTTGGGACTTGCACCCTGAGTATGGTACCTGACACACCGTGTAGCCCTAGAGGTGGTCCCACTGCATGTGAGATAGTTTCTGCATACTTGCAGGATAGGTACATTCTAGGCAGACAGAATGATCCCATGGACTACTGGCAAACAAAGCAGTGTGTGTGTGTCACTTGACACTTACTACAGTGGAAACCTTTAGTTGTTGTACAGCAAGAGGGTCTTCAGTGCAGATGGTTACACTGTCAATGACTGCAGGATGTGGCTATCAAGCAGCAATGTTGGGAGACTAACGTTCTTAAAAATAATCCAACATCTCATACCATCTGAGTCTCAGGTAGCAAAAACCACACATGACAGAGAAAGCCAGGACAAATATATTAACAGCAGCACAGATGATGGGGTGGAGGAGGAATGTGATGAAGGGTTGCCACAATCTACCCCACTTGGGACCACTTCTATAACCAAAAAGTGATGTGTGTTAATAATCTGAGGAGGATAGAGATTTGACACAAACATGACAATGGTAAAAACCATATACATACACAAATCACACCATACCAGTCAGTCCCCCCACCATCACCACTACAATACATATCTGCCACATTGTAGGTTGTACTTTATTTTTGTTATTACTTGACATCATCATCATGAATATGTACCCGTGTCACTTAAGCAGGAAGTAAGTGTTGTGGGAAAAAGACAAATGCACTCTGCATGCTAACACATTTATCAAGGGATATGTTCCTGTAGGACTCGCAGCTTTGACATTCAGCCACTTATTTCAAAATTACAGCCCTCAGAAGAAGTAATATTGCAGGGGGAAATGTAGTACCCATAGGAAATATAGGTGAAAAATGTGTTAAAATACGCAAAATGGAGGAAAATTTTGCACTGGCGAAATGGAGAAAACTTTCGCAAAAAAAGAAAAATTTGCCAGTTTTCACAAAAAGTCATGCAGGAAATCTTTCCTACTTTTTACCCACCCCTACTCATCAGCTACTGCAATGTGCACAGTGTGTGTGGTAAATAACACCTGGCACAACTCTATCCAAACACCATGACACCAGAAACCAAGTACTGCTGCTGTTACTATGCCCCTTATCCACACCCTGCTAAGGACACGTGACAACTTGCTGACAGTTTAAAAGTAATGATGAACCCTCCTTGCCACCATCTTAGCATATTTTGCAGGATAGAATCTCCTTAGATGCTGCTTGATGCCATGCTTGTAATTCTCCTCCACAACACTGCCATGTGTTTTCAGTGCACCACACAGTGTGCAATGAGTGAACACAAACTGCCACATTCTAACATCTCCAGAGTGGCTATCATTTAGCAGGGGAAAGAGGTAGTTACCCTAGAGCAAAAAAGTCATGGCAGCTATTTTTTTTATCTCATCTTCAAACTTCCAGCCTCTACCTGGGTTTCTCTATTCTTCCTCCTCTTTGATCTCGATTTCTGTGGTGGGTGTTTGGTTTTAACATGTTTCACATAAATGTCATGGTGTCTGTGTTTCATGTGTATTATTAGGGCAGTTGTGCCAAGGTGCATTCCCTCCTTTCCCTTTTTCACTGACTTGTCACAAATTATGTACAGTGTCATTGTTGATGACTGCACTGTCCTACCCCAAGAGAAAAACAATCCCACACACATGACTTCGGGGGGGGGGGGAGGAGGAGAAGAATGGCGTCTTTCTTCTTCTCCTCAGCATTCTTCTTCACATTCTGGGGCAGAGAATGATGTTGCTTCTGTTGCTGCTACTGCTTCAGAATCAGCACTACAACTAGCCTACAGGTGGCACCGGCCATGTCTCACTCCTTCTAGAGGTAATGTGCTTGCCCCTTCACCTTCTTTGGATAGTAATTCTACCCTCTTCCTGTTGCCCACTCTGACTCAAGGGGTATCACTGATTCCTTCTCCTGTCTCTTACCCCTTACCAGAGGCAGTTCTCCTGTCCCTTCTGCTCGGAGTAGTATCACTACTCCTGTCTATCTCTGTGCTAGGGCAGTTGGGTAGCTCAGTGTCCCTCTGTTTGGTCCGTGGTGCAGCCACCAGTCTGTCCTGTGCTTGGGCACCACTAGCTGCCCTCGTGTGATGCCTACGCAGCCACCCCAGCTCTTTATCTCATGATGCCCGGCCGGTTGCTCTATGTCACAGCTTTCTCGCCTCCCACTCTCACTGCTGCTGTTGGGGCTGCACTACAGACACACATAACAGACCCGAGCCCTGAACAGCACTGCAAATATGGGCAAAGGGAGGAGGAGGCGGAGCCGGGAAGGAGAGAATAAAGGGGGAGTTCAGGGAGGAGTGAGTGAAAGGACCAGGGCAGAGGGTAGCTCACAAGGGAGTGCTTGGTAGCATAAATCATCGCTCCCTCGCGGCATATATATATATATATATATATATATATATATATATATATATATATATATACCAATCTGCAGATGAATAAACATCAAGCATCAAGTGCACACTGAGGTCTTTTGAGACATAAAAAATAACACTTTATTTCATAATTAGCATTCGTCAACGTTTCAACCCCTATAGGGTTGTTGATGAAACGTTGACGAGTGCTAATTATGAAATAAAGCGTTATTTTTTTTGTTTCAAAAGATCTCAGTGTGCACTTGATGCTTGATGTTTATTCATCTGCAGATTGGTATATATTTGATTTTCAAGTTTCACCAGGCATTACTTTAAATTTTAATTTTGTGTTTTGGAGTGCCCACCTTGCTCTATTATATATATTGTGGTGTCCTAAGGTGGCTGCTTAAGCAGCCTTATGCTAGCGCCTGCCCTGTATATAATAAAAATAGACATCCTAAAACTTTTTTTCTTTCAAGGACCTCAAAAAAAGATATAAAAACATATTGTGAACTACATTTTAAAGCGGAACTTTCATGTTGTATTAAGTCGCCCTACAATAATTAAGTATATTGCGACTAGCTCCAGAATAGTTATATTACATCTCAGAAGTACCCGATTCAAAAGTTATCCTTAATCTTTGGAGACCAGAAGCCAGGCATCAGTGTAGACATCTTGTTTGCACACCTGCGCTGTCAGTCCCAGTCTCCTCTAAGAAGCATTGCATGTTACCTTAAGGTAACCAGAAGGGACTGACAGAGCAGGCACGCAGATGGCACTAACCTGGCCATCAGTCTCCGAAGATTAAGGATAACTTTAGAATCGGGTACTTCTGAGATATAATATAATTATTCCAAAGCTAGTCACCATGTTCTTAATTATTGTAAGACAACTTTATACAGCTTGAAAGTTCCGCTTTAATCAAATATCAAGAAAAAGTGAAGGATTTATAACTACTCACAAATAGCTATGCAAACCAATATTATCTGTTTGCTATAATGTATAATGCCCACCCAAGATAAATTCATCAGATCCAGCTCCACCAAGTTTTACAGCAACTCCAGTCTCCGTGAATATTCATATGTCCACCTATATTCTAGAGACTTTATTTTAGGATATCTCTTATCTCCTCCAACTAGTCACACGATTATTGCTTTAATCCATTTGGGATCTATCATATAATTTTTAGAAATTTTTTTATTACAATGCAATGTGAATATAAAAGGACAACAATTATACTCTCTGACGTGTTTCCGCCTAAGACTTAGTCATAAATATAACGTGGTGTAAGTAAAGCGGAGTCCTAAATAACCATCCCTCAAAAAACTTCCTAATCACCACCTTCCTGAATGGTCCATTCAAATATTAATCAACAACTCATGGAATATCACCATATAGCAACCATATTAGGAAGTTCTCAGACTTCACACTAACCACACCATCTATAAGTATATATAATACAAATAAAATATATTTGGAAAGAACTATATTCCCAAAGATATTAAACGATCCTTTACCCTCAACAGGGAACAAATAAATATAAAGATATTCAATAATATAAAATTGATGTATTAAAAAAATATAGAAAAATATAAAATACCTCCTACAAAATATAAATATTTTATACACACATATATATATATATATATATATATATATATATATATATATATATACACACATACATATTTATATATATATATATATATATATATATATATATATATAAATATACTCTAGGTATGCCTCCCCAGCACCGGACCCAACACCCTTGGACATGTAGCCCGGGACATCCCAGATAAATATCCCTTGGTGGACTGGAATGATCCACTTGCAATGAAATGTATACCACACAGCAGCTTCTCCTGGCTAGATAGGGCACGGTTGATGCGGGCTATCAGATAAATGTCATCTTTAATCACCTCATAGAGATCAATGATGCTGTTTGATGTCAACCTGTATTGGTCTCTGACCTCAGCCTTTGCCATTCTGAAGAGCATCACCTTTATGTGGTATATCCTGGGTCTTGGCAGGCATCTGTATAGGTTAACCATTTGTGGGCCAGATAGATATCCAATGCATAGCAACACAAAGCATTTTATACTATTCTGGCACTTAAAGGGTTAATTGCCAAGTTGGATTAACATGGGGCTAATTTTTTTAACATCTCCCATAGGGAGAGCAGTGGAAAGGATCCTGGACATTTTTACAGACTGATATGTTGGCTCTGGACCTCATATAATTCTTTTATTACTTGGCCAGTATATGTTTAAGGAGGCGGCACCTGTGCCCCAAACTGATTTCATCCATGTTTTGTCTGTTATTAAATATTATACATATAATAATGCATTTAATTGTATTTTAACTTACAACAAATATGTGGGGTAAATGTATCCCCTTTCTTCATTTAATTCATTAAAGAAGGGAACTAAAGAGTCCTCTTTTTATGGAAAAGTTTGTTTTGGCCGATGGGAAATAATAGGCATAATAGTTGTGCAACAGACAGTGGGGCTCACATTGCCAATTCTCGCTACACGATAATGCTGGGTGGTCAGTATATGTGGTATGGCTACTGTGGTACAAGGTTGGAAGGTCAGTATGAATGGATGTATGGCTACCAATTCAGTGGAACAGTCTGGGGGTCAGTATGTATGGTTCTATGGCTACTGTGGCTAAAGTCCCGGAGTCTGTGTGGTTCTATGGCTACTTTGGGACATGGCTGGGGGTCAGTGTGTGTGGTTCTGTGGCTAACAGAGCAGTGTGATAAGGCAATGGAAATTGACTGATGATGTCATCAAAGTGACATGGTCTAAAATAATAATTTAAAAGGTTATGTATGCCATGATTATGTTTTCCATTGATTATGTAAGGGTCCATTTGTGAACCTGTGTGAGTTGTACAATACTATAAACTACCTGATATAATTATCCCATACATATGTGACATGTATAAAGAAATTACAATACATGAGCTACCTTAATGTTTCTCTTTGAAATTTAAAGGCAGGTGGCATTAACAAAACAAAATAAGGGACCTGGAAATTAATAATGAGCTTTTGTTGCTTTTAAAATGAGAGGTGAGTGCCATTTATTGAGTAGCAATTATATCCACCACAGAATCACCCAGTTGTTCTATGGAAAAATCAGAAACATTAAAACATTGTAAATATATTTTCACAACTTTTCTTTGCTTGCAACTGATTTTGCTATTATCACACAAGAGACTGCAAAGAAACAATGGATGCAAGAAAATGCTACAGTTTAGCATGCTCAACAAAACAGCCAGTTTTTTTTTAAAGGGACAGTAATGTTTCATAATAAAAGCTACTCTAATTAATCAGCATAGTATTTGGACCTTGGAGAGTGTTATTTCAATTCTGTCAGAGTTGTAGTTCAAGAGTAATTCAATGGTAAAGTATCCCCCTCCTGCCCCTTTTACTGATGTAACACTGCTCAGCCAGAGCAGAAGGGAAAAACCTGAATAACTTGTCAAGGGGTGCAGGACTTTCATTGTTCTCATAGGAAGAAGATTGTCCCCTGCTGTTATCTGTCTGGTCTTACAACCATATTCCACATCTGAGAAGAGATGGCTTACACTAGGTAAAAGGGGTGGGAGGGGGAAACTTTATCCTTCAATTACTCTTGAACCACAACTCTGACAGTATTGATAACACTCTTCATGGCCCAAATACTATGAAGATTAATTGAAGCTGCTGTTTTTGTGAAACATTACATCCCCTTAAAGGCCAACATGGCCATATTTTTTAAGTCAGGCAATAGTAGTTTACACCAGTCCAAGGGTACAAAAGATGGTCCTTCTTCAGGGAAAGGATCTCATACAGTAGACAAGAATCAATTGATTGTACTGGTACATATGGGTACTTAATAAAATGTTGTACCTTATTGAACCCTCTGTCTCTCTTTCCTTCTCTATTAGTCTCTCCTTGAAATCATTATTGAAAATATGTTCTCTGTTTACTGTTTTAATAAAATTATTCATTCGTAATCATTGTATCCACTATGGAGCAATGAGTCAGAGAAGCATAACAATAATATGTTTTTATTTATAATCCAGTGCAAATTCAACAATTCAACTTTTAGACCTCCAGCTGTTGAAGATTAAAACTCTCATCACCCCAAACAGGCTGATGGGGGATGATGGGAGGTATAGTCCCCAACAGTTGGAGGTCCAAGAATTGACCACCCCTATTGTAGAATGTTGTTGTTTCTTTTTTTTTTTTACTCCAGTACATAGTCTAATGAGAAGTTTGATCTGATTATTATATTGGATGTTCCTTTTCTTGCTTTCTGCTTTCTTTATCTGTTGCTATTAACACACTCACAATAATGGGAGCTTCATTGTGAATCAATATCATAATGTCCCCCACTGGAACCAAGCCATTACTATGCCTTGCAGATACACCAGTCACTGTTGGATATCTCACTGTCCTTGTAATGTGTCTGTCTGCATATTGATAACGATATAAGTAGTGCTTATGGCGAAACATTGCTTGGGTGAATTAACCTATCAGTAAATACTTTAAGATATAACACACAATATCTGTTAAAATATAATTACTCTGATCTATGAACCAAGTAGTTAAAGTAAAAAACATCCTTTTTTTAAACCTCATTACTTTATTTCCTTTTAAAATTGTTAAGTAATGACACCAATATTAAAAAAAAACCTATCCATTCGGGTGACAATGCAATTGCAAGTTGTGTCTAGTGAATTAAAGGTCAAAAAAGCATTTAATCAAAGTTAGTTGAGAATACTCCCAGATATTTGTTTTTTGGTTTGGAAAATATATGTATTTATTTTATGGACCGAAATATATTTAAAAAACTTGAAAAAAATTACTAAAATGAAGGTACATATGAAGCATGAAATTGATCTATTTCTGTGAAATAAAATTGGTTTCTTTAAAGAGATGCTATAGAGATTTTAATTATATTTAGAGCAATGTACTTCTGGCAGTAGTCAGTAGGGGTGGGCGAAAAGTGTGAAAAATTTCCTGCATGACTTTTTGCGATGACGTGCCGATATTTTGCTTTTCCCAGGAAAAATTTCAACTTTCCGCCAATGCAAAAATGTCCTCCTTTTTGCTTATTTTAACAAATTTTCTGCGTATGTTAACACATTTTTTGTCTATTTTAACACATTTTTCACGCATATTTCCTATAGTACTACATTTCCCACTGTACTATTACTTTTTCTGAGGGCTAAAGTTTAGAAATAAGTGGCTGAAAGTTAAAGTTGTGAGTCCTACAGCAACAAATGGCTTGAAAAATGTGTTAGCATGCAGAATGCATTGGTCCTTTGCCCACAAAACTAACTTCCTTCGTAAATTACACTGCACATATTCATGATGATGTCGGAGGTTTAGGAGGGGTCGACCAGATGCCGGGTACGACCCCACTGACTAGTTGGACAGGCAGGAAGCAGGGAGATGTTGAGTACCTACACCCTCGTCTGGCCGGAGCAGTCACCAGAACAACTGGTGATGGCAACCCGACTCAACCGGAGAGCCTGAGGTGTAAGGTCGAGCAGACTGGAGTCTGACAATAATCTGAGAAGCATGAGAGTCAGATCCGGACGATTAGATCAGTCTGAGTCGGAACTTGGGAACATCTGAAGGGACTCCTGTTGAGCAGCAAAAAGGAGTCGTTAGCCAATATGAAGACAAGAAGCCAGGGGATCAGACGGAAATGTAGTCAGGAGGGAAGCCAGGTCAAGATTCAAGACAGAAGACAGGAGACAAGGTCGAAAATCAAGGCAATGGTTTGGTACACGGATTCAGGAACTCTGGTACTCTGCGACAAACACTCTCTGGATTTGGCGCTAAATTTGAGCAAGACTAGGAGGTTGACCCAGGTAGATAAAGCCTGCAGCAGCCAATAGGGATGATGGTAGGAGGAGAGATCCAAATAAGCGTGACACATCCCTCCTCTACCTCCTCATCTGTGCTGCTGTTAATATATTTGTCCTGGATTTGTCTGTCATGTGTGGTTTCTGCTACTACTACTGGAGCTGGATGTTGATGTAATTCTCCTGCCACTACTGCTAGGTGTCAAAGGTGCAGCACTTGCAGCAGCAGCACCAGAGGTACTCATCATATCTAACACTGTGGATGTTAACCTGTGTTGCTGTTACTGGGTACTCAAAACAGGTGTGTGTGGCTGAGTGGGACTTGGACTTTGAAGAGGTGATGATGCTGATGATGACTGATAGGGTGACTATGTGCTTTTTGACATCTGTACTTTTCCAGGGTCAGACTTTCCAATGGCTTTCTCACACACTTTATAGACAGGCACAGTGTTCCTTAAAAGTGGTGGAAGATACAGCCTTTGACTTTCTGCTAACCTTATAGCCCTGTCATCATCCTCACTCTCAACTTCATCTGTATCTGAACAAGAGAAGGATGCTTGAGGGATTTATTCTAGATCTGCATCATCATCATCAGTCATCATTAGGTCATCCTCAGCAGCATCAGCATCACCTGACATTTCTTGCCCACTACTAACCTTATATTCCTCTAAGCTTTTAGAGGTATCAAACAATTAATTTTTTCTTTTACTGTAACAAAATTCGCTACTACTTTGATGACAGATGTTTTGGTGCTTGGTTATCTCACTGTCTGATGGAGCTGTATGATGCCTTGCCTAAGCCCAGTCAGCTGTCTGTCACTGTCCTCTAAGATATTTAGTTATTTATGTTTATTTATTTTTATTTATAAATATAACCCTGTTGTCTTATCTGTCCAAAAAAAAAAATTAAAATAAAATCAACATCCTCAGACTTCCCCACCCAGTACAGAGACAATATCAGCAAGATCAGCAAGCAAAAAGGTCCCTAGCTGCCTGTGTCTTGCCAGTCGGTCACATGGAATTTTAGAGTATTTGGTAGTCAGCCTCCTTCCACCCTTCTTATCCCCTAGAGTGCCTCCAAACTCCCCTAATACAGAGAACAAATGTCCTACCTAAATGGCTCCCTCAAAATCTTCAATTCCCCTTTATTTGCCTATCTCCTCTAGCTCAAAAACATGCTGCTCTCTCCTCTCACAAACAAAGAATGTCGCTGTGAAAGCCTGACAGCCTTTTATATGGCTGTAGAAAACTTTTGTGTGGTTGAGAAATATTTTTCTTCCCATTGATTTCAATGGGTGGAAAAGGCGGGAAAAAGTGGAAAAACTGCACTTTTCCCGGGAAATGATTTTCCAAATGGAAAGTGCCATTATTTGCCGATTTCAGTTTGAGGCGAAAATTTTCGCCCATCCCTACTAGTCAGTTCTCTCCATTCTATTCATCAGGGGCAACGGAATCAGAAAAAAATATAATTCTGTTTTATGTACACAGTGACTGAATTTGACCATGGCATCATCAAGTGTTCACTGAGGTGGGTTTAATGAAATACATTGTAACCTAGTAAATTAGGTTGAATAAAGACATAAGTCCATCAAGTTCAACCTTTTCCTCATACCCTAGTAAATGAGAATTTTATAGCTTTCCTGCTACCAGTTAAGTTAGTCTTTATCAGACCTTCCTGATCTGTCTACTAATAAACAGTATAACTCTGTATGTTCCCTTTTGAAAGAAATGTATCTAATTTTCTCTTAAATGTATCCATTGTATCTGCCATAACCACCTCCTCGGGCAATGAATTCCACAATTTAACAGACCTTACTGTAAAAAACCCCTTTTTCTGCTGAAATCTAAACCTCCTTTCCTCTAATCTCAAGGGGTGTCCCCTGGTCACCTGATCAGGCCTTGGAATAAATAGCTCACCGCAGAGATCCTTTTATTGACCTCTCATATACTTGTACAATGGGATAAGGTCTCCTCTTAGTCGTCTTTTCTCTAGAGTAAATAAACCAAGTTTGTCTAGTTGTTCCTCATATGTCAAGTTCTCCATTCCCTTAATTAATTTTGTTGCTCTTTGCTGTACACTCTCTAGTTCTAGTATATCCTTTTTCAGAACCGGTGCCCAAAATTGCACTGCATACTCAAGGTGAGGGCTTGCCAATGATTTGTATAATGGCAAAATAATGTTATCCACTCTTGCTTCGATACCTCTTATTATGCAAGACAGGATTTTGTTTACCTTTGCTACTGCTGTTTGACACTAGTCACTGTTTCCAAGTTTGTAGTTGACAAGGATACCCAGGTCTTTCTCTAGCAATGAGTCCCCTAAAATTATTCCATTAAGTTCATAAGTAGCCTTGGGATTGTTTCCTCCAAAATGCATGACTTTACACTTCCCCACATTAAACTTCATATTCCATTTGTTTGCCCAATCTGACATTGTATGTAAGTCCCTCTGTAGAGAGAAAATATCCTGTCCTGAATTAATGACCTTGCATAATTTAGTATCATCTGCAAATATTGATATTTTGTTTTCTATATCTATTTCCAAGTCATTTATAAACATGTTAAAAAGCAGCAGACCTAATACTGAATCCTGAGGTATTCCACTCTCCACTTTAACTGTACTGGAGAATTTTCCTTTTACCACCACACACTGTTCCCTATCCTTCAACCAGTTTTGTATCCAATTGCAAAGGTTATCTCCTAGCCCCAATTTCCTTATTTTATACATCAGCCTTCTGTGTGGCACTGTATCAAATGCCTTTGCAGAGTCTAGATATACTACATCTACTGCCTTGCCATTGTCAAGATTGTTGCTTATTTCCTCATAGAAGCTGAAAAGGTTAGTTTGGCATTATCTATTCTTCATAAAACCATGTTGATTCCTGCTAATGATCTTATTTTTTATGTTGTAATCTTGAATATAGTTCCTTATTATCCCTTTTAGCAGTTTTACCACTACTCACAGGTCTATAATTCCCAGGTTCTGTTTCAGTTCCCTTCTTAAATAGAGGCACTATGGTAGCTCTTCACCAATCCTGTGGCACTGAGACTGTGGTGATAGAATCTTTAAAAAGTAAATATAGGGGTTTTGCTAACACTGCACTAAGTTCCTGAAGAACCCTTGGATGTATACCATCAGGACCCGGTGCTTTGTCGGTCTTAATTTTGTTCAGTCTTCCCATGACATCTTCTTGAGTTAACCCTATATCTGATAATTGTATTGTTTTATTTGTTCCTTGTGGAAGCTCTTCTACCATTCCTTGTTCCCTTGTATAGACTGATGCAAAGAAAGTGTTTAAAACATCGGCCTTTTCCTTATCCTCACTAATCAACTCACCCATCTCATTTTTGAATGGTCCAATGCACTCCCTCTTAAGTTTTTTGCTATTTATATATTTGAAAAACTTTTTTGGATTAATCTTGCTTTCCCTTGCAATTCGAGTTTCATTATCTATTTTTGCTACCCTAATTGCCTTTTTGAAGATTGTTCAGTTCTTACAGACTTAAATAATTTGAATGCGTTTTTTTTTCCTTGCCATTTCCTTCTTTACATGTGCAGTTAACCACATAGGCTGTGACTTACTTCTTTTGCATTTGTTCCCCATTGGTATATACTGATGGGTACATTTCTGCAACCTAAATTTGAATTCTGACCATTTTCCTCAGTATTTTTGCCTTTAAATAAAATATCCCAGTCTATGTGTTGCATTGAATCTCTTAACAATTTGAAGTTAGCCTTTTTAAAGTTAAGAGTTTTGGTTGAACCTATACAATTTTGCTTTGCCAGACTAATCTCAAATGTAACCATGTTGTGATCACTGTTTCCCAAATGTTCTCTTACCTTAATATTAGATACCATTTCTGTGTTATTAGTAATCACTAGGTCCTATACATTGTTATTTTTTGTCGGCACATGGAGTTTTCCCGAAGCATGCTCACAAACCTGCCTCCCTTAGCACTCTGACAGGTCTCATTTTTCCACTTGATATCTGGATAATTAAAATCTCCCATAATTATAGTATGCCCAAGCTGGACAGCTTTCCTCATTTGCAATAGCAGTTGGGCCTCAACATTGTCATCAATATTTGGTGGTTTGTAGCATATGCCCACCAACACCTTTTTTTGTACCTTTTACACCACATTTAGTCTTGATTTCTACCCACATGAATTCCACAATTTGGCCAGTTTCCTCACTAATGTCACCCGGCAAAACTGGATTTAGCTCTGTTTTCAAATATAAGCACACACCTCCCCCTTTTCTATTAATCCTGTCTCTTCTAAACAGGGAATAACCCTCTATATTTACAGCCCAGTCATGTGCATCATTCCACCATGTTTCTGTTATACCAATTATGTTCAATTGCTCATTAACCGCCAACAATTCTAGTTCTCCTATTTTATCTACCATACTGCTTGCATTTGCTAGCATACAGTTAATTTTGAAGTCTTTACATATATTACTCCCTACATGCCTTTTTTCTACACCTTCATTTACTATGAGTTCCTCCCTATTGACTAAATTTATCCCCACCCTTTTTCCACCCTTCTGATCATTTACTTGGATCTGGTTCCTATCTGCTCTATCTACCCCATTTTTGCTATCTATACCCTCCCCCCCCCTTTCCTAGTTTAAAAGCTCCACCAAGCTTCCTAGCATTCTCTCCCCTAGCACAGAGGCTCATCTACCATTTAGGTGCAATTTATCACTTCCATATAGATTGTAACCAAGAGCAAAGTTTGCCTAGTGTTCTAAAAACACAAAACCCTCCTTCCTACACCATTGCTTGACCCATGCATTAAGCTCCCTGAGCTCCCTCTGCCTACCTGCACTGGCGCAAAGCACAGTTAGTATTTCAGAAAACACTACCTTAGAGTCCTTGCCTTGAGCTTACACCCTAAATCCCTGAATTAATTCTTTAGGGACCTCCATCTTCCTCCTACTTTGTCATTGGTACCAATATGTACCAAGACAGCTAGATCACTTCCAGCCCCTCCCAATAATCTGTCAGCCCTGTCTGCAATATGCCGAACCCGAGCACCTGGGAGACAACATACTGTTCGGCATTCACATTCCTGGCGGCAGATTACCCTAGTTACCCTCCTAATAATAGAGTCCCCAATTACCACCACCTGCCTTGGTTTCTGCCTACTCTGCAGCCCATCTAGCCTGGAAGGAGGACTGTTCCCCTGGCTGCTAGAGGAATTGGCTATTTGCTTGTATTTGTTATCACCAATCAATTAATTAACTCACAAAGGAAAACATCTTATGCTTATAGCAGAATTCTTGTCCAATGCTAGTTTTCACTTTCTTATTGTGGCATTATTTCATGCCAAGCATCTCTGTAGAGAATGAGGGATGTGCTATTTCAGCACTGTTATTGCTTGGATTTATATCAATCTCTCCCTTTTTAATCACTTAGAAGAACAGTTGACAGAGTTCACAGACATATTTTTTGGAAGATATTTATTAATGAGAATGGAATAAGCTAAAGAAGAGTTACTGATTGAAAAATTATGTGCAACAGTGTTGCCTTATATCCATAAACCGGGCTTATTCACAATATAATATCTTCATCATAAAGATCTTTTCTTCTACAGAATTTAAGCATTGTTAAGTAGGTCTGTAAGATATGTTTCAAATGTTTCAGGTGAAGATGGCATGAGTCTAATCAGATTTCGACCTTCAGCTCTCCCTTCTTCTGTGCTCATAGCAACTTCCCACAACTGCAAAAGCACGCCACCTTTAAATAAAGAATACGTTATTAGTCCTATGTAATGATAATTAATATGAAAAAATCATATATGATGAGGCCCTTTTTTCTCTCCAGAAAGTGTAGCTCTTTACTTATCGCGTATTGAAGGTGAAGTACTAAAGGAAAAGTGGAACAATTCTGGAGCTAGCCAACAGCAATGTTGGGGACAAATAACCATTCCCCAAGTTTTCATTGATTTAAATGGGTCTTTTAATCCCTTGAATGCTAGAGATGTATCCAAAGCAATGATTCAAGACATGCTAGCATTTGAACTTCATTAAAATCAATGTGGAAAAGAAAGAAAGAAAGAAAGAAAGAAAGAAAGAAAGAAAGAAAGAAAAGAAAGCACATCCATAGCTGCTTCATTTATGGTTGCTGCAAGTTTAAAGTGAATGCCTCACGGCCCAGAACTGCAGCTCTCATAAATTAAAGGGGAAGTATACCCTAAGACCATATGCCTTAATTTGTTTTTCAGAGCAATTTACTTAGGTAGGTGTTTTTTGTTTGCATTTGATCTTTGGTTAATTTCCTGCAAGTTATTTCAAGTTCGGTCTATTTCAATCTATCTACTTAGGTTAATAAACTATTTATTCCCATGTCATGGATCCTTTTTAAATGTTAACTAAATAAGTAATTTCTGATAAAAATGACTATTACATAGGGCAATTTGTACATTACCATACAAATGATGCACTGAAAGAGTTACAACAAAATTATACTGTTCGTAGAACAATATGAGTATTTCGGCCTCTGTATGAGTATCTGTGAATCTGGGAATTTCATGTAATTTAAAAATGGTTTGCTGGATCAGAGACAGAAGGGCAATATGTCACACACTATCAGTTCTGTTGTGCACTTCACTGTTAAAATACACACAATGGTTTAATAATGTCCAGCAAATGTACTGGGGCAGAGGGAGGGCAAAGGGAGTAGGAGCAGGGCAGGCATGTGTTAGTAAAGGGGTAGTCCAAAAACTGACTGCAGCAATGGAAGAAGGTGTAGCAGTTCAACCCACTGCTGCATCTGACAGTGACACAAACAAATACATCACTTATCCTGGAAGTACTAGGAAATGCTGTGAAACTCTCTGTAAGAGGAAAAGTAACAATAAATAATTTGAGGCTGCAAAAAGCCTAGTGGAATATAAAAGAAGTAGGGTAGAAGTGGTGGGTGATGCAGAGGATGACCTTATTTGTGATGATGATGTTGTTCTAGAATAAATCCCTCTAGCATCCCCTTCTTCAGACACAGATGAAGTTGAAAGTGAGAGAGAAGATGACATGGCCAGAAAATTATCTGAAACCACTGAAAAGGAGCACTGTGCCTGTTTATAAACTGTATAAAACAATTGGAAAGACTGACTCTGGACAAGTTAATAAGACAGAAAATTCATAATCATCTTTTCAGTCATTATCAGTATCATCAACTCTTCCAAGTCCAACCCCTGATCAGGTACTCACAATAGTGATAGGTAATCAGCTGCAACACGGGTTATCAACATCCACAACCCTGGCTATGATGAGTGCCTCTACTGTTGGAAGTGAAGCACCTTGGACACCAAGTTGTAGTACAATTGCAGCAACATTTAGCCCCAGTAGTAGTAGAAGCCCCTCAGGAAGCCCTCAGTTTATGAAGTTGACAGTATGTTGATACTTCTCTCATGATCCAAAAGCTAAACATGTTGCTATCTGTTGTCTATGTAAGAATCATGTGAGCATGGGGAAAGCAGGCTGATACCTAAATACCTCCTTACTAAGATCCCACCTGAAGCACAACCACAGGTCTGAATGGGAAATACACAATCAACATGTCAGAGGTGCCACAGCTTGCAAAAACAAAAGCACTCCTAAAAGTTTCCGGGGCTCTGAGGCACATAATAGAAGTGATATTGATTTGTCAGCGATTGTGCCAAGATCACGTTAGTTTGATATAACACTTATGGCTCCTGAGGCATAGGAGTATGACTCAAAGTTAGCTGTAGGAGATGACAAGAGTTGTAGAGCACCCTCACATGTAGTTTCTACATTGATGTGTATATACATGTATTGCTTACAAGTTAATAAATAACTACAGTGCAAGTAAGGCTATGCAGAATAGTATCATAAATTGTACTTATGGTTGAAGAGTATGGTACCAGCCCAGGACAACCACATTTATTTTACCTGTACCCTATCTGGGCTTTCTTTCCATTTTTCTTTACCTTAGACCTTCCTTTCCCTTGTCTATTTCTATTTATTAATAAAACTTTTTTTTGAAAACCAAAGAAAAGACAAGTACAGAAAGAATGTAACAGTACCAGCACAGTACAAAATCAGCAGCAGCTGGACAGGGATACAGCAATCAGAATTGCAGTGGGACATATGCACATTTGGTCTTTGTATGCTATCATAAATCCCAACAAAAACTGCAAAAGAAAAAAGGGGGTTATGGGGAAAGGGGAGGAGAGAGAGGAGCTGTAATAGCACCTCTGAGTAAAGGGCTAGTGCATAGAGACCACAGGGAGCACCACACAGTGGATAAGGAGTATACAGCATTACCTGCAGCCACCCCAGCAGGATAGTAGCTGTTGTAGAGAAAAGAAAGAAAAGGGGGTTGGGGGGAGAGGCAAAAGGTAGATAAAAGAAAGGGGGTTTTAAGAGAAATATGAATGGAGGGAAAAAGAAGAAGAAGAAGGAAGAATAAAAAGAGAGAAGGAAAAGAAAAAGAAGGAAGAGAATACAGGCCTCCCTGCTATCTAACGCCCCGATTGACAAAACCAGGGGTTCCAGATTTTCTCAGATTTTGAGAGGTAGCCCCTATGTAGAAATACAAGTTTATAGTGTTTAACATGCTGATTCACAAGGTTCAGCCAGTCAGCATATGACGGGGAATGATGCAACACCCAAACAGCTGCAAGCATTCTATGGGCCAAGACCAAAGTCTCACAGAGGAACCTCTTAACTGTTATGGTGTATATCACCTGGGATAATATACAGAAGTGCCAGCTTTGGAGATGGCTGAATATATCTCTGAGAAAGGCTATCAAAAACCTTAGACCAAAATAATCTAATAGTTGTACATCTCCAAATCATATGGAAGAAGGTGCCCCCAGCCGTACCACATTGCGGACAACATGCTGAATCTAGAAGACCTATAAGATGAAGTTGAGAAGGAGTATAATATACTCTATGTAGCACTTTCAGTTGTAGGAGTTGATTTTTAACATGAGTAGAGACCCTAGACAAACTTGCCTTGGCCATATCCCCCTCCCAGTCCTCCAGAGTCCCCAGGTCGACTTCCCATTTAGCCAACAGACAGTAATCAGCTGCCAGGAAGTGTGACTGCAGCCAGCTGTAAATGAAGGCAGGAAACCAATCGCATTGGTCAATGAGACCAAAGCACCATAGTTAAGGTAAATTCTTCAACTCTCAAGGTATCTCCTGGTGACTATGACTGAAGTGCATGATGATGGCACATGTAGGTATAAAACGTGTACAAAGCAATCTTCAGCTCTATGTTTCCATATCGAAGGCCCACAATGCTGGTATCCCCCCCCCAACCAGTATACAGCCAGAGGCTCTAGCGCCAAGGCAAACAATGCAAGGGACAATGGGCATCCCTGCCGAGTCCTTCTGTGAAGGGCAAACTCAGCAGAACACCCCCAATCAGTCGACACAATAGCCAAAGGATGAACATATATCATTTAGATCCACCCAATAAACGTCAGACTGAAGCCCAACAAAGACAGAACCTCCCACAAATTCCACAGAGTCAAACGCCTTGGCCGCTTCTAATGATGCAATTGCCCGGTTACCCACATTTGCATGCAGGAGGGACAGGTGTGTGAACAGTCTCCGAATATTATGCATGGTAGACTTGCTGGGAATGAACACGGTCTGATCAGGGGGCACCAACTTGCAATGACCTGATTCACTCAACATGACAAGATCTTGGCCAGAACCTTAGCGTTAGTTGTCAGGAGCGAGATAGGTCAATAAGATTCACAAATGGAGGTATCCTTCCCAGGAATAGGAATCATCACAATGGAGGCTGTATTCATGGATGGTGGGAGAGATCCTTCATCAGACGTTTCAAGAAAAGCATTAACCAAATGAGGAGCCAATGTCTTGTGCCATTTGGAGGGCTGTATGTCCGACCCCGTGGCTTTACCATTTTTTAACATGGGTTTTGTTAGCAGAAAGGAGTAGAGTTGTTGCATTAGTGATTGTGATTAGTGAAGTGTGTGTGAGTTAGTGCGGGTCAATAAAATTGTATTAGGGCACTTTGGATCATTCAAATTGTGAGTTAGTGTTAGGGAAGTGAGACTCAGTCATTGTGTGAGTTAGGGTCAATGAAGTGTGTTGTGTAATGAGTGTGAGTGACATTTTTTTTAGTTAATACATAATATATACTTTTTTATCTTTATAATGCCTTTTTGTTTTAAATTTACATTTTTTTTAATACTTATTTTATAATAATTTTTTTGTATATTTTTTCTTTAGATTTTTTTTAACTTGTGCTCAATGATAAGCAGAAAGACTTGGAGAGGACAGAGAGGAAGTGGGCATCATCCCCATCAGGGGTGTGCGAGAGCAGCACCAATAGGCTCCCACTTTTAGTTTTACAATATTGAATTTTCTAGATCTCACTTTTTATAGACAAGGTAATCGTAAGTTAAAAATTTGTACATTTGTCAAGCCTGGTCCAAATTATGTCTGACTGCTTATGGGCTATGCACATATATTGTGCATAGCCATGGATTAAATATATATATATATATATGTATGGACTTTATGCCACTGTGGTTGCATTGAATCACAGATTATGCAGGAATCAACCATCTTATTTTAATTTCCTTTTTCCTTTTCTTAGTAATGGTTTGTCATCTGCACTATTTTTTTGTACTTAATTGAGAAAGTAGCATGTGTGTATGTATGTAGTATGTGTTTGATGTATTTTCTTTATCATCTACTAGTGGCTTTTTCTGATTGGATATATTCACTTATATATAGTCTATTTGAATTCATAGCAGACAAGGTATGCATGTGAATGTTTTACCAGTGGTTTTATTTTCATTAATGGTGTCTTTACATTCAGCATAGTAATTGCTTATTATGTCACGATATATATAATTGGCTGGTGACGGCGCTTCTAAAATAAAATAATAAAATAATAATAATAATAAATATAGCAACAATCAATGGTGGGCACTCCAAAACGAATGAAATCCAATGATGCTTAACTGCCTAGGTGCATCCCATAGATGAAGCACACAGAAAAAAGTAATTGGTTTAAATAACCAAAGTACAAGAGCATGCATAGGTCTTTGTAAAAAATAATAACTACGTTTATTAAAGGTAGTTTCACACTAAAAAAATCAATGTATCGGCTCCATTATGAAGCCTTTCTAAAGACTTGATTTTTTTTACAAAGACCCGTGAGTGCTCTTGTACTTGGTTATTTAAACAAATTACTTATATATTATATATATATATATATATATATATATATATATATATATATATATATACAATAAAAGAGGAAGGAACATGTGACTTAATCTATGTATGTCTGAGGCCAAACATACATGGGGGGTGGCAGTAAGGAGGAGTTATGCAAAACTACATTGCCTGTCTCATCAGTGTACATATGGGGCATGATTTTGACAGGAGTGGCCAGGATGGTGAAGCCCCCTTACTCACTCCAATGAAAATCCCTTCAAATACTAACACCCACTCCACAGGTATGCAGGGGCTACAATGAAAACACACGTACAACTCTATTCAAGGAGGTAACATTATATGCAGAACACTATACTCATTATGATATACATGAAACAATATACACATTACACAAAACTATTTGCAAAATGCTATACACAAAATACAGTACACAAAATGCTATTCCCAAAACACAATGTTATACACAAATGCTATATGCGTTGCGCAAACTGCAGTATGCAAAACATAATACGCTAAAAGATATATGCAAATCACAAGATGCAAAACACTAAACACAATTATGCAAAATGCTATGCGCAAAACACTATACTCTGTAAGCAAAATTGTATACGCATTATGCAAAACACTATTCACATTACGCCAAACTCTTTACACAAAACACTATGCAGTATACTCATAAATGCTATATGCATTAGGCAAAATGCTATGTGTAAAATGCATTGCGTAAAACGCTATATGCAAGACTCTGTATGCAAAATGCTATACACTATATGTAAAATGCTTTAAGCAATACACAAAACACAGTAAACTGTATGCAACGCGCTATGAACTACACACAATACACTGTACGCAAAACAATACACACAAATTTAATAGAGAAAATGCAAAACACACAACGTTATACACAAAGAGAATATTTTTTTAATTTTGATTTATATATATATATATATATATATATATATATATATACATATATATATATATATATATATATATATATATATATATATATAGTATGTTATCCACTGCACTGCAATCCAATGTATTGGTTATATACCTAGTACTAAGAGGGTTAAAAAATTAAAAGTGGATATATGTATTGGGCTATTTTCCACAGTTTGGACTTATTCAAACGAAGACTGTGTAATGATTGTGCCCTATATGCTGTTCACATTAATTTAACATTACCCAATTTTTTAACACCAACTGTAAGGAAGCATACTGATTTCTTGTACGATACACACATAATTCCAAAATGAGATCTATTGTTTTGTTCTTTTCTAGGATTATATATATATATATATATATATATATATATCACCTTAGCACCAGCAGATGCCTCTCAGGATGTCATCCTGTATGAAGGGAGCAATATTAGTCACGTGAACAGTGACTGACTTACTACATGGTTTTCACTGAAATGATCTGTGGGGTACAGCTGTAAAACCCCTACTATCGGGGCCGGCGCTGCCATTAAGGCAGAACAGGCAGCTGCCTTAGGGCGCCGCAATGGAGGGGCGCCGAAAAGAGGGAAGTTGTGTTTTGTTTTGTTTTTTCCCCTGCAGTGTGTCACATAGACGCCTCGAGGGAGCGCTTGGTAGTGTAAATCAGCGCTCCCTCGTAGCGTCTATGTTACACACCGCAGAGAGACCCAGGATCTGTAGTAATACAGAGCGCTGAGAGATGACATCATCTCCCAGCGCTCTGCATTACTGAGAGCAGCGCGCGGGAGCCTTAGCTCTGTGCCGAAGGAGGCACAGAGCTCTAAGCTGTGGCACGCCGCTAGACCACCAGGGACTCACGGTAGGGAGATGAAGGGGAATTATGGAGATGAAGGGGCATTATGGAGATGAAGAGGCATTGTGGAAGGGGGAATTATGGAGATGAAGGGGCATTATGGAGATGAAGAGGCATTGTGGAAGGGGGAATTATGGAGATGAAGGGGCATTGTGGAAGGGGAATTATGGAGTTGAGGGGGCATTGTGGAAGGGGAATTATAGAGATGAGGGGGCATTGTGGAAGGGGAATTATGGAGATGAGGGGGCATTGTGGAAGGGGAATTATGGAGATGAAGGGGCATTGTGGAAGGGGAATTATGGAGATGAAGGGGCATTATGGAGATGAAGGGGCATTGTGGAAGGGGAATTATGGAGATGAAGAGGCATTGTGGAAGGCGAATTATGGAGTTGAGGGGGCATTGTGGAAGGGGCAATGTGGAGTTGAGGGGGCATTGTGGAAGGGGAATTATGGAGATGAGGGGGCATTGTGGAAGGCGAATTATGGAGTTGAGGGGGCATTGTGGAAGGCGAATTATGGAGTTGAGGGGGCATTGTGGAAGGGGCAATGTGGAGATGAAGGGAGCATTGTGGAAGGGGCATTGTGGAGGTGGGGATAGTGTGGAGGTAAATATGTGGGCGGGGGCAGGAGATTGTGGCAAGGTCGGGGGGGCATCAAAATGCACCTTCGCCTGTGTATACAAAAATCCTTGCACCGACCCTGCCTACTATAGATTCTCCCAGTAACCTATGTTTTGTCTAGGCTACCACAGAGCTACAACATGCCTATTCTCTGATGCAGTAAATGTAATGTAATGTGGGTAATCCTGTCTTGCTACAATTGTTGCAAACTTTATTGAAAATATCTGCTTCAAAGCAAAATTAGATCCTGACAAAAGGTACTGACACATTGCCCTGTAGGTGGCAGCAACACCTTATCAAAGTACAGAATGCCCACAATTCATTCATCATTTCTTTTCCAACTAGATTACTATAGGGAATTGTAGTTTGTAGGTTAGTTCTGGATTTACTCAATCTTTAGTAACATTAGCCTTTGATTTTGACACACTAATGGTGATTTTATTTACTACTTGCATTTTGCTTCACTTTACTTGGTGTAAATGCATGTTATGTATCTAGAATTGATGTCATTCTTGGTGAGAAATGTCAGTTTTGTAGCCTAGTGTGCACAAGGGTATTTAAAGTGAGTTTATTTGAAATATTCTCTATCCTGAGGAACATTGTGAAATACAACCAAAAAGTTTATCACTCAATAAAATTGTACTTATTTCTATCACTTATAAGTCCTGAGAGTGCTTTTACACTTTTTTGAATTTTGATTATTATTTATGCCTAGTAAATGATACCCAGGCCCAGGCCCACAAAAGCATGAGTGCTTCCATACAACGGAGTAAGAAGATGATAAAGGCCAAAAAGTGCTGGCCAAAATGTTGATTTAATAAACCACCTGTGTTATATATGAATGAAGGAACCTGTGAGTACTTTCTACATTTTCAAGCTGCATATATATATATATATATATATATATATATATATATATATATATATACATTCTACAGATCAAAAGTTAATAGCCTGGGTGCCAATCCAGTAGTATAATAAACAGTTCATCCAAATCCAAATAGTGTCACACTCACAGGTCTTTTTCATGGTGAAAAAAGTGCAGAAAAAGACCTATGAGTATGATTCTGCTTGGATATATATATATATATATATATATATATATATATATATATAGCAAAAGTCTAGAGAAGCACTCATGCTTAGTAAGGCTAATTGCCTGGGTGCTATAAATTCAACCAATGTTGTACAGATTAGAATGGAAATATTAGCAAAGGTTTATTGTGCAGATCAACGTTTCGGTTAGCATACAGTAATCTTCATCAAGATACCCAAACAGTGACCCCCCACACACACACCTCAGTGAACAAACAGGTGCCAAAATAGCCTCAGTGAACAAACAGGTGCCAAAAGGAGGTGATGTGACTGGATGTGATGTCATATACAGTGTTAATTAAGTGGCGATTGACATTCACAAAAACCAATAAAAACACTACAGTTTATTGGACTTTACATTAGATTCTGGGGAAATGTCCTAATTCAACTGCATAGTTCATTTTCTGCACTTGAATACTGGCTTACTACTAATGCATCTGCACATCCAGGAATATACTAGAGTGTTTTAATTCTTCAGTGCATAGCAGTACACACCACTCTACCATCATTACAGTGGAAATAACACTTTATAGTTATTTTTGATGTTAAAAGCTCTTTAAAATCTCTTATATTTATACAATCCATTCCTTATTTAAATTGGTTTATATTCAACTTCATTTATTTGTCAGTTTTTGTAATTAACCAGTATTTCCTTGTTGGCAGTAACAGCTGGAAAGGAAAGTAGACTAAATATCTGACACACCAGGCTGTGCAAGTCAGTACGACCTAAATGTCATAAACTGAAAATCGATAAAGCTAAATATCTCTTAAATTAGCATTTTAAAGAAAGAAAGGCTAACATAAACCCAAAACAACTGCACATGAAAACGAAGAATTTTTGTACCAGTTTCCCCATTCCTTCTTAGTACATAGTGGAAATAAGGTGTAGTAGAAAAGAACACCCAAAATGCCCATACACTCCCCACTTCCTTCTCCTTGGTACAGAGGACACTTTTCATAGCTTAGTTTATTGGCATGAATCAGACATTGTACCAAAAGTATTGGGTCCAGTGCCTATTTTGCACAGAATCATGTTAGTGCATCCAACCTACTGTCTAGAAAAACCTAGCTGAAATATTACAAGCAGCAGAAACTATTATATATGGAATCTAGAGCAAATAATAATTTTCTTTTAGTGTTAAACCCCTTAAGCCTTTGAGTGCTAGAGGAGTATGCAACACATTGCAAAGCAAGGTTTAAGGTACATAACCCTCTGGTCCTTAATGTGTTAAGTCCTCATTTTGCTACAATCCCCAACATGTGGTTTCCAAAAAAATGTACACTTGAACTATGGCACTTTTTCTGAATACATTATTGTACTGAGCCACTAAATATCTAAGCCTGTCTCAAATATGTTGGCAAGAATGAATAATAATTACTTAAAACCAACGAGAGTTTGAAAAAGAGCAGGATTTGTATATAACCCTGATTAAATAACATTTACCATACATTTACCTTGTGCAGAAAAGAAACAATGAGCAATTCTGGAACATAGCAACTGTACCATGGCGGTGCTGGGGGGGTAAAAATGTTCCAAATTCACAGGGATTTATCAGCATTTTATCTCCTGGAATTCTAGAGGGGTCACTAATGTGTTACATAGCAATGCATTGGAGACCTCCTTAGCATTCAAGGGTTTAAAACCCCATTTAAGTTTATGTAAATTATTATTCCTCACCTTTTGTGCTCTTTGGTATGCCTCCGAATTTCTCATCTTTTACTTTCTGTACAATGATCTAGTATGAATTATGGTGTGGTAAAGTGCAGTGAGTTTTTCTGGTAAACATTTTGAATAATCAGATATTGTCACAATATACATATAGTAAGTTATTGTGCTACAACGCTAATTTGGGCATCCACAATGAAAATCCAAATCTAAAGTGGACTCACCTGTCAATGGTGCTCAACTACATCAGGCTCTCCAAACCTGTTTGTAACCACAAATCCAAAGAAAGATTTTGGCGGCACACCAGAAGCAGAACAGTGGAAATACAGACACATATAAACAGGATCACAAAAGGTCTAAAGTGTTCATTCTATGAGTAAGCGCTGTATGTAGTGCTAAATTCGTTAGACCTCTTGAGGTCCTATTTATGTGTGTCTGTATTTCCACTGTTTGGTAATGTCTTGATGCTCTTTTTATCAATGATGCAATAAAGCATTCAGTTTTTATTTACACGCCTTACTCCTTTCGGTGTGCCTTCCAAATCTTTCTTTGGATTCTCACAATATAAGCTAAAAGTAGTAAATGTTTCTTTAAAAAATGCCTACCAGTTGACTTGTTCATATTATTGAGCCATTGTAAAAAAAGTAGGACTCTGTTCTGCTCTGGGCTGAAGTCTGCAATAAGTGGAGGTACGTCTCCTTCAGTAAGCATCCTAGGTGGTAGGTAAACCTGAAACTCATTAGTGCTCTGGAAGTTAGTAGGGAAGTGAGTGGCTCCAATAAACTCAGCTACATTTGCCCAATCTTCTTCAAAGGTTGCTTCAGGTGTTGAGACATAATTTAATCTGAAAATTGGAGAAAATGCAATACATAATGTATTAGAAACTATAATTAAAATTATATTATGTGGTGATATTTTGAAAACAATGTACCATAATGTATAAAGGTACAATTCTGGGACAAACTAAATGTACCAACGAGGGCAAATAATAATTCCCCAATAATTCCCTAAATTCCTATTGATTTGAATGGGCTTTTTCCAACCCATCAAAAGCTGGAGAGGTCTCCAGTGCATTGTTCTGAAGACATTTTGAGCATTCAATAGGTTAAAGTGTTAGTAATGTCTAAAAAAAACTATTTTGCATTTAGAAGATTCCGTGAAGGGATTCCGTGTAAGTAACGAGATCTCGGCACTTCTCAAGCGCCAACGTGTCGACCGACACGAATCTCCTGCTGACAGCTTTACAGCTGTCAGTAGGAAACAGCAAACTTTAAACACCCGTATCTCTTAAACCATAGCGGTTTGAGAGATATGGTTTTTTTGCATTTAGATCAGCTTTTTAAGCTCATCTAAATGCAAAAAAAGTTTTTTTAGACATTACTAACACTTTAAAACACCCATTTTTATTTATCTCCTATAGTGCAGTTGGTTTGCTCCAGAATCTCTCCACTGTTTTCTTTATTTTTCCAAAATTAAATTGAAATAGCTGTCCATACAGTTCATATATTTTTATAGACATATATACAGGAAATATTTAACCCTTTTAGTGCCAGAGGGGTACGCAAAGTAATGCGTTGTGTACCCCTCTGGCACTCAAAGGTTTAATGTACAAAATGGTAGAACTTTAAATAGAAAAAACCTTAAGTCATTAAGAAATATGTGTATTCCAGGTTTTAACATGCATAACAAACAATTTATTTATTTTTGTACAGACTTAACGTAAACTTTTTTTATTAAAGCAAAACAAAACAAAACAAAAAAACAATAACAACATATATTGTAGGGCTTTCCTTGCTGAGTAAGTGCAACATTAACATTTTTTGATAGGGGTGTTACCTTGACATTGCACTCTGGTGTCCAGAAAGTTCACCTACAGTTCCCCTGTTGTTAAGATAGTTATCCAATACAGGTATCCAATACATTGTCAAGCAATATGCTGGTGACCTGTCTAGCATTAAGAGGGTTAAATGTTAAATTTTAATAAGTAGGAATGTTCTATGTCTCCTGTGGTGGAATTATGTAGGCACATCATGGGTAGTGTATATAGGGGTTTCAATGGTTTGTTGGTGTAGTGGAGTGATTTTGCAGTTATAAATTGATATGATTTGGCTATAGATTTATGTCATTGCAGGCTTGGTAAGCTAATGTATATCAGAAATATGACTATTCCCTTATTGATTTTAAGTTGTGTGATTCGACTGAATCCTGATAACAAGAACAGCGCTCATTATGCACCTGTCAGGCTCCGCAGAACACACATATGTTCCAAGAATTCAGAACTTTTTTTTTTAAATATATTTTATTAGATTGCTCCATACACATTGTAAATACAAAAAAAAAGGATACATGTAAAATCGTTCAAGTACAACAAAAGTATGTAGACATTTGTAACACTGAAAAGAACATATGCATATCAGTAGGGTGTACAGAGTCAACCTGAGGTTTTTATTATTATTTCAACCTTCAATAACCCAAACTCCTAAAATCTAACCTAACTTAATGTTTACTATACCCCCCAACCCCAATTCCTCTCTCTCTCGAGCCCACAGCACCCCCCCTCCGCCCACCAGCCAACAATTTCACAGGATCCCGGTATGCACAGGATTCATACATAATGTTATGCATCAAGTATACGTCACAACCATCCACACAGCAAGCAGGTATGACCTCAGTCAACCATCTCCAGTAAGTTGCACTTCATCAGGTGCCACACTATTATCTGCTCTAGTTGTCCACCAGGTCTGCCATCTTCCCCAGATCTTGTCAAACCTAGTTGGAGTACCCCGGTATAAGTAAACCAATTTATAATGTGGAATATACTGTAACATGTTAAGAAGAGGTAGCGTCCCTGTGGATCAGTCTTGAGGTCAATGAATTCAAAAGAAACTAGTTTAGTAATAAGAATGGAAACACCTCTGGCATACGTGGAATACGTGGCATGATAATGACTCTGTATCCATTGCTCCTAAGAGACAAAACTGTACCTGCAGTAATATGGGTCTCGTCAGCATGACCACCCCTGGAGTCTGTTTCCTGACATGGTTTAAGACTAAGGATCGTTTTACGGCATCATTCAAGCCACGCACATCCCATGACAAAATCTTACAATTTAGTGTTGTCATTACAGAAATAAATAGTATGTGCTACATCTCTGGCCACACAGCGGGATCTGTTGGGAGCAAGGATCGCCCAGCCCAGAAGAGAGAGGGATCCCTAAGCTAACAACTAACCCAGCCCCTATCTGAACATCCTAACCAACCCATTCCCGCGGCCTGGCAGCCAAAACTTTTTTCCCTTCCCTCCCACCCACCACACATAAACCAATCAACTAGTAGTTAAACAGATCACTTATAGTCCCATCCACACCCCCGCCCCCCACAGTGGCAAAATAAAGCAAAAATAAACACATCATCACTTCATAGCAACTGTTGAAAGAGATCCCAATGACCGTACCACCATAGCCATCTCTAGAGCAGAACATCTCCCGTCTGGTAGGAAGCCTGTCCCCCGGTCGCAACCAGATGCTATTCTCACTCATTCTCCCGTCTTAGCACCCTTCGGGCAGATTGGAGGCGTCATTAAATGATCATACTCCAACAACTTCAAGGGGTCCAAGAGCCGAACCACGGCAGCACAGCGTCAAACCACCGCCCAAAGCGTTCGAGACGATACCAACTTAGCAAAAGCACCTTAGAACAGTAACCCATATTCCCATAAGTAGGTATATAGACACAGTCAGATATATGATGGCTATAGCAGTATTATATCCCAGTAACAAAGCGAATCCCCCCGGAGTCACTAGGTATGCCACCCATTTGTTCACCTCGTCCTAGCATCCCCCGGGCGGGTCAGAGGCGTCATAAAATATATAAACAGAAACTAACAGCTGCAAAAAATCCAAATGCCGAATCACGGCAATGCAGCATCCAACCACCACCCAAGACATGCAAGAGAGTATCAGCAGATTATTAACACTTCAGAACAGTGCCCACAGTATTAGTATGGTGGGGAAGAGAGAGAGAGAAAAAAAAATTCCCCCTCCCCTTCCCACAAACAGACATATAGACATATACATATACACGTAAATATATGTTTGTGGTGGCACTATCAAAATAGGCATTTAGTCAGGCTTACGGAATCACAGCATGTCATCTCTCCCCCAGCCTCATCACCACATTAAAGATCCGAAAGCAGTTCATCACAGAACGTAAGCCCTGGAGGGGTGGAGTCCAGCGTCAACACTGCTCTACATCCACATTGTACAGGGGCCACGTCACCATGTCCCACTGAGCTCGGCCTCCATCCAAGTAGATCAGCAGGAGAAGGGTCAGTTCAGATGGCCGCCATGTCCCTCGGGATCCACCCCATTGTCCATAGAGAACCAGGGAGACAAAATATATGAGAACTCAGGAGTTTAAGACCACGGCAACAATGTCAGGAAATGATGAAATGGCTTTAATGAGTGTCCACCCATTCTCTAGCCTCCGAATCCGACGTAAAGAAGATGGTATTACTGTCATGAACAACTCTCAATCTAGCAGGAAACAACATAGAATAGGAGATGTTTTTCTCTCGAAGTTTGCACTTCACCTCCGCAAACCTGCGTCTCTGGCATTGAACATCAGCCGAGAAATCCGGATAAAAGCTGATTTTTGATTTTCGAAAAGAATTTGGCCTTTCATCCTGGCCATACGAAGTATGGCATCTCGATCTCTGTAATTTAGAAGTTTGATAATCATCTGACGGGGAGAAGATACAGGAGATCTCAGACCTGTCGACAATCGATGCGCCCGCTCAACAGTAAAGGATGGGGAGAGACCCTCTGTGCCAACATGTTCTTTTATCCAGGACTCCATAAATTGCTCAGGGGCACGACCCTCACGGTTCTCCGGGAGCCCAATTATACGAGCATTACTGCATCTAGACCTGTTTTCAAGATCATCTACTTTGGATTGTAAAGATCGTACTTGATTCTTTAGCTAATCCACCGTGGTAACCACAGGAGGAAGTGTGTCCTCCACAGTAGAGATACGTTGTCGAACATTGGTGATGCTTTCACGCAGATTTTGTTGGTCCGCACGTAGAAGATTAATCTCCACCTGCACTGTGACAATTTTGTTGGTCAGGACTGCCTGGCAGGTAGCGATTGCAGACATTATTTCTGTAAATTGGGATTTGGAATCATCTTCCTCGGAAGCTGAGGACTGTGCCAGCGAGGCCACTGCAGAAGGGGCCTCCAACGTGGCCGTGACCTCCTCCGCCGCCATAGCTCTTCTAGCAAATTTACTTAATTTCTTCCTGTATTCTGATGACTTTTTAACCATAGTGGGAGCAGGAAAGCAAGTATAGGTCAGATCAACACAGGCCAAATTCAGCGTAGGGTGGACAATTGCTGCTAAGGTGGGTAGGTGCAGACGGGACCCCTCAATAGTTTCACGTCAGGTATTCAAGTGCCACACATAATATGGATCAAAGCATCACGTGTGGCTCATTCAAATATACACGGGGCAGAGGAGGGAAAGATATACAGGAAAAGTAATGAACAAACAGGGGGAATCCATAGCAATTTAATGGTTTTAGCTGAAGACTGGTGAAGCAAGAAGCAAGGAATCTTCTAATTACTCTTGTAGCAAATGACCCACAAAACTTGGAGGCTTCAGGTATGAATTACAATAATCAAGTATTTTCCAGTATCGTGCATCAAAGTATTCAGCACTGGACTCTTTTGCCTAGGACTCAGCTGTGGAACAGAGTATGCTACAAGGTCACATATGTGAATTAGAATAAGCGAGCAACATTCAGCAACTGGAACTTTAGTACTCAATTATACATGGATTAGCAGGGTAGAACATATATATAGGAAAGAGGACAAACAGGGGGAGTTTGCAGCGTATGAAGATTGTTGGCCACAGTCAGGTAGTAGAACAGCAAGAGTAGGCCCTCCAGCTGCTCCTGTGTCTCAAATGCAGTCCCACTAGTTGGAGCAAAAGATGATATTCACATCCAAAAGGCAATATTACAGCCACAGACCATCAGCTTTCCTTGTAGCCACAACAGATATAACTTGCAATCAAAGTTAAGCGATGATCCAGAGCTCAAGGCTAGATGGATAATTATACATGGGGCAGAGGGGGGAACAAATATAGGGAAAACAACAAACAGGGGAATCCACAATCCAGAGCCACACAGTGGGCCCCACTGTGCAAGGCAACAAGCTCCTCAAGGGCACCAGTATTTAACGAGCCAGGTGAATAAATCTATTGGCAGGGAAAGGGCACTGGGAGAAAAATAACAAACAGAAGGTGCACTATTATTAATAAAAGGGGCAGTGTATGACTAGGCCTATGCCCTCTTGGGTCAGGAGCAGCAGCAAAATCAGTCACTCACTGTATAAAACGGAGGATCATGTAATGAATAACAATACCAGCAGGGCCTCCACGTTACCCCAGCACCGCCGTTCTGCGCAGCTCTCTGCCAACAGGATGTGCTCAAGCAGCCATGGGTACCACTAATTAGTGCCTCCAAGCAACCCCAAGTGGTGAGAAGCTGTAGTGATCAAGCGCCTCCTCCCCCAGTCGTCCAGCTCCCCGCCGGGCAGAAGTGGCACACAAGGCCGCGGCTCCAGGCCTAAGCGTTTGGATGTGGCCTCATTTGACAAAAAGGAAAAATAAAGGGTTCCCCAGGAAGCTGAATGGATGGGTAGTGTATATTAAATAATAACAATGCAAAAAGTTTGCTGTAGTAAAAGGATGGCAATAGATTAGAAGCAGTAGTAGCGGAGCCTTTCCAACGCACGTCCGCTCAGTATTGCTGCCAGGCCACGCCCCCAAGAATTCAGAACATTAATATTTCTCTCTAGGATCAATGGGAACTGAGTCACCTGGAAAGTCAAAGGAAGAGACACACACACGCATACATACACACACACAGACAGGTACAAATACACACACACATGCATACAAACATACATATACATACAAACAGTGACACACATAAATACACACACACACAGACACAGGCACACACACACACACACAATATGAGCAGCTGGTCTCCAGGTGCCGAACCTACCTTTTAAATGGAGATGATCTTAGTAGTGGGTCTTCATTGCACAAACACATTACCTGAATGATAATTATGAGCAGGGCTTCTGGCGACAGATGCTACTCTTTAATGGCATGTAAACTGAGCTACAGTCCTCTGTAGGCAAAACCCAAGGTGGA
Source organism: Rhinophrynus dorsalis (assembly GCA_037306005.1). Lineage (NCBI taxonomy): Eukaryota > Metazoa > Chordata > Amphibia > Anura > Rhinophrynidae > Rhinophrynus > Rhinophrynus dorsalis. Next base: position 253,290,879 of record CM074720.1, on the reverse strand, counting down.
ACATTAAAGGAGTGAGAAGAAGTGTTTTGCCCATTTCACATCACTACCTTGTTGAATCTATTAATAATCTGAGTGCCACGGGCATCCATCCAGCACTCAAAAGTCTGTAAAATTGGTGAGAATGCTGTGTGAGTTAATTTAACCCTTGGATGCTAATTACATATCTAAAGTATTGCATTGTGTACCCCAACTTATTTGAATCCACAGGCAATTTAAGTGGGAAGTTCAGTAAGATATCACTGTCACAACATTGACACTGAGTCACCCTTATGGTGAAAGGCTCTAAAATCTAAACTGTGCTTAGGGTCCCACAGACCACAAGTCTTTCTCTGTCTCTTGTAGCATGTGCACCACTCGTATCCTGCTGGCAACAACACCACGTGTTACTCATATGACATCCTCATTTGAATACACACAAGTCGACAACTTCCTGCAACTCAAATAAAAGAACAGTGTTTTTTTTTTCTGGAACAATGTGAACTGAGCCTCCCGGAACTCATAAGACTACAAGAATGAATATACAGACCAAATACAAATATTATCCTATATAATAATTTGCTACAAAGTTTGTAATGATGTAGTCATGTGCAGTAGAGATTGCTGCGAGTGCTGCAGTCATCCGCAGTAGAGACTGCCTGTGATGAGGCTGATACAGAGCTGGCCGCTCTGAAGTCAGACCGGGCACGACCGCCCGCCACTGTGGCCCATGTACACGGGCTCTTCTACTAGTCTTATATAAAAAAGGAATGTATCATCAGTCAGTCATTAAAAGTTATTAGCCAGCAGGACCTAAAAGTACCATCAATACAGTAATATATAAAAAGGTAAAGTGGCATGCAAAGCTGCTATACTGACTCAAACATTTAGTATAAAAACTAAGTGTTGTATTAATAAAGCATAGTATTACAATCCTGGAGCAAACCATCTGTACCATTGCGGAGAAAGGAAAATTCCCATTGAATTAAATGGAATTTTAAGCCCATGAATGTTATAGTGATTTCCAATGCTTTAAAAAAAAAGTCACATTTATAGCAATGGTAATTTCCTGTACTTTCATTTCAACAGTATGGCACAACTGGTTTGCCCCAGAGTTGTACCTCTCTTGTTTGATAAATATGGCCCTAGGACTCTGAGAATTCAGTAGGAGGTATGCACTTACTCCACCCTTCCAGTAGAATCATCGCCAAACAAAGTGCATCTAACACCTCACGATACATCATCTAATCATATTGGCAGGAATTTTAGAAGCAAAGTTATGGATAATGGGATCTGTATATTTCAGCAATTTTGTCTGAATGAATCTTAAGCTGGGAAAACAGCGGCAAAAAGGGTATTTTTTTTAACCTGTTTGAGACTTACGTCATCACATTCAACTTACTATGTATTCCTTATTTGAAAACTGGTGATATATATAGGAAGTTTTGCAAAAGTGGGCAAAAACAGATATGGAACGGTGATTATAGCCATCATATTCTGGCAGAATGGCCTTTCCAATGCTCCCCAATGCTTCATTACATACCCTTCTGACACTCAAAGAGTTAAAACTGAAAAAAGATAACAATTTTGTTTGTAGTTAAGGCTATAATGGACTTAAATGAATTGTGGGGAGATGATCAGATCAGGATGGAGGCAAGAAAAAATAATATGGGGCCCTGAGATCCCATATTATATTTTTTCATCAAAGGGAAGGAACGTTTGTTCCCTCACTGAACCAATAATCACCTTTCCATGTAACTTTATTGTCTTTTTCTCAGTGGGGTGAATGTACATAACTAATTCCACTGTAAATCAAGTGAATAAATCAATTTTGAGTTGCTATGCTGGACTAATGTCATTGTATTAAGCTATGTATGCACAAAATTATCCTTCTTAATACAGGCTGAGCCAAGAACGTAGAGGAAATGACATTAATGTATGACATATCCCTGGTATTAAAGTCCAACACTGGTGGAGTTTATCTGCCATTATGCACTACAGTGATTATACACTGTTATGTATCCCATTAAGTGTTACAACTTACATAAGAAACTAACACCAGAGTGGCTGTATTGACGAATATGTACATTTATAGGAGTAGGGGAGAGACAGAGCAACAACATCAAAGTGTAGTATGTAAGATTTTATTATGGCATGTATATATATATTGCAATAATCCCTAAAGACAGGACAAACTATGTGCGATTAAAAATTAGTGAGGTAAGATTGTAAGGAACAGTGCTTACAATTAAAACAAAATCTCTTATCGACTCCTAGAGCTGATAGAAGAAAAGATAAACTGATGACAATACATTTAATTTAAAATTAAAGATAAAATAAAAACAGTACTCCTAAATATTTAGGTGAATAAGGGGCCTTAGTTATATTAATGGTTCTCAGTACAACTAAGTGTTTAGGCTGTCTAGAGTAATAGGCTACCTAAGATATATTGGCTGTACTTTATGCAACTAAGTATCCAGGGCTGTCTATGTGATGCAGTCACCGGACCAGATTGAAAGATTGTATCGGGATGTGGAGAGAAAACGGAATAATCGTGGAGATGCTCTTTGGAATGCATCCTTGAATATCAAATAGTCATACAGAGGCTAAGGGATAAGTGATAAACCCATCAAGTATGGTTTAAACAGTACATAAGATGGCCCCTTACTTAAGAGCAAACTCACGGAGCCCGCTACAATACTAAAGGGTAGAGCTTGGTTCCTGGTGCTCAATCTTGTTTGGGTGGCCTCTTTAATTCCGTGATGAGTCTTTATGTATCGGGTTAGTTTTTTTCAAGGATGCGTATCCACCTCTTTCTCCTCCGGTTGTCTCTCGTCCTCCTTCCGTTCGCTTGAGATGTTGATTCCAGGTGCGGAACAGGCATCTTTTGGTCACACACATGATGCTGGAGACTGTGCTGACACGTTTCAGCGCTCTTTCTGCGCCTAATTTTAAATGAAATATGTTGTCATCATTTTATCTTCTTCTATCAGACTCTAAGAGTCACTAAGAGATTTTGTTTTAATTGTAAGCACTGTTCCTTACAATCTTACCTCACTATTTTTAATCGCACATAGTTTGTTCTGTCTTTAGGGATGATTGCAATATATATAGATGCCATAATAAAATCTTACATATTACACTTAGATGTTTTTGCGCTGTCTCTCCCCTACTCCTATATTCTTTTGCATGTGAGATCTCTTCGGAGTCCGAATTGCTTCTATTTCCTGAGACCAGCAGCAGAGACAAATAGGAACTGAATTATATAAAGTTTTAATGATACTGCCATCCTGGTTACATTTTTTGTCCATTTTAGTTTATTGATTTTAGGTATATCCTACTTTTCAGGGACTACTTACAGACTTTTGAGACTTTTAAAAAATATATATTGGATCTCTAAGCTTCCTCATCCTTGTATCATATTTATTATAATCTTGAAATAATCACATAAATAAGTATTAATCTAACATTTGGTCTCCTCGCATAGTCTATTTCAACTAATTTGTATATTATACTCACTGTGTGTGGCGCTGTGTCACATCCTTTTTCTTTTATGAATATGTACATTTGCCAATTTTGCCTGAATGAATCTTAAGTTGGGAAAACAGCAATAAAAAGGCATTTTTTCTAGCATGTTTGAAACTTCATCCATAACACTGAATTTGATATGTATCCCTTAGTTGAAATTGGAGATACATAGGAAGTTTTGCAAAAGTGGGCAAAAAAAAGCATATGGAATGGTGATTATAGCCATCACATTCTGGCAGAATGGCCTTTCCAGTGTTCCCCATTGCTTCATTACCTACACCTCTGATACTCAAAGAGTTAAAACTCTAAAAATATAATGATTTTGTTTATAGTTATGGCAAAAACAAATCCATTTTGAGTTGCTATACCAGACTAATGTCATTGTATTAAGCTATGTATGCACATAATTCTTCTTTAGGCAGGATGAGCCAAGAGCAAAGAGGAAATGACATTAGTGTGCACCATCCCTGGGCTGGTGTACAGGGCTTACTGGTATTAATGTCCAACACTGGTGGAGTTTGTCTGCTGTTATGCACTACAGTGATTATACCCTATTGTGTATTCCACTGAGTGCCGCAACTTGCATAAGAAACTAATACCAGAGTGGCTGTATTGATAAATATATACATTTGCCCCATTATTATGCACTGGGCACACAAGGGATAGAGCATGAATTATTATGTCTGCACAAATTCTGCAAAGACTAAATGTCCTTCACAGGCAACACACTGAGCCTCAATATCATCCTGGATACACAGCAACTGGGATGCCGAAATGCAATAACACTGTCAGCTTGCAACAATACCACAGCCTTTTTCCTTTCTCTCTCCATCTTATGCCCCTCTTCTACCTCCATGGCGATGTATAAAGAGCTCAAATGCTTTGATATTTGAGCAGTGAGTGGTGGAATCATATACAGCCTCATTAAAACAGACCTTATTCATGAAAATTATGAGGAGGGCTTCTGGAGACATATGTTACTGTCTAATGGAATGCAAAATTTAGCTACAGTCCTCTGTAGGCAGAACCCAAGGTGGAACATTAATGGAGTAATATAAGTCTTTTGCCCATTTCATGCCTTGTGGAGTCTGTTACTAATCAGAGTGTCAGATGAGTGTCCATCCATCCAGGGGCTAGATTCTATTACAGGTGCTAATTTTATCACTGCTTTTATCTCCAGTTTTCCCCATAGACTTCAATGGGAAAATGTTTGATAAAATGGGTGTTAACATTTAACACCTGCAAAAGAATCTAGCCCCAAGTCTGTAAAATCAGTGAGATTGCTGTGTGAGTTAATTTAATCATTGGATACTACAGACATCTTCAATATAGTGCAGTGTGTGTCCCATCTTATTTGGTCTCACAGGAAATTAAAATGCTAATTTTCCCAGCAGCATGCACAGCCCTGCGTACAACATATAAGTAACCTTATAAAGTGTCCTTGTTTGGATAAATAACAACTTTGGGAAGTACAGTAAGCTATCACATTCCCAACATTGAAACTGACTCACCCTTATGGGGAAGGGCCCTAAAATATAGACTGTGCTTAAGGCCCCACAGACCACAAATCTGCCTACATGTCATGTAGCATTTGCGCCACTTGTATCCTGCTGGCAATAACACCACACGTTACTCACCTGTCTTCCTCCTTTGAATACGCACAAGTTGCTAACTTCCTGGAACTCAGACAAAAGAACTTTAATGTTTTTCTCTGGAACAATGTGAACTGAGCCACCTGGAAGTCATAAGACTTCAAAATGCATACAGAGCCCAAATATAAAAATGAGTGAAATATAAAAACCCAAGCAAAATCAACCAACCAGTATAGGTTATTAGCCAGCAGGACATAAAAGTACCATCAGTACAGTAGTATATAAAAAGGTAGAGTGACATACAAAGCTAATGCACTGACTCCTGCAATTAATATAAAAATTATGGGTTGTATTAATCTAGCTAAAGAGTTACAATTCTGAAGCAAACCATCTGTATCCTAGGGAAAATTAAAATCCCCATTGAGTTAAATGGATTTTTAACCACATGAAGGTTGTAGAGATCACATTTATGTGAATGGAAATTTCCAGAATTTTCATTTCAACAGTATGGTGTAGCTGGTCTGCCCCAGAATTGCACTTCTCTAGCTTGATGAATACAGTCCTAGGACTCTGAGAATCCAGTAGGAGGTATGCACTTACACAACCCTTCCAGCAGAATCAGTGTCAAACAAAGTGCACCTCTCACCTCACCATACATCATCTACTCATATTGGCAGGGAACTTTAAAATCAACTTGATGGATAACAGGATCTGTATGTTTCAGAATATTGTCTGAATGAATCTTAACCCTTTGAGTGCAAAGCAATGCATTGCGTACCCTTCTGGCACTCAAAGGGTTAAGCTGGGAAACCAGATGCAAAAAGGCTATTTTTTTAGCCTGTTTGAGATGTAGCCAGCAGCAAACTGCAAAACACTGGAGCAGGCAGGACTCAGAAGATAGATAGATATACGACTTTTGTTAGAATAGACTCCAAAACTGAGCATGACTGGTGCAGAGCAGACTCAGGATGACAGTAACACTATAGATGTAGCCAGCAGCAAACTGCAGAACACTGGAGCAGGCAGGACTCAGTAGATAGATATACGACTTTTGTTAGAATAGACTACAAAACTGAGGATGTCTGATGCACGGCAGACTCAGGATGATAGCAACACTGTAGATGTGCTGAGCAGCGCATACTCACAAATCTGCCATCTCGTAGAGCCTTTGTCATGGTAGCAACACTGTAGATGTAGCCAGTAGCAAACTGCAGAACACTGGAGCAGACAGCACTCAGTAGATAGATAGATATACAACTTTTGTTAGAATAGACTACAAAACTGAGGATTACTAGTGCAAGGTGCACTCAGGGTGACAGCAACACTGTAGAAGTGCTGAACAGCACACACCAACAAATCTGCCATCCCGGAAAGCCTTTGTCATGGGAGCAACACTGTTCAGAAGATGCTCACTGCTCAGTGTAGCCAACAGCAAACTGCAGAACAGTGGAGCAGGCAGGACTCAGTAGATGGATACCGCTGACTTTTGTTACAAGAGACTACAAAACTGAGGATGGCAGGTGCAGGGCAGACGAGGGATGACAGCAACACTGGAGATGTAGCCAGCAGCAAAAAGCAGAACACTGGAGCAGGCAGGACTCAGTAGATAGATAGATATATGCAACTTTTGTTAGAATAGACTTAAAAAACTGAGGATGACTGGTGCAGGGCAGACTAGGGATGACAGCAACACTGTAGATGTAGCCAGCAGCAAACTGAAGAACACTGGAGCAGGCATGACTCAGTAGCTGGATACCACAGACTTTTTGAGAAGAGATGAAAAACAATAGAACAAGACTGAACAAACTGTATAGTGGGACAACAATGTAGACTTTAAATTCCCCCCATGTCCCACAGGGAGGTGCCCTCTGGCCAACCTACCACAGTTCTAGAGCTGGGTAAGCTGGAGCGCTCAGCGTATTATGGTACTATGGATGATTATAGATGAAGTCCTTTTTTCTGCATGGAACCTGAGAGCAGGGTAACCCAGCTTTGGCAGGTTGACTTTTAAAAAAGTAATTTGCTCCATGAGCTGGGGTTGCAAGTGAGAGCGCTAGGTGCTAAGTATATTTCCTTTTACGGAAAATATCCGCTCACTTTGGACAGTGGTTGGGGGGCAAGAAAGCAACTCCTGGGCTACCAGGGACATAGTAGGCAACACAGCCCTCTTGTTATCCCAGAAACTCAAAGGATCTGTATTTGGGGGCAAAGAAGGCCCCGCAAAGTAAGCCTTAACCTCAAACTCAGCACTTTTTCTATTTATGGGGAGCTCTTTCTTTTGTTCAAAACATAATCTGTCCATTGCCTCAGCATTAAAAAGCAGCAGCTGCTCCACTGGAACAAGATGAAGTGCTACTGGTGCTGCTACTTATAGGTCCTGGAAGAACAGCACACTCATCCAGCTCATCTGCGGAATCTTCTCTCGCCTCCTGTGACTGCATTCTGTTTTTCTGTTTGCCTCTGACAAGGTTTAAGTGTAGATGAACGAGGAGTGGGATTTATCCCTACCATAAATGATTTAGAAGTAACGGATGTAGTTGTAGATGGAATTAATATAGATGGAATAGGAGTACAATTGGTGTATATTTGCTTTTCATTCAATAGAATGTCAGATTCTATGTATAGGTATAGGATTGCTTGTAATAGTAGCCAGTGTTTAAATCTTTGGTGTTTCTTCCCTAAATATTTGATATTTATTGGTCAGTGGTAAGGAGTCTTTCTTGTTTTCATTTTCTGAGGTACCTATTTTTGTTAATCTTGAATAATGTATTTCCTTCTTATATTGACTATTCCAATATTGATGGTGAAAATTATTGTTGGGACGATTCCTACTATTCCTGTATTGGTTATTTAAATGCGGTTTCCAAGTTCCTCTAGATGCTTGATTGTTATTCTTCCAGTTGTGTACTCTATTGTGTTCGTAATCTTCTTGATCTCTTTGAAGTTTATTCTGTTTTCTTTTAACTATTTGTTTCTCAAAACTCATCACTTTTTTATTCGTATCTTCATCATATTCTTTGAATTCCAAGTGGTCCTGATATGGTTCCAGCTTTTGTCTTTGTAATTCAATTTTGTCTAAAACATCTTCCAGGTCTTTTTCTCTTTGTTGAATAATACACTTTAATAATTCACGTGAGCATTGATCTAAAAGTCCGGTCCATTTGTTGTAAAATGGGATGTTGTCTTTTCCAAAAGTCGGTTCTTTATTGATTCTTGTACTCTGGGTATTTTCTTATCGTCCACATATTTTTGAAGTGCTTTCCCACCATATAGACATTTATTTTTTTAATAATTTTTCCAAATCATTACATTCTCTTTTAATATTTAGTTGATGATCATTGTTGTTAGTGCTGCTTTTGGTGGGAACTGTATTTGGTCCCAGAAATTCTGTTACCAGACCTTGGCATCTATGTTCTCTTTTTAAACAATTAATTTCTCTTATATGGATTATAAAGAATTAGTTTTAATATTAATATTGACTAAAATATGTCTATATTCACTGTATTGATATCCTGATCATATAATGGTTGTTTCTGGTCTGTGGCTGCCCCAACACTAATTGCTAAGAGTGGGGATCTTCGTGTAGTTGAGAATATAAAGAATCACAAGTAGTGTAGTTGGCGCTCACCAACTCAGTAGGAATCCACTTATATTGGTCTTATGGATAAACTATACCGTGATTCCATAAATATGTATATTATTGTTTAAGTTGCTTCTAAGTAAAACCCATGTGTGAATGAATGTCAAAAATATACACCCTGTATAGTTGTACCGTTACTATTGAATATTAAAAAGACTATATTGACAAAGCTAATTGAAATCGCTGTATATATTTTGTATATATTTAAAGAAACAATATTGGAATCATGTGATTCATAAGTCATTGTTTATCTAACCAAATGTTCAGGGTTCAAAATCGTAGGGTATTTGGTTTGGATAATTTGTTCTAAGGATGCAGAGAGCCTCTTTTTTAATTATTTATATATAGGCCTACAGATTTCAATAGACATTAATCGTATTTAAACGTTGTGAACAAATGTCACTATTTCTAGTTTGCGTCTTTCATTGACTTTTTGTAGCCTTTCTGTGGCTGCTTCCAATAGTAGCATCAGGATCCCCAGGTGTAGGTAATGAATACAATGTAACAGAAACTGGAGCGCTCAGCCAGGAAGATATAAAAGAAACAAAACAAAAAGCATAGTACTGTTGGTACATGTAAAACAATCAGTGATACATCGTATACATCATCCGTATCTTTGGTTAAATGATGAGTAAAGTATAAAAGTTTAAAATAATTTATTTGAAATGCTAAAATAAAAATACACTGATGCTGGATCCGATAAAAAAAAAAATTGTTTTTGACCGTTAAAAGATAATTTATAAAAAACAATAAAAATATATGAATTCCTTTAAAAGTAGAGTTGGATTTTCCAAAGGTGATAACCAGACTAGTAGACCTTAACTGTATGACTATGCAGCAAAAAGAGTCTATTAAAAGGTATTGAGTTAAAAGTCACTGCACAAGTAAAGATGTAGTCAAAACATTGCACTTAAAGAAATATACACAAGGCTGTTTGATCCGACGGTGCCCTTATGTCCAGCCCATGCTAAAACACCCCTGTTGATCCAAAGGAAGGCAAAAAACCCTGAACCCATTTCCAATTTATATCCAAATGGGTAAAAAAATTCCTTCCTGACTCCAAATGGCAGTCAGATCAACATCCCTGGATCAACATCCTATCTGCATTGAAGCATCTGTCTTAATTTTCAATATTGTTTTGTGCTAGATAGACATTCATTGCTTTTTTTGCATATATATTATCTTTTGGTGACTCATTCTTACCAACAATTACTTATATGAATAACATCACAGGGCTATATTCAAGAAGCTTTGGATGAACAATTCTGGAGCAAACCACCTGCACCACAGGGGACATATGAAAACCTCCTTAATTTAAAATAATTTTTGAACCACTTGAATGTGAAAGAGGTCTATAACTCATTGAGAAGCAATGTTTTGGAGACCACTAGCACTCAATGGGTGTAAATAACAGATAGTTTTTTGAATTTTTATTTTTCCTCTATGGTGCGGTTGGTGTGTCCCAGAATTGTGCCTCTTTAGCTTGACTTTCTGCACCAACAGATTTCTATGTTCCTAGATACCATACTCTTGTCCCACCTTTCTGAGCAGAGTGGAAGTGCAGTCATAATAGATTCCGTGTGAGCCTTCCACATGAGTGACAAGAGTTCATCTTCTTCCTTAGACGCTGGTGAATCTGATCTGACCAAAACTTGTTTAGATGTGATCATAAACTACAAGAAATAAAATAATATAACTACAAAAAGAAATGTAATAAGCAGATATGTATATTTTTAAATACAAATAGAATATGTTGTCTAGTTGTAATCTAAATGAACTTTCAGGACCACGCTCTCAGGGCCTGCATCATGAACTGCAAGACTTAAGAGTATCTTAGTTTACTCTCTTTACAGTTTCAGGCAAAAAAAGGAGAAAACAATGCAGGAGAAGTCTAAGTGTAGTCAATGGAGACTGATAGGACTAATAGATCGTTAGTTAATATAAACAGTATATATTTAAATGCATACAATTTCAGCCAATACATAAAATATGTAGAATAAATTACATTGAAACACTAGGATGAATAAAAACATAAAATGAAATAAAAATATAAATGAAGATGTATGTACAAAAAATAGAAGAGGAAATACACATAGGTACGTGTGATTCATGATGAACATTTCTCTTGTAAGTTTTGAACCATAAGGCATAGTCTGACATCTACCTAGTCTGTTGGTGCACTCTACAAGATTGCTTGCACATTATAGAACTATTAAATGTGACCTGGTCACACACTATACCTGGCACAATACCTCCTCTGCTACTCATTCAAGTCAATTACACTCCTATTAGGTCTATTTAACAGGCATTTCCATAGGGCTTATTTATCGATTTGTCAAGCCCAGAATCACCCATACCTATGTGCATCTCATCTTCTATTGTTTTGTACTCGTCTTCATTTTTATATTTATTTCATTTTATCTTTTTATTCATCCTAGTGTTTCAATTTAATTTATTCTACATATTTTATGTATCGACTGAAATTGTAAATTAAATATGAAATTAAATATTTTTATTTTAACATGATCTATTAGTCTTATCAGTCTCCATTTACTACACTTAGACTTCTCTTGTTTTTTTCTCCTTTTTGTCTTTATGTTTATTAATCCACTGGGGACTCCTTGACCATAGCAGCAGCTGAGATATCTGAACTGTAGAACTCATTGACTGTAATAATAGCTGAAACTATTCCCTCTATAGACTTACATCTACCACATCCTTCCATCACTCTCATTCATTGATCATCTGTTTCATTTACTTATAAGGAATCCATTCACCTGATCCTCATACTATTTCATTACCATCATCCGTACTGTTGGAACTGTATGTATTGACTATTCTCATTTGCAGTGTCATTAAAAATAAACAGTTTGGATCATATCATCTGATATTATGACTGTGTATAGAGTGTAGAGGGATTCGGCTGCACCACACTGACGAGGCTCACATAGGCCGAAACGTACGTCTGTGGTTTTGCCGTTTCTCTCGTGTGGAGAGGATTTGCCTGACATTTCAGAGCTGGACTGTCTGTGGGCGGGGCCAGTCTGATATGGACATGGAGATTTCCTCTCTGCAATGGCACATGGGAGTGAAAAATGTGAGTTGTAGCACCATTGAGAGGCTACCATGCCTTAGAACAAGACACTTAATCTTGTTTGTGCTTGATGTGTGCTCCTCACAACTCTTTTTGTCTCCCTAAGTTTAAGGGCATCCCAGGCATGGGCCCTTGCTTCCATGTGCCTAGAGGGATTCGGCTGCACCACACTGACGAGGCTCACATAGGCTGAAACGTACGTCTGTGGTTTTGCCGTTTCTCTTGTGTGGAGAGGATTTGTCTGACATTTCGGAGCTGGACTGTCTGTGGGCGGGGCCAGTCTGATATGGACATGGAGATTTCCTCTCTGCAATGGCACATGGGAGTGAAAAATGTGAGTTGTAGCACCATTGAGAGGCTACCATGCCTTAGAACAAGACACTTAATCTTGTTTGTGCTTGATGTGTGCTCCTCACAACTCTTTTTGTCTCCCTAAGTTTAAGGGCATCCCAGGCATGGGCCCTTGCTTCCATGTGCCTAGAGGGATTCGGCTGCACCACACTGACGAGGCTCACATAGACCGAAACCTACGTCTGTGATTTTGCCGTTTCTCTCGTGTGGAGAGGATTTGCCTGACATTTCGGAGCTGGACTGTCTGTGGGCGGGGCCAGTCTGATATGGACATGGAGATTTCCTCTCTGCAATGGCACATGGGAGTGAAAAATGTGAGTTGTAGCACCATTGAGAGGCTACCATGCCTTAGAACAAGACACTTAATCTTGTTTGTGCTTGATGTGTGCTCCTCACAACTCTTTTTGTCTCCCTGTGTATATTAACTGTGACAAATGGACTAATATAATTTCATCACAGAACTATACCCGTTACCTATATTATATTATTCCTACTTCTATTTACCTTTCACGTTATAGGCCTATATGAATGCCCATTACTTAACGTTCATATCTATTGTCAGCCCTCTTTCAAGCATCTTGTATTACGTATCCAGAAACAAATAGCAAGCATATACAGGTATTAACTTGGATCATCTCCAGTGCGCACTACTTCCTTTTCTTTTTCTTCACAGTTTCAACCTGACAGGTGTGTGGATCGCATTTCTGATCTGTTTTTCCCCTGATCAGGGGATACATGTATTGAAGCTGCAGCCTACCAGAGTAGATCTTCAGAATCAGGAATCAGGATTGCAGTCACCCTTAATATATAAAATTGCTAAATTGCTAAATGCAGTAGTTTATCTTAATATGATTTTCAGGCCAGTCAAATTCTTATTTTCCAAAACATATCAGATTCAAAATGTATAACTACCTCATACAACTCTTTCCATTTCTCCATAAGGATTGGAAAAGATGAGCGGCAATTAGTAATGTTGGTGCAAAAGTCAGAAGCATTTTCCTCAGGCGGAGACATCTCTATTTCACATGGGAGCCCACTAAATAATCCTGCATCAGAAGCTCCAAGAAATGTAATGGCAGAAATGTAGTAATTCATGCCTACAATCAAGGTAACCATGTAAATATTTAAAAAGTAGCAATTTTATGCTAAACAGGCTGTGACAGACAAGTGTACCAAAATATTTTGATAGAAAGTCACAGATAGCTTTACAACTTGTTGAAGTGAAATAACACCTCCTAATAATAATCCCCATTTCCTTACTGTGGAAATTCCTACTGGTTCCCATTAATGTTAAGAAACAACTCTCCTACTCTGTCTTCTATGGTTTCTTTTGGTCTGTGAGAGACATAGTGGAGTTACTGCACCAGGAGCTATATATGTGCTCTATCCCAAAGTGCACATATATCCTATCTACATAGAATTGGAGATCCTTCTGATTTTAACCTCTTGTACTGTAGAGATCTCTCTAATGCAATGTGAGCAATGCATTGTTGACCCCATTCCCACTATGTCCATGGTGGTCTGTGGCACACTAGCCTGTTCCTAAGCATCCTGCTCCCCTTGCAACTCAGCAGAGCAGGAATTAAAGCAGTTGCAAATTCCTCAAATTCCAAATGATCACTGCTGGTTGGAGGAGGTGACAGGTAATGTGACAGAGGGTCCCCTAAAGTTACATTGGACATTTCTTGGTGACGTGAAGAAGGCAGACTGGCAGCAGTAGCAGCAAGCACAGGCAGCTGATCTGTGTCCTGGTGGTGGTGGTGGTGGTATTATTGCGGTGGTGACAATTCTGCCTTCTTCAGAATCATGTTCCACATGAACAATGCTGTGGGGAGAAGGGGACTCCCAGAGTCAGGAGAATGGTGTGGACTTCCTTGTTCACTAGTCTGGATGCTCTCATTTGCTTCCCCTACCACTCTCCTGACACTAGTCCCACTTGCTGCTTCACCATCACTGTTACTACTACTACTACTACCACCAACCAAATCAATTTAAGCCCCTGAGTCTTCCTCCTCACAGTCACTATTAATATGATGATTACCCGCTGCTTCACTCCTAACACTAACAAGCTGCTGGATCTTCTTAGTAATAGTAGTACTAGCACCGGTGGGACTTCTTGGGGATGCCAAGTATGACAGCAGGGGACCCTAAGTCACACTTGCCATCCCCAAGCAGTACCACCAGCGCTAGTACTACTACTACTACTAAGAAGGTTCAGCAGCTTGTTAGTGTTAGGAGTGAAGGAGGGGGTAATCAATAACCTCATAGTAATAGTGATTGAGAGGAGGAAGACTCTGGGTCTGAACCTTGTTGTTAGTATTAGTTGCAGTAATGGTGAAGCAGCCAGTGGGACTAGTGTTAGGGGGATGGTAGGGGAAGCATTTGAAAGCATCCAGACTAGCGGTCAAGGGAGCCCACACTATTCATCTGGCCCTAGGAGTCCCCTTACCTTCACTACATTGTCCAAGTGGAACATGATCCTGAAGAGGCCAGAACTGTTGGTGGATAGCAGGCACAGAAATAATAATACCACTACCACCACCAGGAGCACAGATCAGCTGCCTGTGCCTGCTGCTACTGCTGCCAGTCTGCTTTCTTCACGTCACAAAGAAATGGCAAATGTGACATTAGGGGACCCTCTGTCACACTGCTCGTCAACTCCTCCAACTAGCAGTGAGATGTCTGTAATAGAGTAGCAGCAGCAAGTAGGGAGTCGGACTAGTGGTGATGATGATGCTGGAGAAGCTGGGGTGGAAGAGACATGGATTGCCTTTTTAGCAGAAACTGAGAAGGAATGGGAGACAGGGATGGGCATTACCACCACCACTAGCAGTGAGATTTTGTAATTTGTGGAATTTGCAACTGCTCTAATTCCTGCTACTGTTGAAATGCAAAGTTGTCATGTGACTTTAGCAGGGTTTGGACAAGGGGTATAGTGACAGCGGTAGACCTTGGGTTCTGGTGTCATGGTGTTTGGATACAGTTTTGCCCCCAGGTCTTATTTACCACACACACTGTGCACATTGCAGTTGCTTATGAGAGGCACAGTTCCTGATCTCAAGGGAAACATTTATATTCTAATAACAACACACCCATGATTTTGGAGGAAGGGCAGGTGGAGAAGAATTATTGGCCAACTTCTTCTTTTCTCCACATATACTAGGGGCGACTTATTGTGCTGCTACTGCCTCAGACGCATCACTGAAGCTAATCATGGCAAGTGGAACCTTCATCATTCATCACCCATGTTACTGCTATTGTTGATCCCATTCTCTTTCAGCTGCCTGGTCATCCTGCTGTTTAAACAAATCATCAGCAGAAGCAAAAACAGCAGTTGCAAATTCCACAATTGTGAACTCAGGAGGACATTTGATAATGGCCAGTGGCCAACATGACCTTTAAAAAACCCTAAAAAACAATAACAATAAAAAAAAATCATCCTAAAAATAAATAAAAAAATGTTGGGGGTTTGTTTCTAACAACCCTAAATCCTAAATCAATGTTTCCTTAGGGCTTGTGCCAAACAAGCTTAGGTCCTACAAATCAATGTTTCTTCAGGGCTTGGGCCTCTAATAACTCTAAGTCCTACAAATCAGTGTTTCCTCAGGGCTTGGGCCTCTAACAGCAAATTTATCAAATCATCCTCTACAAAACACTCTATCAAGTCAAGTATCAGTCAACCCCAGTGGCAGCTTATGTCACAGGGTTCCTGTCTCTATCACTTCACGTAAAATTTCTTATTTTTATTTTATTTATTTAGTATTTTCATTAACTGCCCCCCCCAATACCAGTAAAGAAACCCCCCAAAACAAATTCACTGTTCAAATTATTCATTCCACAGACTCCACCCACCAACACGGACACCCTCTTCAGACCACTCTTATACCATGTCTTATGGGTTTTTTATTGTATTTAGGATTTATTTTTTATTAACTGTCTCCCCCCCAATCCCAGTAAACAAAGCCCCCAAAAAACATTCCCTTTTCCACTGATTCTTTCGTCACATCCCACCAAGAGAGGCATGCTCATGCCCCTTACTATGCCTTTGGGAAATAAAATTATATTTGTATATTTCCCATTGATTTTACTAGAATGAGCTAGGCGAACAAAGCAGAAAAACTGCACTTTTTCGCTGGAAGTTATTTGCCAGACGGGAAGTGCCATTTTTTGCCATTTTCAGTTTGACATGAAAATTTTCGCCCATCCCTAATATGTTAATCTGTTTGAGCCAATATTTCATTAAGCATTTTATGAACTGATGCAAGTAAAAAACAGTAGAAATTTAGAAAGGTCCATAAATGTAATCTGTCATAAAACAGTATTCAGCATTCTTCTGTTTTTCACACAAAACAACACTTCATACTTTTCATAGGACCTCAGAAGGCATAAAAATATCAGTAACTGATGGTAAGAAAGTGTATCTTTGAAGAATATACCGTACTTACAACCCCACCAGCTTCTCTCAGAAATGCATGTTTCCTCTTCATAACCACAAGTGGTTAGTTTAGAAGGATCTGCATACCTTCCTATGAGTGATAAAAATGAAATAAGAGGTTTCTTTTTGTAGATCAGAATTTGTGATTTGATTCTACTTTACACAATTAAAATGTAAGGCATGCAGCAATAGCTAGTTTGACATTGGTGATTGTTAGTAATCCCTTAACATTATTTTATTAACACAGAATTTGTAGTAATTGGTGATACCTTTTAATGGAAGATCTTAAAGGGACAGTAATATTACACAAAAACAGCAGCTCCAATTTATCTTCATAGTATTTGAGCCAAAGAGAGTGTTATTTCAATACTGTCAGAGTTGTAGTTCAAGAGTAATTGAATGATAAAGTAACCCCATCCTGCCCCTTTTACCTGTGGGATGTGGGTAGGGAGTTTCCCTATGTCTTATATCATTTAGGACCTTCTGTTAAATGAAAATAGGAGCAATCAAACAAACCAACTGCATCATAGGGGACAAATAAAAATTCCCCATTGATTTGAAAAGATCTTTTACTCCATTGAATACTAGCGAAGTTTCCAGTGCATTGCATCACAATGTGTTGAAGCACTGTCTAACATTGATGCAGCTAACATCAAAGGGAATTGTAGGGATTTTATTTGTCCTTTATGGTTCATATTGTTTGCCCCATAATGACTCCAGGGGGGTTAGTCACTAAGGCGTGATAAAGAGGTGATGAAGTGGAGATGAAGTCTCCAGTGATATCACTTCTTCAGTTCCTATGTTATTCTATGGAGCCTATGCACCAAGATCTCCAAAACTTAAGAAATGATAGTGAATTGGCTCCATAGAATAACATAGGAATTGGAGAAATGGTAACACTGGATAAGTCATCTCCACTTTATCACCTCTTTATCACACCGTAGTGAATAACCCCACAGTTTTCATTTGAACATAATGCATATTAGAGTTGATAATTATTGTCTCCTGTGAATGGTGTAATCTAAACATAGACCTAAAATAAAGATTAGTAAAAGTAACATACAGGGGCGTCCACAAAAATGTTTACGGGGAGGCAAAGCTTTAATATGGAGGGGACAAGTGCAGGGCTGGGCAAGTGCCACCCCCTTTGCCCTCCCCCCATACACCTATGCAACATCCAAATACCACTGCACTGAAAGCCATAGAACCACATGTAATGACCCCCAGCCTTGTCCCACCATACCTATAGGAAAGCACATACTGCCCCCAGCCTTGTCCCACTACATTGGTAGACATAGACCAACACATGCTGTCCTCCCAGCCAAGTCCCATAGTAGATAGAGAAACCCACATTTTATTTATTTATTCAGAAAATGTTTTACCAGGAAGAATACATTTAGATTTCTCTCATTTTCAAGTATGTTCCAGATAGTTTACAGTAAAAAGTTACATATTTACACAAATAGAGAAACATTACACACATAATACCTACATACTAAAAATGTATTTACACTTACATATTGTTTTTGGATATAACAAAGCAGTTATTTTTAAGTATTTTAGACTGGGAGAAGATCTGATTTTTTAGGGAAGGTTATTACAGACTTAAAGAGCTCTGAAGGAGAAGGAAGATTGACCAGCATCTTTCTGGTTGTGTGATATACTCAGTGAATTGTTAGCAGTGGAACGGAGTTTATCGTTAGTATGGAGCTCATGTAGTCGGGTAGCTTTCCAGAGAAGAAGTTGTATACTAAGCAAGAAAGGTGAATCACATCTAGATCCAAGTGTTAGCCAATTTAGTTCTTTAAACACATTACAGTGATGAGTATTGTAATGAGCATAATGAGTTATACAGAATGTCAAATTTACCATGATGTATTTGTGGGGCAGGATCATATACTACTTCCTAATAGTCTATGACTGGCATTAACATGTGTTAAACAATACATTTTCTTTCCAGGGGACTTAAATAGAATTTGATTATAAACAGAGCACCTATTTTGGGATAAAGTTTGAATGTTAACTTATCAGTATGAAGACCTAAAGTGAGGTTGGGGTCAATCCACATACCAAGATATTTCTAGGAGTCCACCAGGATACAATGGATAGATAGATATTGCTAAGATGCCACAGTTTGTGCTTTGTACCTAATACAATATGACCAATTTATCAATGTTTAAGAACAGTTTGTTCTTTTCTCTCCATCTTTCAATGTCAAAGAAATCATACTGTAATGTGGTTCCTAGGTGAGATATGTTTGAATTTTTAGCATACATTATTGTGTCATCTGCATACATATGCACAAAAGACGCTTTGCAAACTGCAGAAGATCATTTATAGAGAAAGTAGAAGAGGGCCAAGAAGGAAGGAAAATATTGTCAGCAATAGATACATAGGTCCAGATTTAAAAGTTTGAGCTAAAACATGAGGTAGGGCCAAACTGAGTACCGACTGACATAATAAAATGTCTAAGTTGGTACTTAAAGGCCCTACCAGCTAAAAGCACAATGGACATTGGACCACAGAAATGATCTTGTGGCCATACGTCCGTTTTGTGCGTTAAGTTCCCAAAATGAAGCTAATGATGCTTATCGTTAACTTATACGTAGGGGTGGGTGAAACCACGTTGTTGTCCACTTTTCTGTGGGAAAATCTGCTTTAAAACCTGTCATTAAAATCTTTGTATTTTTCACCCATTGGCCAAAATATTTCGCCATTTTTTCAAAGGCTAGAATGTTTTCACCCATTCTTTACATGGTTTTCACCTTTTCGCTATAAAAACCTGATGTATTCAAGGAAGTGAAACACAATAGAAGCAGCTACAGAGTTAGGTAGATGCCAGACGAATGGCAAGGCCATTCATGCCAGCCTAATGGCAAGGTCAGTTCGTTTTAAGAGACCTGAATCCAAACAACCCTGGTCCAAAATTTTGGTGCAAAATTCAGAAATTCGGACGACGGCTTCCCATGCGCGCGCTACTTTCCCTCCCTCTCTAGTCCAATTAGCTTCTTCGTTTCGTGATGGGGGTTATCTCTAGTAGGGATGGGAGAAAATTTCCGCCTCAAACTGAAATCGGGAAAAAATGTCATGATCCGCTTGGGGAAAAATTTCTTGCGAAAAGTGCAGATTTTCCGCTTTTTTTCACCTAGCTCATTCCGTTGAAATCAATGTGAACATAGAAGTTACACACAACACATAGCAAATATTATTTTATTTCCCAAGGGCATAGTATAAAAGGGGAATGAGGGTGCCTGTGTTGGTGGGGTGTGTGGAAAGAATCAGTTGAACAGAGGATGATTTTTGAGGGGTTGTTTACTGGGATTGGGGGGCAGTTAATCAAAAATAAATCCTAAATAAAATTAAAAAACAACCCATAAGACATGGTGTAAAAGGGGTCTGAGGAGGGTGCCTGTGTTGGTGGGTGGAGTCTGGGGAATGAAATCAGTTCAACAGGAAATTTGTTTTGGGGGGTTTCTTGACTGCTCTTGAGGGACAGTTAATAAAAAAATAAGTCAATAACATAAAATAAGACATTTGTATGTAAAGTGATAGAGACAGGAACCCTCTGACATAAGCTGCCACTGAGTGGACTGATACTTGACTTGATAGAGTATTTTGTAGAGGATGATTTGTTTGATTTCTTGTTACAGGCCTTTGTAGGACTTAGATTTATTTGAGGCCCACGCCCTGAAGAAACATTGATTTGTAGGACTTAAGCTTGTTTGGTACAAACCCTAAGGAAACACTGATTTGTAGGACTTAGGCTTGTTAGAAACAAACCCCCCAAAAATTGTTTATTTCTTTGAAGGACTAGTTTTTTTTGTTTTTTTTTCAAAACACAAGCCCTGAGAAAAAAATAAAAATGCCCTACTGGAGTAATGCCAGCAGGTCATGTTTGCCAGTAGCCACTGTCAAATGTCCTCCTGAGTTGTAACTGCTGTTTGTACTGCTGCTGCTGAGATGTTTAAACAGCAGGATGATTAGGCAGCTGAAAGGAAATGGGATCAACAATAGCAGTAACATGGAAGATGGATGATAAAGGTTCCACTTGCCACGACTGGCTCCAGTAATGAGCCTGAGGCAGTAGCAGCACAATAAGTAGCCCCCAGTATATGTAGAGAAAAGAAGAAGTTTTCCATTAAATCTTCTCCAACTGCCCCTCTTCCAAAATCATGGGTGCATTGTTATTAGAATATATATTTTTCCCTTGAGAACAGGAACTGTGGCTTCCATCAGCAACTGCAATGTGCACAGTATGTGTGTGGTAAATAACATCTGGAGGCACAACTGTATTCAAACACCATGACACCCAAAACCAAGTACTGCCGCTGTCACTGTACCCCTTGTGCAGACCCAGCTAAGGGCACATGACAACTTGCTGACAGTTTAATAGTAATGTTGAGCGAGCACCCCGATGCTCGGGTGCTCGGGTGCTCTGACCGAGCACCCCCTGAGGCTCGAGTGCTCGGCCGAGCACCCGAGCCCCATTGCATTGAATGGGGCGACACGAGCATTACACCAGGCACCCCCTGCTCTGATGAGGGGAGGGTGCCTGGTCAATGCCCCCCTTCATCTCCGCAATGTCCCCCTTCATCTCCGCAATGTCCCCCTTCATCTCCTCTATGCCCCTCTTCCACAATGTCCCCCTTCATCTCCGCTATGCCCCTCTTCCACAATGTCCCCCTTCATCTCCTCTATGGCATAGAGGAGATGAAGGGGGACATTGTGGAAGAGGGGCATAGCGGAGATGAAGGGGGACATTGTGGAAGAGGGGCATAGAGGAGATGAAGGGGGACATTGTGGAAGAGGGGCATAGCGGAGATGAAGGGGGACATTGTGGAAGAGGGGCATAGAGTCTATGCCCCTCTTCCACAATGTCCCCCTTCATCTCCGCTATGCCCCTCTTCCACAATGTCCCCCTTCATCTCCGCAATGCCCCCTTCATCTCCGCAATGCCCCCGTACCTCCAGTCCCTGGTGGTCCAGCGGAGCGTCTTCAGATCTGTGCCTCCTCCGGCACAGATCCCCGCCACCCGAACATGGCGGGCGAGCACATGGCGGTACTCGACGAGTACCGCCATGTGCCGAGCAGAGCGATGCTCGAGCCGATCCGAGCATCGGCCGAGCACGCTCGCTCAACACTATTTAATAGTAATGATGAATGCTCCCTGCCAGAATCCTAGCATATTCTGTGGGATGGAATCTCCTCAGATGCCACTTGATGACCTGGTATTGATTCTCCTCCACCAAACTGGCATGTGTGGTTGCAATTTCTGCAAATTCCAAAAGCTGATTGCTAGTGGTGGTGGTGATGCCCATCCTCATCCCTGTCTCCCATTCCTTCTCACTTTCTGATAAAAAGGCCATCAATGTCTCTTCCACCCCAGTTTCTCCAACACCACCACTACTAGTCCTTACATGCTACCGCTCTATTACAGGCATCTCACTGATGCTTGGAGGAGGTGACGAGCAATGTGACAGAGGGTCCCCTGCTGTCAAACTTGGCATCATTTTCTCCTTTCCCCTCTGAGTACAACAAGAAACACTAGCAGCAAGCAAAGTATTGGTGGCAGCAGGTTCAGCACTGGCAGCAGGTACAACACTAGTGGCAGTACATCTGGCTACAGGTACAGCAATGGTGGTACTGGCAGCAGGGGCAGCACGTCTTGCAGCAGGCAGCTGACCTGTCCTGCTCTCACTAGTATTTCCCTTTTCTCCCTCCCTTCCCATTAAATTCCCCAAGATCCCTTGGGATGATTTAGGGGGACTGGACAGCCTTGGTTCAGTACTGCTAGTCACTTCCTCCTCCTCCTCAGACTCAGTGGAAACATAAGGGTCCTTCAAGCTCCTCCATTCATTTATTTTTCACCCTGCCCATAGTGATAGCAGTCACTATAAGCCTTTCCTGCCTCAATTTTTGCAAAATATCACAGCAGAACAGCACAGCATGTCTATCTCGCTCTGTAGCTGCTTCTATTGTGTCTGCATGCAGGAAAAATGTCACCTTTTTATAGCGGAAATGCAAAAACAACGTAAATCAATGGGTGGAAACTTTATAGCCATTGAAAAAATGGCAAAAGATTTTGGCCAATGGGTGAAAGATGCGAAAATTTGAACCACTAGTTTTAAAGCGGATTTTCCAGCAAAAAAGCAGATAACAACGTGGTTTTCTCAAAATTTTCTGCGGGGAACATGGCAACAACTTTCGCCCATCCCTACTGTCTAGTCCAATTAGCTTCTTAGTTTCTTACACTTACACAGCCAATATGACAGTTGTTGTTTAGGCAGGATTTGTGTAAATATTTTCCAGAGTGACACAGCCAGTGTACCATTTGTGTAGGCAGGCAGGCATCCAGCAAAATGCCTTATTATCACAGCAAGTCAGTTTTGTTCCTGTTGAAAATAAAAACAGTAGAGATTTGAGTAAATAATTTCCAGAGTTACACAGCCAGTGTACCATTTGTATAGGCAGGCAGGCATCCAGCAAAAGTGCCTTATTGCCACATCAAGTCATCTTTGTTCCTGTTGAAAAGAAAAATATTAGGGATTTGTGTAAATAATTTCCAGAGTGACACAGCCAGTGTACCAATTGTGTAGGCAGGCATCCAGCAAAAGTGCCTTATTGCCACAGCAAGTAATCTTGGTTCTTTTTGAAAAGAAAAACAGTAGGGATTTGAATAAATAATTTCCAGAGTGACACAGCCAGTGTGCCATTTGTGTAGGTAGGCAGGCAGGCATCCAGCTGAAGTGTCTTATTGTCACCACAAGTCATCTTTGTTCTTGTTTAAAAATATTAGGAATTTGTGTAAATAATTTCCAGAGTAACACAGCCAGTGTGCCATTTGTGAAGGCAGGCAGGCATCCAGAAAAAAATGCCTTATTGCCACAACAAGTAATCTCCATTCCTGTTTCAAAGAAAAACAGTAGGAATTTGTGTAAATAATTTCCAATGACACAGCCAGCATGCCATTTGTGTAGGCAGGCAGGCAGGCATCCAGCAGAAGTGCCTTATTGCCACCGCAAGCCATCTTTGTTCCTGCTTAAAAATATTAGGGACTTGTGTAAATAATTTCCAGAGTGACACAGCCAGAGTGACAGTTGTCTTTTGGTCAGGATTTACAATTTTAAAATTATTGTAGTACACTGCCGACCTATCCTTAATGGATTTGAGTCCTAGTAAACAACCTGATGTTGCTTGTCCTGGTACCAGCTGCAGTGACCCAGCAACCAGCAACACCACCACAGTGCTGTTGCTTTCAGGCAGAGCTAGCAGCAGCAGGTGGCTAAAGAAGAGGACTGTCAGTAGTACTAGTCAGACTCAGCAGCAGCACTTCAAACCCAAAAATAAAAATAAGAAGGGAACTACAGGTCGTTCTACCTCTACTAGCAGGTTAGAGCGGTCCAGGTCCTCCTCCGAGACCACAAAGTAGCCAGCATCTGTGTAACGGGAGCGTAACAGACCACAGTCCGTTACTGGAAGCTCTCTCTGGGCGTATAAATTGTCAGCTCATTTACACATGTTATGGCGAATGTTGAGACATTATACTGGCAGACAGCTATGCCAAAAAGACTAAAATCATAGCCTGCTAGCTTGTTTTAAAGTGACTGGGCAGTTTGGGGTTAATTATTTGTGTTTAATCAAGGCTACTTAAAATGTGTATTGTATTACTGTCTGGTCCAGAGGTTGATTAGGGGTCCACCTACTAATCTTCTCTCTGTTGTGTATCTACTGTTGTCTGTGTGATGGGATTAGTCTGGGTTTCTGACTGTAGGTAACACCTGGTACCATTGTGCTGGGTTCATGATTGTGTCAGTCATGCTGCCTGTCACAACCTTTGTATTGTCCCTTTGTTCAAGTGTGTACAGTAACTCCAAGGGGTCCCATGGTATTGCAAGCCTCTCCACCAACAATCCTTTGTCTCAATGTTTACCCTTCCCACATTGTGTAAGTAATTCAGTCATGTCTGGCCCCATTGTGTTGTGTTCACACCATTTGCTGTTGCCCACTGTATAGTATTGTATTGTATTGTATCCCCTGTGCTACCTCCCCCAAAACAATATGATAAACTCTGTATAAAAGAGCTGAATGTTCATTAATAAAGAGTGAGTCATTTGGAACTAAGAAGGAGTACAGAGTCTTCGTTCCTGAATGGTTTAAAGAGTCCACTTTGACTCCAATTCAGGAGCCCTTTGTTCCAGTGTTCCAGTCAGCCATCCTGTTTCACCGGACAGGCTACCAGCTTGTAGCAGCATCTAGGAAGGAGAGACCCAGAATGACGGTTTAAGTCAGCCCGACTGGAGCTTCATACGGTTTGCGCTGGAAACTCACTGGACACTACTGGTAAGGGTGAAGGCTTTGACCCAGTTTCCACAGGAATGGCGAGCCTAATGCCATTTCTGGGACCAGATCCGTTGATAGGCAGCATAGCCTGTTATGCTTCCCCTGCTTGGAAGAGGAGGAATGAGGTACTTCCCAGCAGCTATGTTGGCCCCAGCCTGGTGAGTGGGAATTTGCTCCTCACCAGGACAAATTATGCCCCTGCATCAGGGAGTAGGACAGACGTTCTCCCTGATGTGCAGGTGGCCCCTTTCCCTGCTAACTCTGCCGCGGTGAGTGGGACCCAGGTCCTCACCAGTGACCCCTTTGTTGCCCCTGAATATGACCTCAGCGGACTGAAGCAATACAGTACTGCTGACCCTGTTGCCCCTGAACTGGTGAATGGGAGTGTGCTCCTCACTAGCCCCTATGAGCCCCCTGCCCTAGTGAGTGGGACCAATGTCCTCATCAGTGGCGATATTGCCCCTTTCCCTGCTAACCCTGCTGTGGCCAGTGGGACTCTGGTCCTCACCAGCAGGACCTTTGTAGCTCCTGAATATGATGACCTCAGAAAACTGAAGCCATACAGTAATGTTGACACTGTTGGCTCTGAACTGGTGAGTGGGAGTGCGCTCCTCACCAGCCCCTGTGAACCCCCTGCCCTGGTGAGTGGAACCAAGGTATTCATCAGTGGCAATATTGCCCCTTTCCCTGCTAACCATGCTGAAGTGAGTGGAACGCAGGTCATCACCAACAGCCCCTGTGTTGTTGACCCCAGCCCGGTGAGTGGGAATCCGCTCCTCACCAGGGCAAATGGTGACCTTAAAGATGTCGATGATGCCCCTACATTAGGGAGTGGGACAGCCGTCCTCCCTAGTGTTTTTTTTTGCTTCTGATTCTGTTGACCCCAGCCTGGTGAGTGGGAATCCGCCCCTCACCAGTGCAAGTGATGATCCCAAAGACGTTGATGAAGCCCCTGCACTAGGTAGTGGGACCGCCATCCTCCCTAGTGTTTCTGCTGCCCCTGAATTTGTTGAACTTAGTCTAGTGAGTGGGAATCCACTCCTCAGCAGGGCAAATGATGCCCCTGCAAGAGGGAGTGGGACCGACGTCCTCCCTGGGGGTTCTGTTGTTTCAACCTTGGGGAGTGGGACTTGTGTCTTCCCCAGTGTTTCTGTTCCCCCTGGACTGGTGAGTGGGAGTACACTCCTCACCAGTCATTGTGATGCCCCTATTCTGGGAAGTGGAACCACCGTCCTTCCCAGTAGCCTTATTGACCTTGCCTTAGGGAGTGGGACTACAGTCCTCCCTAGAGGTCCTGATGCCCCAGCTGTCGAGAGTGAGGCCCCAGTCCTCTCTAGGGGGCCCCTGAACTTTGCCCCAACCTTAAAGAGTGTGACCCCTGTCCTCTTTAATGACCCCCTGAACTTTGCCCCACCCTTAGAAAGCATGACTCCTGTCCTCTCTAGTGGTCCCCTTGCCTTAGGGAGTGGGACGACCGTCCTCCCTAGGGGCTCTGATGGCCCAGCACAGGACAGTGGGAGCAACTGCCTCTCTTTTAACATTGTGGTGCATGCCATGAGAAAAGGGGGAGATGCCGCCATCCATCCACAATGTGATCCCAAACTGGCTTCCTGGAATTAGAAGAGGGGTTGCCAGACTCAGCATTTGCCCTGTGGAACGCCACCTCACAGACTGGCCATGTATCCAGAGCCACTGGCCCCAGACCCAGGGCAATCTGACCCCAGCTCTGCCTGGATCCCTGACTGGCACAGTCTCCCCAATGTATTGCTAGCCCTGGACCAGGGGCTACTTATCACGGCGCCCGTGATCTGGGTGACATTCTGTCCATCTCGCTGATACTGCTTTTCTATTGGCTGCTCTGTTCTGCTCCTCCTATTGACAAGCCTTTTTATACTCTAGGCTGTCACTCTGCTAGTGCCCTTTCGTGGTGTACCTGATGCTTGGTGCTAGTTATTGTTGTTCTGATCCAGTGTATGACCCCGGATTGCCTGACCTCGCTATTGTCTCATTCCTGATACTGTGTACCGACTCAGATTGGCTGACGTTCCTGCTTCCTGTTCTGACCCGGCCTGGCTGACGTTCCTGCTCCATTTAACGACTCGGCGAGATTGATAACCCAGCTCTGTGTACCTGTCACGGTTTGTTAAGACTCTCAGACGTAAGGTTAGGTAAAAACACAACTTTATTGATAATCCCATAGGATTTCATACACATACATATAATACATAGAAACAGCAAATAGGTAATGATATTAGCAATACAGGCTCTACCGGCCCTGCCAATATACCGGGCAAGGCAACCTTGGCAAGAATGAATAGGTGGTTCTACCAGCCCTGCCAATATACCGGGCAAGGCAGCCTATAGATGGTCAGGAAGATAAAGGCTCTACCAGCCCTGCCAATATACCGGGCAAGGCAGCCTAAGGGAATACCATAATAGCAGGCTCTACCGGCCTTGCCAATACCGGGTAAGGCAACCTCAGGATGGAATGATTACAGGTTTTACTTGCCTTACCAATATACCGGGCAAGGCAGCCCAAGGAGAAGGTATCAACCACAGTGACTGTCAGATGACAATGACAGTGTGCAGATGGTAGGTAACGGTTGCTAGGTCCAGTGGTGACACCAGGTAGTCTGCACACTCCAGTACTAAGTACCGAGGGAATGACTTAGCTGTCTAGGACTGGACAGTGCACTGGGAACCCACAGACTAAGAGCAATAGCTAGCCGCGAGGTAGTGGAGCGAACCAGCGCCCGCGCGCTGGGAACCAACAGATCGTAGTATGTAGAGCCGTAAGGCAAAGGAGCAAACCAGTGTCCGCACGCTAGGACCAACAGATAACTGAGTAATAGAGCCGTAAGGCAAAGGAGCGAACCAGCGCCCGCTTGCTGGTAGCCAGCAGACTAATAGAGCATAGCTGCTAGGCAGTGGAGCAAACCAGCGTCAGCACGCTGGGACCAACAGATAGCTGTGTAATAGAGCTGTGAGGCAAAGGAGTGAACCAGCGCCCGCGCGCTGGTGACCAACAGACTAATAGTGTATAGCCACTAGGCAGTGGAGCGAACCAGCGTCCGCACGCTGGGACCAACAGATAGCTGTGTAATAGAGCCGTGAGGCAAAGGAGCAAACCAGCGCCCGTGCGCTGGTGACCAACAGACTAATAGTGCATAGCCGCTAGGCAGTGGAGCGAACCAGCGTCCGCACGCTGGGACAAAGATGAAAATGTTGCCGAAGATATCAAGGAGCAAAGTCGCCACAGAAGAAGGAACCGGACACAGGAGATGAACAGGAACCAGCACAAGACAGTCTACCAGATCAGGAACGGCAACGGAGACTGGCAGCAGGAAACAGCAACCTCGGACGACTTCAACTGGAACAGGCACTGGAACACGTACAGCAGGCAGGAGTCTCAGGAACAGGACGAACTCAGGAAACCAGGAACACAGCAAAAGGCCCTCCAAGCTTCTGTAGCATAATGAAAGTGGATGCAGTCTGAGACACCACTAAAGGGCAACCAAAGGGTGCCCAAACTCAGATTAAATAGGCAATCTGAGGCGGGCTAAAGGCAGACAGCCAATGGAAGCCCCCTACAGGTGATAGACACAGCAATGCAGCAATCACGGGCACCGTTATAGTACCGACCCGGCGCGTCTGAGGATCCTGCTCCGTGTACCAACCCGGCCTGGCTGATGTTCCTGCATTGTCTACTGACTCATCTTGGCGGTGGTTCCTGTTTCCCGCTGTCCAGTTGGCACCTTCGAACTGCTCCTGTTCGCCCTCCTCAAGGGTACCGCTAATATTTGCTGGTCCTGTTTCTGTGGTTCTGGTTGCTCGTATACAGGACCAGGGGTCAGAGTCTTGCTGCTTCCACCCGTGTGGCACTCGCTTGGTCTGTGTTGGTTCATTTGGGCGTCTCTGGTTTTTACCGTTACTCAGACCACATCGCTTTATCCCCTCCGGGGAAGGGCCTCGTTATACAACTACCACTTAGGTTCTGTTCGGCTACACTCTTGGGCTATTAAGTTACCAGTTCGATCCGTTGAGCATTTCCGGTTGCCATCCGTTTATACTTTAGCCCATTACCCCTGCAGGTAGTACGTGCACACGGTGCTGGGTTGCTCCGGTAGGGCGTCCGTTTTAGCACGAGCTCTGACCAGTCTGTTTGCCGTTGGTGGGTGTCCACCATTGCTTCCTCTTACAGGCGTCCAGGGCCTGAGGTTGCAGTCCTGTCCTTGTCATCTTCCACATCATACAGGCGACATCGAGTCTGTTTCGTTACCACCAGCTTGCATTGGTTACATTGGACATTCATACACTGTATCAATCAAATTAACCTGGCCAGTGTAAGTATTGTGTTGTTCACTTTACTGGACCCGTGTGGGTACCATTTGTAACCTGTCTAGTGTCAGTTTATGTTATACTGGACCCGTGAGGGTTACCTTGTTCATTGTGTGTTTAATAAAGCTGTGTTTTTACCTAACCCTACATGTCTGAGTGTACCGAACCGTAACACTACTACATTCTCCTGGCCCAGGACAAGGGGCTCCTACTATGTTTTATAGCCCAGGACAAGGGGCTAACCATCTGTTTCTTAGCCAGGGACAAGGGGCTACTCTTTTATTGTTCAGCCCATGACAAGGGGCTCCTTTCATCCAGCCAAGGACGTATCAGACTTCCTTAAGCCAACGTTCACCAAAGCTGCTGCTGGCTTGGTACTGAAAAGTGGGAGAAATGTAACGGACCCCAGTCCGTTACTGGAAGCTCTCTCTGGGCGTACAGATTGTCAGCCCATTGTCACAGGCTATGGCGAATGTTGAGACATTATACTAGCAAACAGCTATGCCAAAAAGACTAAAATCATAGCCTGCTGCCTTGCTTTAAAGAGAGAGGGCAGTTAGGGGTTAATTATTTGTGTTTGGGCAAGGCTACTTCAAATGTGTATTGTATTACTGTCTGGTCCAGAGATTGATTAGGGGTCCACCTACTAATCTCCTCTCTATTGTATATCCACTCTTGTCTGTGTGACGGGATTAGTCTGGGTTTCTGACTGTAGGTAACACCTGGTCCCATTGTGCTGGGTTCATGATTGTGTCAGTCATACTGCCTGTCACAGCCTTTGTATTGTCCCTTTGTTCAGGTGTGTACAGTAACCCCAGGGGGTTCAATGGTATTGCAAGCCTCTCCACCAACAATCCTTTGTCTCAATGTTTACCCTTCCCTTCCCTCACTGTCTAAATAATTCAATCATGTCTGGCCCCATTGTGTTATGTCCACACCATTTGCTGTTGCCCACTGTATAGTATTGTATTGTATCCTCTGTGCTACCTCCCGCAAAATAATGTGATAAACTCTACATAAAAGAGCTGAGTGTTCACTAATAAAGAGTTAGTCCTTTGGGACTAAGGAGTACAGAGAAGTGTTGAGCGAGCATGCTCGGCCGATGCTCGGATCGGCTCGAGCATCGCTCTGCTCGGCACATGGCGGTACTCGTACGAGTACCGCATGTGCTCGCCCGCCATGTTCGGGTCTCCTCCCCGCACGTTTTGCGGCTGCTGCGCAGCCAATAAACGTGCAGGGAGGCTCTGACATCAGTGTAATGCCAGCAGCCATGTTGGCTGCTGGCATTACACTGATTGGCTGGCCAGAACCCGTGGTCAGGTGCTGTATAGCACCTGACCATCAAGTTCGGCTCAGTCTTAGCCAGGGAGAGCTGAGGATAGGAAGGGAAAGGCAGTGTAGGGAGGAAAAAAACCAAACTTGTGAAAAAAAAGAACCAAAAGTCCTTTTTAGGACTACTGTGTGTGGGGGCAGCAGGTTATTTTGTGTGGGGGGAAAAAAACAAAAAAAAAAATATTCTGTTTAGTGTGCAAAGTTGCAGATTAGAGCACATTCTGTTTAGTGTGCACAGTTGCAGATTAGAGCACATTCTGTTTAGTGTGCAAAGTTGCAGATTAGAGCACATTCTGTTTAGTGTGCAAAGTTGCAGATTAGAGCACATTCTGTTTAGTGTGCAAAGTTGCAGATTAGAGCACATTCTGTTAAGTCTTCAAACTAAAATATCAAAGTCACATATTTCATTCAGTGTGCGTCGCCGCAGTTTAGCAGCACATTCTGTGTACTGTGCAGAGTTGCAGAATAGGAAGAAATACTGTTAAGTCTTCAAACTAAAATATCAAAGTCACATATTCCATTCAGTGTGCTTCGCCGCAGTTTAGCAGCACATTCTGTGTACTGTGCAGAGTTGCAGAATAGGAAGAAATACTGTTAAGTCTTCAAACTAAAATATCAAAGTCACATATTCCATTCAGTGTGCTTCGCCGCAGTTTAGCAGCACATTCTGTGTACTGTGCAGAGTTGCAGAATAGGAAGAAATACTGTTAAGTCTTCAAACTAAAATATCAAAGTCACATATTCCATTCAGTGTGCTTCGCCGCAGTTTAGCAGCACATTCTGTGTAGTGTGCAGAGTTGCAGAATAGTAAGAAATACTGTTAAGTTTTCAAACTCAAATATTAAAGTCACATATTCCATTCAGTGTGTGTCACCGCCGTTTAGCAGCCTATTCTGTGTACTCTGCAGAGTTGCAGAATAGTAAGAAATACTGTTAAGTTTTCAAACTCAAATATTAAAGTCACATATTCCATTCAGTGTGTATCACCGCCGTTTAGCAGCCTATTCTGTGTACTCTGCACAGTTGCAGAATAGTAGGAAATACTGTTAAGTTTTCAAACTCAAATATTAAAGTCACATATTCCATTCAGTGTGTGTCACCGCCGTTTAGCAGCCTATTCTGTGTACTCTGCACAGTTGCAGAATAGTAAGAAATACTGTTAAGTTTTCAAACTCAAATATTAAAGTCACATATTCCATTCAGTGTGTATCACCGCCGTTTAGCAGCCTATTCTGTGTACTCTGCACAGTTGCAGAATAGTAAGAAATAGTGTTAAGTTTTCAAACTCAAATATCAAAGTCACATATTCCATTCAGTGTGCTTCGCCGCAGTTTAGCAGCACATTCTGTGTAGAGTGCAGAGTTGCAGAATAGTAAGAAATACTGTTAAGTTTTCAAACTCAAAT
Source organism: Rhinophrynus dorsalis (assembly GCA_037306005.1). NCBI lineage: Eukaryota > Metazoa > Chordata > Amphibia > Anura > Rhinophrynidae > Rhinophrynus > Rhinophrynus dorsalis. The sequence continues at coordinate 253,258,848 of CM074720.1, read as the reverse complement.
ATTAAAGTCACATATTCCATTCAGTGTGTTTCACCGCCGTTTAGCAGCCTATTCTGTGTACTCTGCACAGTTGCAGAATAGTAAGAAATACTGTTAAGTTTTCAAACTCAAATATTAAAGTCACATATTCCATTCAGTGTGTTTCACCGCCGTTTAGCAGCCTATTCTGTGTACTCTGCACAGTTGCAGAATAGTAAGAAATACTGTTAAGTTTTCAAACTCAAATATTAAAGTCACATATTCCATTCAGTGTGTATCACCGCCGTTTAGCAGCCTATTCTGTGTACTCTGCACAGTTGCAGAACAGTAAGAAATAGTGTTAAGTTTTCAAACTCAAATATTAAAGTCACATTTTCCATTCAGTGTGTGTCACCGCCGTTTAGCAGCCTATTCTGTGTACTTTGCAGAGTTGCAGAATAGTAAGAAATACTGTTAAGTTTTCAAACTCAAATATTAAAGTCACATATTCCATTCAGTGTGTATCACCACCGTTTAGCAGCCTATTCTGTGTACTCTGCACAGTTGCAGAATAGTAAGAAATAGTGTTAAGTTTTCAAACTCAAATATTAAAGTCACATATTCCATTCAGTGTGTGTCACCGCCGTTTAGCAGCCTATTCTGTGTACTCTGCAGAGTTGCAGAATAGTAAGAAATACTGTTAAGTTTTCAAACTCAAATATTAAAGTCACATATTCCATTCAGTGTGTTTCACCGCCGTTTAGCAGCCTATTCTGTGTACTCTGCAGAGTTGCAGAATAGTAAGAAATACTGTTAAGTTTTCAAACTCAAATATTAAAGTCACATATTCCATTCAGTGTGTTTCACCGCCGTTTAGCAGCCTATTCTGTGTACTCTGCACAGTTGCAGAATAGTAGGAAATACTGTTAAGTTTTCAAACTCAAATATTAAAGTCACATATTCCATTCAGTGTGTGTCACCGCCGTTTAGCAGCCTATTCTGTGTACTCTGCACAGTTGCAGAATAGTAAGAAATACTGTTAAGTTTTAAAACTCAAATATTAAAGTCACATATTCCATTCAGTGTGTATCACCGCCGTTTAGCAGCCTATTCTGTGTACTCTGCACAGTTGCAGAATAGTAAGAAATAGTGTTAAGTTTTCAAACTCAAATATCAAAGTCACATATTCCATTCAGTGTGCTTCGCCGCAGTTTAGCAGCACATTCTGTGTAGTGTGCAGAGTTGCAGAATAGTAAGAAATACTGTTAAGTTTTCAAACTCAAATATTAAAGTCACATATTCCATTCAGTGTGTTTCACCGCCGTTTAGCAGCCTATTCTGTGTACTCTGCACAGTTGCAGAATAGTAAGAAATACTGTTAAGTTTTCAAACTCAAATATTAAAGTCACATATTCCATTCAGTGTGTTTCACCGCCGTTTAGCAGCCTATTCTGTGTACTCTGCACAGTTGCAGAATAGTAAGAAATACTGTTAAGTTTTCAAACTCAAATATTAAAGTCACATATTCCATTCAGTGTGTATCACCGCCGTTTAGCAGCCTATTCTGTGTACTCTGCACAGTTGCAGAATAGTAAGAAATAGTGTTAAGTTTTCAAACTCAAATATTAAAGTCACATATTCCATTCAGTGTGTGTCACCGCCGTTTAGCAGCCTATTCTGTGTACTCTGCAGAGTTGCAGAATAGTAAGAAATACTGTTAAGTTTTCAAACTCAAATATTAAAGTCACATATTCCATTCAGTGTGTTTCACCGCCGTTTAGCAGCCTATTCTGTGTACTCTGCAGAGTTGCAGAATAGTAAGAAATACTGTTAAGTTTTCAAACTCAAATATTAAAGTCACATATTCTGTGTAAGATGAAGAAGGCGGGTAAAAAGGGACGGGGAAGTGGACGTGATCCTGAAAGTTCAGGGCGCGGGTCAGGACGCGGAGAAACTGTGCCTGGTGCCAGAGCACAAGAAAGAAAGACATCCACCATACCTAGCTTCATGTGTAATTTTACAGGGCGTCGCAGGACATCACTCTCGAGGTCCGACCACTGCGAACAGGTGGTCGGTTGGATGACAGCTGATACTGCTTCCAGTCGGTTAAGCACCACCCTGTCTTCCACCAAGTCCACTCTCAGTAGCCAAGAGTCTGGTCAAAATAATCCTCACTCTGATCATCCTTCCTCCCACCATACACGGTCTGGTCAAAGAAGTGATCCCACACTGGGATATAGTGAGGAGCTCGTCTCATCACCAATCCTTCATTTGACCCTCTCTCCAAGCACGCTTGCAGAGGAACATGACATCTTGTGCCCTGATTCACAACCTCTAGAGGCTACCCAATCACAAGAAGATGACAGATGTGAACGGCATTTAAGGTCAAAGGAAGTAGTGGATGATGATGATGATGATGAGACACAGTTGCCATTAAATCAACCACTATTTCCGTCTCAAGACCTTGTTGAGGAGAATGTTATACAGTTGTCAATGACTGAGTATGTGGTGGGATCAAGACTTGAGGAGGATGATCAGAGTGAGGAAGTGGAGGAGGACTTGGTGGACGATGAGGTGACTGACCCCACCTGGGAAGGTGTAGAGCCGAGCGATGACAGCAGTCCTGAGGGTGAGCCATCTGCAGCACCGCAACAGGCTGGAAGAGGCAGTGGTGTGGCTACAGAAAGAAGGCGGACCGCACCAAACCGGCCCGCAAATGTTCCACGGAGCACCCCCTTGCGTAAATCTACCTTGCCAAAGGGTAGGTGTTCCGCGGTATGGCGTTTTTTTAAGGAAAGTGCGGACGACAAAAGAATTGTAGTTTGCAACCTGTGCCACACCAGAATGAGCCGAGGCATGAACACTAGAAACCTCACCACCACCAGCATGATCGTAGTAAGTGGGAGGAACGCCTGGATCGCCCATCTGTGTCTGCAGGCCACACCACTGCCTCCTCTTCCCCTGTTTTCGGTGCCGGCCAATCGCCTGTCGAAGGCGCAGGCCCGCATACCTCCCGCCCTGCACCTGTACCATCTGAAGCACCATCAGCGACCACATCCACTTCCCTGTCCCAGCACAGCGTCCAAATGTCGTTACCCCAGGCATTTGAGCGCAAGAGAAAGTACCCAGCCACCCACCCACAGGCCATAGCACTAACCTCACACCTTTCAAAATTACTGGCCATCGAAATGCTGCCATTTAGGCTTGTGGACACTGAGTCCTTCCGCAGCCTGATGGCAGCAGCTGTCCCTCGTTACGCGGTCCCCAGCCGCCACTACTTTTCCCGGTGTGCCATCCCCGCATTACACCACCATGTGTCCCGTAACATCACCCGTGCCCTGACCAACGCAGTTACTGGGAAGGTCCACTTAACGACTGACACATGGACAAGTGCTTGTGGCCAGGGACGCTACATTTCCCTGACGGCACACTGGGTGAATGTCGTGGAGGCTGGGAGCGACTCGGACCCTGGGATGGCACGGGTGCTACCCACGCCGAGGATTGCGGGCCCTACCTCCATCAGGGTTTCCACCAGCACCTACGTTATTGGCTCCTCCTCCTCCGTTTCCACCTCCGAATTCTCTACACGCAGCGCCACTCCCCCATCAGCCAGTAGCTGGAAGCAGTGTAGCACTGCAGTGGGGAAGCGTCAACAGGCCGTGCTGAAGCTGATCTGCCTTGGGGACAAACAGCACACGGCCTCAGAGCTGTTGCAGGGGATTAGTCACCAGACCGAGCAGTGGCTCTCGCCACTCAACCTGCAAGCAGGCATGGTTGTGTGTGATAATGGGCGTAACTTGGTGGCGGCTTTGGAGCTCGGCAAGCTCACACACGTACCATGCCTAGCGCATGTATTTAATTTAGTGGTGCAGCGATTTCTAAAAACCTACCCCAATGTGCATAATCTCTTGACCAAGGTGCGCCGCGTGTGTGCACATTTCCGTAAGTCATCTACAGCTTCGGCCGGCCTGTTCAAGCTGCAGCAGCGCTTACAATTGCCAGCTCACCGGCTGCTGTGTGACGTGAGCACGCGCTGGAACTCCACCTTCCACATGTTGGCCCGGCTTTGTGAGCAGCAGAGGGCAGTAGTGGAGTACCAGCTGTTACACGGTCGTCGCCTCTCCGTTCAACTTCCTGTAATCAGAAGTGAGGAGTGGGAATGGATGTCAGACCTCTGCGAGGTTTTACGCAATTTTGAGGAATCGACACATATGGTGAGCGGCGATAACGCTATTATCAGTGTAACCATCCCACTTCTGTGTCTACTGAAACGCTCGCTGCTCACAATTAAAACCGACACTTTGCATGTGGAAGAGGTGGAAATGGGGGAGGAAGAGCTTACACAAGGTGATAGCCAGAGCACCCTCACTTCGTCTTCTCAGCGACAATTGGAGGAGGCGGAGGAGGAGGAGGAGGAGGAGGAGGAAGACACGGTTGCCTCCGCTACAGAGGGTAGCCATGGAACTTTAGTTCCATCTCTTCAGCGTGGGTGGGCAGAAGAGGAGGAAGAGGATGAGGATATTGAGAGTCATCCTCCTGGTGAGGACAGCGAAATCTTGACTGTTGGTACTCTGGCACACATGGCTGACTTTATGTTAGGCTGCCTTTCCCGTGACCCACGCGTTATACGCATTTTAAACAACACGGATTACTGGGTGTTCACCCTTCTGGACCCCCGCTACAAAGAGAATTTCTCATCTCTCATTCCTCCGGTGGAGAGGACAAGCAAAATGGTGCAATACCAGAAGGTTCTTGTTGAAAAATTGCTCCAAAATTTTCCATCTGACAACGCTGGCGGCAGAGTACGTGCTACCTTGGCCAACCGAGAAGGGGAGAAAAGGGGAGCACACAGCAGTTCAGAGAAAGGCAGGGCAACACTCTCCAAGGTGTGGGACACCTTCATGACACCCCGCCAGCACCCTCACCCTGATGCGCAGCCTAGTGTCACAAGGAGGGAAAAGTTTTGGAAGATGGTGAAGGAGTACGTAGCAGACCGTGTCAGCGTCCTCAATGATCCCTCTGTGCCTTACAACTACTGGGTGTCCAAGCTGGACACGTGGTATGAACTGGCACTCTACGCCTTGGAGGTGCTGGCCTGCCCTGCCGCCAGCGTTCTGTCTGAGCGGGTATTTAGTGCTGCTGGTGGCATCATAACAGATAAGCGTATCCGCCTTTCCACCGACAATGCTGATAGGTTGACACTTATAAAAATGAACAAGGCCTGGATTTCCCCTGACTTCTCCACTCCACTGGAGGAAAGCCCCGGGGGAACATAAACTCACTTTATATATGTTATTTACAATGATGGGAATACTCTGTATTCCCATTCACCCCTTCCACCCAAAAAACGGGTATATGGTTGACTCTTAATCTTCTCATCCTCCTCCTCCTCTTCCATATGCCCTGGGATATAATTTTTATATAGGGCCAGCTCACCAGCGGGCCCTGTGATATAATTTTTATATAGGGCCAGCTCACCAGCGGGCCCTGTGATATAATTTTTATATAGGGCCAGCTCACCAGCGGGCCCTGTTTGACAATTTTTATATAGGTCAGCTCACCAGCGGGCCTTCTCATATAATGTTTTATTGGGTCAGCTCTCTAGCGGGCCCTCTCATATAATGTTTTATAGCGTCAGCTCACTAGCGGGCCTTCGCATATAATGTTTAGGATGGTCAGCTCTGCAGCAGACCCTCACCCATAATGTTTTAGATGGTCAGCTCAGCGCACGTTTCCCTCTTAATCATGGCCTCAGTTCTGAAAATCAAGGAAATTTTTGGGAGAATTTGCCTCTGCGCACGTTTCCCTCTTAATCATGGCCTCAGTTCTGAAAATCAAGGAAATTTTTGGGAGAATTTGCCTCTGCGCACGTTTCCCTCTTAATCATGGCCTCAGTTCTGAAAATCAAGGAAATTTTTGGGAGAATTTGCCTCTGCGCACGTTTCCCTCTTAATCATGGCCTCAGTTCTGAAAATCAAGGAAATTTTTGGGAGAATTTGCCTCTGCGCACGTTTCCCTCTTAATCATGGCCTCAGTTCTGAAAATCAAGGAAATTTTTGGGAGAATTTGCAGATGATATACAAGTAAATATACAGCAAATACTGTTTGGTAACAATTTTTCGCCTAAAGTCGTTTTTGTTTTCCTTTTTGTGTGTTTTACGGTCAGTCTGTAAAAATGGCGTACTACGGGCGAAAGATCATTCCCAGCAGCGATGTTGGAGTCCAAGATGCATCCAGACATCCTCCCTATGCTGTCCCTGAACCATTTCTGTGGTGTTTCCATCCTTTTCTGCCATTTTCCTATGGACCAGGCACCCTCCCCTCATCAGAGCAGGGGGTGCCTGGTGTAATGCTCGAGTCCTCCCATTGACTTCAATGGGGCTCGGGTGCTCGGCCGAGCACTCGAGCCTCAGGGGGTGCTCGGTCAGAGCACCCGAACACCCGAGCATTGGGGTGCTCGCTCATCACTAGTACAGAGTCTTCATTCCTGAATGGTTTAAAGAGTCCACTTTGACTCCCATTCAGGAGCCCTATGTTCCAGTGTTTCAGCCAGTTATCCTGTTTCACCGGACAGGCTACCCATTTGTAGCTGCATCTAGGAGGGAGAGACCCAGAATGACAGTCTAAGTCAGCCCAAGGACTTAGGCTTCCGTTACAATCTGTTTCTCATCGTCTGTTTCGTTATGATCCCCCCTGAACCACCTGCAAAATGACTAGTGCCTATGCCAGTTCTGTCACCACCTCCGCTACAGCTAGTTCTATAAACCTGGGGACACCTGGCATGTTGAACATGAACACTGCTGTTTGAAAATCTCGGACAGTATCAACATGGGATTTTTACAGTGAACTTCTGTATAAGCAGCCCAAACAGGAATTATTGCAATATTTGGAGAAAATTCCTCCTGCCCCCACTGTCACTGCCACTGAGATCATACTATCGTCTCCAAAAAATGCTATTGAGGGTAGAAGTGGCAATTCAGCAGATCTTCCCTAAATCTGCTGCTGCTGATTTTTTTCTTCCTGTCCAAACCCACAAGAGGTGGAAGAAGAATATGAGGGACCAAGGCCTCCTGACCTTGATTTTTCCACTAAACTTGATTTTGCCCTTGTTACACATAGTATTCCTCCTGTTTCTCCAGCTACTTCTTCTAGTAAGAACTGAACACCTGCCTCTCCAGTTCCAGTTGAGTCTCTCAGGCAGGTAGTAGCTGCTGGTGTCTCCGCCACCACTGTCACTGTCTCCACAATCCTCGTCCAATCCCAGTCCCTTCATCCCTTCTTCCATGTCTAGTTCTACTAATACCCCTGTAAAGGTACGAAGAAGAAAAAAGCTTAGTGAGGTTGGTCCAGCATGTGAAGATCAAAAAAGTATCACCTCATTTCTTCTTCTCCACCACCTTCCATTGCAACTGGCAGAGTCATCCGTCACACCAAAACGTGGAAGCATTTTGTGACACTTGGCGATGGCCGGCTAGAGAAATGTAAATTATGTGGCAGAGAAATCAGCCATGGGAGGGTAATCTAACCACCTCCGGGATGAACCAACATCTGAACAATTACCACAAGTCAGTGTTTATAAGTGCATAAAGTGGTACTACTACATATGCCAGTGTCACACTCACCACCAGTAGGCAGGAGAAAGGGCAGGGAGATCATGCCACATCTGGTCCTAAGACCAGCAGACAGTCACAGCCCATCCCAATATCAATACAGGCCACACTGGAAGATTTTGGTGGGTTTCATTCAAAGGGGATGTGCAGACAGCAGTCCAGAAATATCACACACCTCATTACACAGCTCATAGCTGTTGGGGGTGCTACTTTTAATTTGGTGGACGGGGAGCCCTTCCAGCAACTTATGGAGGCTGCACACCCCAATATAAAATCCCATCCCACCCCACATTCAGTAGAATTATAGTGCCCTCACTGTACCGGTCGTGCATTGGGATTATAAAGGACCTGCTAGGAAAGGATGGTGGTCAGTCAGTGCACTTTACCACTGACTTATGGACAGCCTGAGTGTCCAGAATGGCTTCCTGTCATTGACGGAGCATTGGTGACAGCCCAATGTGTTGCAAGACACATTATTACTGACAACAAGTTCAGCTGCAGTAGCTAAGCAGGGGCACCGGTCTTTCCTCCTCCATGCTGAGGTAATGGATTAGCAGCAAACCTCAGATAACATTTGCAAAGCACTGCAGAACATGGTGGCGCAGTGGCTAGGGGAGCAGGAAGGCACACAGGCACAAATGGGGTTTGTGGTTACTGATGGTGCAGCTAACATGATAAAGGCTTGGGGTGGCAGATTTGTGGGTGTTCGCTGCTCAGCACATTTCCTGCATCTGGTAGTGAAGGCTGCTCTCGAGGATGGCAGTAACACTGGACATTTGTCAGGACTTCTGGAGTCGTGCGGACAAATTGCTGGCCACTTCCATCGTAGTGTCAAAGATAGCCAACTCCTCAGGGAGGAACAGAAAAAGGCAGATTTCCCAGAGCACCACCTAAAACAAGATGTTGGGACCAGGTGGAACTCCACCTTAGATATGCTAGAGCTTATATTGGAACAGAAAAAGGCAATTCACACAATGTCATGTCACCATTTCATTGGCAGTAACAGAACACTGACTGAGCCCTAGTGTAACAGGTAGTGACAGTACTCACACCTTTCCATGCTTTGATGAAATTTTAAGCAAAGAGAATGCTAGCCTGGCCAAAGTCATTCCCCTCTTCACACACCTCTCCTTAAAATTTGACGATTTCCTTTCCCATAGGGAACCCTTGACTGGTGCCGAGGGTAATATAATTTTTGATGTTGCTGCCCTTCTAACGAGGTTGAAAAAGGAACTGACTCAGCGCATAGAAGAGCTCATGGACAATTGTCCCAGTTAATGCTTGCCACAATTTACGATCCTTGAATCAAAGGCAAGATGGCACTTAGTTCTAATTCCCTCACTGCCAGGAGGGAACAATTGATAGCGATGGTGTGTGAGAGGCAAAAAAAAAAAACAGACTGCAGTCACATAAGGCAGGAGAAGATTCCGCAGATGAGCTGGAGGAGTGTGGTGGTCTTCCAGGACCTATCAGTAGCAGCACCAGTAGCACTTCATCTTGTTCCAGTGGAGCAGCTGCTGCTTTTTATGCTGAGACAATGGACAGATTATGCTTTAGACAAAAGAAAGAGATCCCCATAAATAGAAAAAGTGCTGAGTTTGATGTTAAGGCTTACCTTGCGGAACATTCTTTGCCCCAAAGTACAGCTCCCTTGAGTTTTTGGATAACAAGAGGGCTGTGTGTCCCTGGTAGCCCAGGAGTTGCCCCCAATGTTTTCACATGGCACCCCAGTTCATGAAGCAAATTACTTTTTTAAAAGTCACCCTGCCAAAGCTGGGTTACCTTGCTCTCAGGTTCGATGCAGATTGAAAAAAAAAACAAAAGACAGTGCACAAGGACCTCTAAGTGTAGTGTATACGATTGAATCAAAGAATAAATAAATTAATAGTAGAATAAAGGATAAAAATAATACCATTTATTAAGTCATTAAGATTAAAATATCTGATCATTAGACCATAATGACAATAAAAATGATGGGATCCGAGATCTGGATGTATCCCCAATACATAAAATATTTCCAAAATGGTTGTAGTATGAGACAACCTCAGACGGGACCTATTGTCAGGGGATATACATTACAGAGCATATGAAACAATGATACGATGTATAGTTTCTTAAATGCAGAGGATTCAAATATGCATATAGTTCATAGCATGCGCTCACCGGAAGGTTTCTTTACAAGCGGGCCCGTAGTTAATACACCTCGGCGGCGAGTCTCGCGTCTCCGATGCTTGCTCCGTCCCTCTTGGTCTCCATGGGTTTTCTCTTCGTTTCAGTGATAACTCTTGCTTTAATAAAAGTAATCAGTCTAGTTTTATTGAGACTGATTACTTTTATTAAAGCGAGAGTTATCACTGAAACGAAGAGAAAACCCACGGAGACGGTCCTTTACCAGTGTTCTGCAGTATGCTGCTGGCTACATCTAGTAGTGTTGCTGTCATCTCGAGTCCACCCTTCACCAGTCATCCTCAGTTTTGTAGTCTTGTAAAAGTCTGCTGTATCCAACTGACTGAGTCCTGTCTGCTCCAGTGTTCTGTAGTTTGCTGCTGGCTACATCTTCAGTGGTGCTGTTATCCCGAGTCTGCCCTGCACCAGTCATCCTCAGTTTTGTAGTCTTGTAAAACAGCCTGCTGTATCCAACTGACTGAGTCCTACCTGCTACAATGTTCTGCAGTTTTCTGCTGGCTACATCTCCAGTGTTGCTCTCATCCTGAGTCTGCCTCGCACCAGTCATCCTCAGTTTTGTAGTATTGTAAAACAGTCTGTGGTATCCAACTGACTGAGTTATACCTGCTCCAGTGTTCTGCAGTTTGCTGCTGGCTACATCTGCAGTGTTGCTGTCATCCTGAGTCCGCCTCCCACCAGTCATCCTCAGTTTTGTAGTCTTGTAAAACAGTCTGCTGTATCCCAATGACTGAATCCTGCCTGCTCCAATGTTCTGCAGTTTTCTGCTAGCTATATCTCCAGTGTTGCTGTCATCCTGAGTCCACCTCGCACCAGTCATCCTCAGTTTTGTTGTCTCTTGTAAAACAGTCTGCTGCATCCATCTACTGAGTTCTGCCTGCTCCAGTGTTCTGTAGTTTGCTGCTAGCTACATCTACAGTGTTGCTAACATGACAAAGGCTCTCCGGGATGGCAGATTTGTGGAAGTTTGCTGCTCAGCACATCTACAGTGTTGCTGTCATCCTGAGTCCGCCTTGCATCAGTCATCCTCAGTTTTGTAGTCTAACTCTATTCTAAGAAAAGTAGTATATTTATCTATGGAGTCCTGCCTGCTCCAATCATCCTCAGTTTTGTAGTCTAACTCTATTCTAACAATAGTCATATATTTATCTACTGAGTCCTTCCTGCTCCAGTCATCCTCAGTTTTGTAATCTAAATCTATTCTAGACTTGTGCATGGCAAACATTTTCGGTAAAATTAGATTTCAGACACATTTTTTTTTATTCAGAGGATCCAAATTTCGAACCGTACCTGTTCGAGTCAGAAGAAAAGGTATTAGGTCTGCCTGCCTGCCTACACAACTGCAGGACTGGCTGTCTCACTCTGAAAACTATTAAAACAAATTCCCAATATTTTTAATATTTTGCACAGAAACAAAGATGACTCTCCTTTGCAGTGGCAATAAGGTACTAATGCTGGCTGCCTGCCTACGTACCTACCTGCCTACACAACAACTGGACATTCTCTATCTCCTTCTGCTCTCTCTGAGTTCCAACAGACTAACAGGAAATTCAGACTGTCTGGGTGTCTGACGCGTCTTCAGTCCAACATGAAACAAAGATGCTAATTGGACTAGAGAGGGAGGCAAAATATGGAGGGAAAGTATCTCATGTGCGGGTAGTCTTCACTGAATTTCCGAAATTTTGACTACATTCTGAACCAGGGCTATTTGGATTCGGATTTTAAAAAATAAATTTACCTTTTGGAAGGCCCAAATGATGCCAATTTGCACAAGTCTATGCTATTCTAACAAAAGTCGTATATCTATCTACTGAGACCTGCCTGCTCCAGTCATCCTCAGTTTTGTAGTCTAATTCTATTCTACTGAGTCCTGCCTTATCCAGTGTTCTGTAGTTTGCTGCTGGCTACATCTACAGTGTTATTAACATGACAAAGGCTCTCTGGGATGGCAGATTTGTGAGGGTGCGCTGCTCAGCACATCTAGAGTGTTCCAGTCATCCTGAGTCCGCCCTGCAACAGTCATTCTCAGTCTTCATTCTTCATTCAAATTGCTACATCCATGCTTAATCTACAGTACCATTAGGCTAAAGCTCCACCTTACCCTGTTCCACAGTCTTCATTTAGACCCTGGAAATGGTTCCATTAATTTTTATTTATCTCATTTAGAGTTTATTGTATTTTTAAAAGTATGGTAAATTTGGTCGAATAATTCAGATTCTTTCTGAATTTCATCCAAGTAGAACAGGTCCGGTCCGAAATTGAATTGTTATGAATTTTTTTGCCATGCACAAGTCTACTAACAGACTGCTGGGCCTTAGAAGTAGTAGTACTAGCACTTCTGGGACTGCTTGGGAATGGCAAGTGTGACTTAGGGTCCTTGCTGTCACACTTTGCATCATTTTCTCCTTCCCCCCTTCTGAGTATTACAAGACACATTAGCAGCAGGCACAGCACTGGTGGCAACAAGGGCAGCAGGGCTGGCAGCAGGTACAGCAATGGTGGCAGCAAGAACTACAATAGGGACAGCAGGGACAGAGCTGCCAGCAAGCACAGCACTGGTGGTTACAGGTTCAGCACTGGCAGTAGGCACATCACTGGTGACAGCAGGGGCAGCGCTGGCAGCAGGCACAGCACTGGTGGAAGCAAGGGTAGCATGTCTGACAGCAGGCACAATATTGGTGGCAGCAGGTTCAGCACTGGCAGCAGGCACAGCACTGGTGGAAGCAGGGGTAGCATGTCTGACAGAAGGCACAATTTTTGTGGCAGCAGGTTCAGCACTGGTGGCAGCAGGGGCAGCATGTCTGGCAGCAGGTACAGAAATGGTGGCAGCAGGAACAGCAATGGTGGCAACAGGGGCAGCCCATTTTGCAGCAAGCACATCAGCTGACTTGTCCTGCTCTCACTACTACCCTTCTATTCCTACCTTGTCATTAATTTCCCCAAGATCCCTAGGGGTGATTTAGGGGGACTGGACAGCATTGGTTCAGTAGTGCTCACGTCCTCCTCCTCCTCAGACTTAGTGGACACACAAGGGTCCTTCTATTTCCTCCTTTTACTATTTTTAAACCAGTGCATAGTGATAGCAGTCACTATGAGCCTCTCCCGCTTCAAATCCCCAAACAGATCATAGCAGAACAGCATGTCTACTTCACTCTGTAGCTGCTTTTATTGTGTTTCACTTCCGCAAATATGTCACATTTTTATAGCGAAAAGGTAAAAACCATGTAAATCAAAGGGTAGAAACGTTGTAGCGACTGGAAAATTGGCAGTGAATTTTGGCCAAAATCTCTGTTTTAAAAGGAGATTTTCCCACGAAAAAGCAGACAATAATGTGGTTTTCTGTGGATTTCTTGCAAGAACACGGTGATAACTTTCTCCATAACTATGAGCAGGGTTAAAACTAATAAAAGAAGGAACTGGAAAGACCATTATGTGCCCACTGAGTCTGAGTCTGGGAAGGAAGTGAGCACTACAGAAGCAATACTGGCCAGTCCCCTTAAATCAGCCCTAGGGTCTTTGGGGAAATAATTGTCAAGGGTGGAACAAAAGGATAGTAGTAGCGAGAGCAGGACAGGCCAGCTGCCTGTGACTGCTGCCATACATGCTGTGCCTGCTGTCAGATGTGCTGCCCCTGATGCCAGTGCCACCACCAGTGCTGTACCTGCTTCCAGTACTGCCCCTGCTGCAACCAGTGCAATGCTGGCTGTCAGACATACTGCCCCTGCTGCCAGTTCCACCACCAGTGCTATGCCTTCTGCCAGTACTGCCTCTGCCACCAGTGCTGTGCCAGCTGTCAGATGTGCTGCCCCTGCTGCCAGCACCACCACCAATGCTGTGCATGCTGCCAGTACTGCCCCTGCTGCCACCAGTGCTGTGCCTGCTGCCAGTACTGCCCCTGCTGCCACCAGTGCTGTGTCTGCTGCCAGTGCTGATCCTGTTGCCACCAGTGCTGAAGATGCTGCTAGTGTGTCTTGTAATACTAAGGAGGGGGAGAAAATGATACCAAGTGTAACAGCAGGGGACCTTAAGTCACATTTGCCATCCCCAAGCAGTACCGCCAGCGCTAGTACTACTACTACTACTAAGGTCCAGCAGCTTGTTAGCATTAGGAGTGAAGAAGGGGGTAATAAATATCCTCATATTAATAGTTACTGTGAGGAGGAAGAATCGGTCTGAAATTGATGTGGTTGGTGTTAGTAGTAGTAGTAACAGTGATGATGAAGCAGCCGGTGAGACTAGTGTTAGGAGAGTGGTAGGGGAAGCAATGCAGAGTGTCCAGACTAGCTGTCAAGGGAGCCCACACCACTCCCCTGACCCTAGGAGTCCCCTTCCCCCCCAACGACATTGTCCATATGGAACATTATCCTGAAGAAGGCAGAATTGTACCCACCACAATAATAATAGCACCACCACCAGGAACAAAGATAAGTTGCCTGTGCCTACTACTGCTGCTGCAAGTCTTCCTTTTTCACATCACCAAGAAATGGCAAGTGTGACATTAGGGGACCCTTTTTTACATTGCTTGTCACCTCCTCCAACCAGCAGTGAGCTTTATGAATTTGTGGGATTTACAACTGCTCTAATTCCTGCTGCTGCCGAGTTGCAAGGGTAGCAAGATGCTGAGGGGCAGGGTAGTGTGCCACAGACCACCGTGGACACAGTGGGAATGGGGGTCAACAAGTGATCCAGGACTAGGACAGGTACCACTTGCCAGCAGCAGCAATACTCCTGGTCCTTGTTGCAGTGCTGATTCTGAGGCAGTAGCAGCAACAGCAGTAACATCATCTGCTGACAGTGCAGGGGTATGTGGAGGACAAGAAGAAAGTTACCTCCCCCACCAAATGATAGCCACTCTGTTGATGTTATGATGTGGCAGTTTGTCTCCACCCATTGCACACTGTGTGGTGCACTGACCACACATGCTAGTGTGGTGGAGGAGAATCGCAAGCAGGGCATCAAGCGGCATCTGATGAGATTCAATTGTGCAGACTATACTCAGATGGTGGCATTACTATTAAACTGTCATCGAGTTGTCATGTGTCCTTGGTGGGTTCTAGACAAGGAGTATAGTGACAGCGGCTAGACATGTGCACGGCAAAATAATTCAGTAAAATTCGATTTCAGACAATTTTTTTTTATTTTTCTTTTTTTTATTTAGAGGGTCCGCATTTCGGACTGGACCTGTTCGACTCGGACAAAATTCGGGAATAGTCCAAGTTATTCGTCCGAATTCAAAATACTTTAAAATATACAATAAAAAAATTAAATTAAATAAATAAAAATTAGTGGAATCATTTCCAGGGTCTAAATGAAGACCGTGGAACAGAGTAAGGTTGTAAGGGTACTGTAGATGAAACATGGATGTAGCTATTCGAAGGAAGAAGGAAGACTGAGAATGACTGGTGCAGGGCAGACACAGGATGACTGGAACACTGTAGATGTAGCCAACAGCAAACTGTAGAACACTGTAGCAGGCACGACTCAGTAGATTGATAGATATACAACTTTTGTTACAATAGACCACAAAACTGAGGATGACTGGTGCAGGGCAGACTCAGGATGACAGCAACACTGTTGATGTAGCCAGCTGCAAACTGCAGAAAACTGGAGCAGGCAGGACTCAGTAGATAGATATACGACATTTGTTACAATAGACTACAAAACTGAGGATGACTGTTGCAGGGCAGACACGGTATAACAGCAACACCTGTAGATGCAACCAGCAGCAAACTGCAGAACACTGGAGCAGACAGGACTCAGTAGATGAATATACGACTTTTGTTACAATAGACTACAAAACTGAGGATGACTGGTGGAGGGCGGACTCGGGACAGTCGTCCAAATTTCGGTGTAAATTTCAGACCAGGGCTGTTTGGATTTATTTTTTTATTTACGAACGGCCCTTTCCTTTAGGCCAGCCCGAATGACGCTAAATTTGGACAAACAGCGGCAGTACTTGGTTTCTGGTGTCATGGTGTTTGGATACAGTTGTGCCCTCAGATGTTATTTACCACACACACCATGCACGTTGTAGTTGCTGATGAGAGGCACAGTTCCTGATCTGAAGGGAAAAATGTATATTCTAATAACAATGCACCCATGATTTTGGAGGAAGGGCAGTTGGAGAAGAATTAATCGCCAACCTCTTCAATGTTTTCTTAGGGCTTGTGCCAAACAAGCTTGAGTCCTACAAGTCAATGTTTCTTCAGGACTTGTTCCTCTAATAAGTCTAAGTCTTACAAATCAGTGTTTCATCAGGGCCTGGGCCTCTAACAACAATTCTAACAAATCATCCTCTACAAAATACTCTATCAAGTCAAGCGTCAGTCCAACCTAGTGGCAGCTTATGTCAGGGGGTTCCTGTCTCTATCACTTTACATACACATTTCTTATTTTATTTATTAACTGCCCCCCCAATACCAGTCAAGAAACCCCCCCAAAACAAATTCCCTGTTCAACTGATTCATTCCTCAGTCTCCACCCACCAACACAGGCAACCTACTCAGAGGCATTCTCCTCAGACCCCTTTTATACCATGACTTATGGGGTTTTTTGAATTGTATTCAGAATTTATTTTTTTATTAACTGCCCCCCAATCCCAGTAAACAGACCACCCAAAAAAAATTCCCTGTTCAATTGATTCTTTCTCCACATCCCAACAACAAAGGCATGCTCATGCCCCTTTTATACTATGCCTTTGGGAAATAAAATAATATTTGCTATGTGTTGTGTGTAAATTTAATGTTTCCTTTGAGTGCAATGGAATGAGCTAAGTGAAAAAAGCGGAAAATCTGAATTTTTCGTGGGAAATTATTCACAAAGAGGGAAGTGCCATTATTTGCCGATTTCAGTTTCAGGTAAAATATTTTGCTCATCCCTATTTATATGTGTTAAACTTACCTGTCATCCACTGTTTGTCTCCTTCTGTATTCATTCTGTATTCACTTCTCTTCTTTCTTGTATGTTCTTTCTTCTCTTCATCCCTCTTGCTGTAAAAAAACTTAATACTATTAATAATTTTGCAGAAATATTGCAGACATTAATACATCATTTAACCTCTTGGGTGCCAGAGGCAATGCATTGTGGACCTCTCTGGGGATCAAAGAGTTAAACAATTAATTAGTGCCCGGTTCTATAGACATATGCCACCATTATTTTAGGTTCAAATAAGCCATTATAGTCAAGGTCAAACCATTATAGTCAAAGCTGCACCAAAGTCAAAGTTGCGCCATTAAAATATGTCCCAAAATTTAATAATAGAACACTTAGCGTAACAATCTGGCTCCGCCGCAGTGTGTGGCCGCAGAGACGGTGGCAGCGGGGACAGTACTATGTGCCACAGCCCCCCATTCTCTCCCTCACTGGCCGGTTCCCATTCCACACTGAGGGAATTTGAGCAGAGACTGCCTTTATATATGACCAGTCTCTGATCAAATTCCCTCACAGCCACTGACTGTTACACACATCCCAGCCAATAAGTTTAACCCTTTAAGGACCAGTGGTCCTGGGATGTTTCCGTCCCATAAAGACCGATTTGATCCTTGCCGACTCGCCGGTACACATAACCTGTTGCGTGTATCGGCGCGCTACTTTGTGGCCTGAAAGAGATCACTCCAGTCTTGGAGCGGTCAATTTTAGGCACAATTTTTACTTACAATGCTCCCGATGGAGTGCTGTAAGTAAAAAGTACATAACGTACTCTGACCGTCATCGGTCCTTAAGTATTTAAGGACCATGATGGTCATAGTACGTCATGTAGTCCTTAAGGGGTTAAAGCACAGCCGCTCAAATCTGATTGGCTGGGATTTGCGGAAGCACATCTCAGACAATGTATGTGAAGGCAGACAAAGGCAGTCTCTGCTCAAATTCCGTCCATGTAGAACAGGCATTGGCCCAGATCAAATTTCCTCACAGCCAATCAGATCTGAGTGGCTGTGCTTTAAACTGATTGGTTGGGATGTGAGGAATTTGATCAGAGACTGCCCATATATAAAGACAGTCTCTGATCAAATTCCCTCAGTGTGGAAAGGGCATCGGCTCATGTGGGACAGAACGGGGGGCTGTGGCACACAGTACTCTCTCCGCTGCTGCCGCCTCTGTGGCCGTACACAGTGGCAGAGACAGATTATAAGTAGTGATGAGCGAGCACCCCAATGCTCGGATGTTCGGGTGCTCTGACCGAGCACCCCCTGAGGCTCGAGTGCTCGGCCGAGCACCCGAGCCCCATTGAAGTCAATGGGAGGACTCGAGCATTACACCAGGCACCCCCTGCTCTGATGAGGGGAGGGTGCCTGGTCCATAGGAAAAGGGCAGAAAAAGATGGAAACACTACAGAAATGGTTCAGGGACAGCGTAGGGAGGATGTCTGGATGCACCTTGGACTCCAACATCGCTGCTGGGAACGATCTTTCGCCCGTAGTACGCCATTTTTACAGACTGACCGTAAAACACACAAAAAGGAAAATAAAAACGACTTTAGGCGAAAAATTGTTACCAAACAGTATTTGCTGTATATTTACTTGTATATCATCTGCAAATTCTCCCAAAAATTTCATCGATTTTCTGAAGTGAGGCCATGATTAAGAGAGAAACGTGCGCAGAGGCAAATTCTCCCAAAAATTTCCTTGATTTTCAGAACTGAGGCCATGATTAAGAGGGAAACGTGCGCAGAGGCAAATTCTCCCAAAAATTTCCTTGATTTTCAGAACTGAGGCCATGATTAAGAGGGAAACGTGCGCTGAGCTGACCATCTAAAACATTATGGGTGAGGGTCTGCTGCAGAGCTGACCATCCTAAACATTATATGCGAAGGCCCGCTAGTGAGCTGACGCTATAAAACATTATATGAGAGGGCCCGCTAGAGAGCTGACCCAATAAAACATTATATGAGAAGGCCCGCTGGTGAGCTGACCTATATAAAAATTGGCAAACAGGGCCCGCTGGTGAGCTGGCCCTATATAAAAATTATATCACAGGGCCCGCTGGTGAGCTGGCCCTATATAAAAATTATATCCCAGGGCACGCTGGTGAGCTGGCCCTATATAAAAATTATATCCCAGGGCATATGGAAGAGGAGGAGGAGGATGAGAACATTAAGAGTCAACCATATACCCGTTTTTGGGGTGGAAGGGGTGAATGGGAATACAGAGTATTCCCATCATTGTAAATAACATATATAAAGTGAGTTTATGTTCCCCCGGGGCTTTCCTCCAGTGGAGTGGAGAAGTCAGGGGAAATCCAGGCCTTGTTCATTTTTATAAGTGTCAACCTATCAGCATTGTCGGTGGAAAGGCGGATACGCTTATCTGTTATGATGCCACCAGCAGCACTAAATACCCGCTCAGACAGAACGCTGGCGGCAGGGCAGGCCAGCACCTCCAAGGCGTAGAGTGCCAGTTCATACCACGTGTCCAGCTTGGACACCCAGTAGTTGTAAGGCACAGAGGGATCATTGAGGACGCTGACACGGTCTGCTACGTACTCCTTCACCATCTTCCAAAACTTTTCCCTCCTTGTGACACTAGGCTGCGCATCAGGGTGAGGGTGCTGGCGGGGTGTCATGAAGGTGTCCCACGCCTTGGAGAGTGTTGCCCTGCCTTTGTCGGAACTGCTGTGTGCTCCCCTTTTCTCCCCTTCTCGGTTGGCCAAGGTAGCACGTACTCTGCCGCCAGCGTTGTCAGATGGAAAATTTTGGAGCAATTTTTCAACAAGAACCTTCTGGTATTGCACCATTTTGCTTGTCCTCTCCACCGGAGGAATGAGAGATGAGAAATTCTCTTTGTAGCGGGGGTCCAGAAGGGTGAACACCCAGTAATCCGTGTTGTCTAAAATGCGTACAACGCGTGGGTCACGGGAAAGGCAGCCTAACATAAAGTCAGCCATGTGTGCCAGAGTACCAACAGTCAAGATTTCGCTGTCCTCACCAGGAGGCTGACTCTCAATATCCTCATCCTCTTCCTCCTCTTCTGCCCACCCACGCTGAAGAGATGGAACTAAAGTTCCATGGCTACCCTCTGTAGCGGAGGCAACCGTGTCTTCCTCCTCCTCCTCCTCCTCCTCCTCCTCCTCCGCCTCCTCCAATTGTCGCTGAGAAGACGAAGTGAGGGTGCTCAGGCTATCACCTTGTGTAAGCTCTTCCTCCCCCATTTCCACCTCTTCCACATGCAAAGCGTCGGTTTTAATTGTGAGCAGCGAGCGTTTCAGTAGACACAGAAGTGGGATGGTTACACTGATAATAGCGTTATCGCCGCTCACCATCTGTGTCGATTCCTCAAAATTGCGTAAAACCTCGCAGAGGTCTGACATCCATTCCCACTCCTCACTTCTGATTACAGGAAGTTGAACGGAGAGGCGACGACCGTGTAACAGCTGGTACTCCACTACTGCCCTCTGCTGCTCACAAAGCCGGGCCAACATGTGGAAGGTGGAGTTCCAGCGCGTGCTCACGTCACACAGCAGCCGGTGAGCTGGCAATTGTAAGCGCTGCTGCAGCTTCAACAGGCCGGCCGAAGCTGTAGATGACTTACGGAAATGTGCACACACGCGGCGCACCTTGGTCAAGAGATCATGCACATTGGGGTAGGTTTTTAGAAATCGCTGCACCACTAAATTAAATACATGCGCTAGGCATGGTACGTGTGTGAGCTTGCCGAGCTCCAAAGCCGCCACCAAGTTACGCCCATTATCACACACAACCATGCCTGGTTGCAGGTTGAGTGGCGAGAGCCACTGCTCGGTCTGGTGACTAATCCCCTGCAACAGCTCTGAGGCCGTGTGCTGTTTGTCCCCAAGGCAGATCAGCTTCAGCACGGCCTGTTGACGCTTCCCCACTGCAGTGCTACACTGCTTCCAGCTACTGGCTGATGGGGGAGTGGCGGTGTGTGTAGAGAATTCGGAGGTGGAAACGGAGGAGGAGGAGCCAATAACGTAGGTGCTGGTGGAAACCCTGATGGAGGTAGGGCCCGCAATCCTCGGCGTGGGTAGCACCCGTGCCATCCCAGGGTCCGAGTCGCTCCCAGCCTCCACGACATTCACCCAGTGTGCCGTCAGGGAAATGTAGCGTCCCTGGCCACAAGCACTTGTCCATGTGTCAGTCGTTAAGTGGACCTTCCCAGTAACTGCGTTGGTCAGGGTACGGGTGATGTTACGGGACACATGGTGGTGTAATGCGGGGATGGCACACCGGGAAAAGTAGTGGCGGCTGGGGACCGCGTACCGAGGGACAGCTGCTGCCATCAGGCTGCGGAAGGACTCAGTGTCCACAAGCCTAAATGGCAGCATTTCGATGGCCAGTAATTTTGAAAGGTGTGAGGTTAGTGCTATGGCCTGTGGGTGGGTGGCTGGGTATTTTCTCTTGCGCTCAAATGCCTGGGGTAACGACATTTGGACGCTGTGCTGGGACAGGGAAGTGGATGTGGTCGCTGATGGTGCTTCAGATGCTACAGGTGCAGGGCGGGAGGTATGCGGGCCTGCGCCTTCGACAGGCGATTGGCCGGCACCGAAAACAGGGGAAGAGGAGGCAGTGGTGTGGCCTGCAGACACAGATGGGCGATCCAGGCGTTCCTCCCACTTACTACGGTGCTTGGATGCCATGTGTCGGATCATGCTGGTGGTGGTGAGGTTTCTAGTGTTCATGCCTCGGCTCATTCTGGTGTGGCACAGGTTGCAAACTACAAATCTTTTGTCGTCCGCACTTTCCTTAAAAAAACGCCATACCGCGGAACACCTACCCCTTGGCAAGGTAGATTTACGCAAGGGGGTGCTCCGTGGAACATTTGCGGGCCGGTTTGGTGCGGTCCGCCTTCTTTCTGTAGCCACACCACTGCCTCTTCCAGCCTGTTGCGGTGCTGCAGATGGCTCACCCTCAGGACTGCTGTCATCGCTCGGCTCTACACCTTCCCAGGTGGGGTCAGTCACCTCATCGTCCACCAAGTCCTCCTCCACTTCCTCACTCTGATCATCCTCCTCAAGTCTTGATCCCACCACATACTCGGTCATTGACAACTGTATAACATTCTCCTCAACAAGGTCTTGAGAAGGAAATAGTGGTTGATTTAATGGCAACTGTGTCTCATCATCATCATCATCATCCACTACTTCCTTTGACCTTAAATGCCGTTCACATCTGTCATCTTCTTGTGATTGGGTAGCCTCTAGAGGTTGTGAATCAGGGCACAAGATGTCATGTTCCTCTGCAAGCGTGCTTGGAGAGAGGGTCAAATGAAGGATTGGTGATGAGACGAGCTCATCACTATATCCCAGTGTGGGATCACTTCTTTGACCAGACCGTGTATGGTGGGAGGAAGGATGATCAGAGTGAGGATTATGTTGACCAGACTCTTGGCTACTGAGAGTGGACTTGGTGGAAGACAGGGTGGTGCTTAACCGACTGGAAGCAGTATCAGCTGTCATCCAACCGACCACCTGTTCGCACTGGTCGGACCTCGAGAGTGATGTCCTGCGACGCCCTGTGAAATCAGACATGAAGCTAGGTATGGTGGATGTCTTTCTTTCTTGTGCTCTGGCACCAGGCACATTTTCTCCGCGTCCTAACCCGCGCCCTGAACTTTCAGGATCACGTCCACTTCCCCGTCCCTTTTTACCCGCCTTCTTCATCTTACACGATATATATGACTTTAATATATATGAGTTTGAAAACTTAACAGTATTTCTTACTATTCTGCAACTCTGCAGAGTACACAGAATAGGCTGCTAAACTGCGGTGACACACACTGAATGGAATAAGTGACTTTAATATTTGAGTTTGAAAAATTAACAGTATTTCTTACTATTCTGCAACTCTGCAGAGTACACAGAATAGGCTGCTAAACTGCGGTGACACACACTGAATGGAATAAGTGACTTTAATATTTGAGTTTGAAAAATTAACAGTATTTCTTACTATTCTGCAACTCTGCAGAGTACACAGAATAGGCTGCTAAACTGCGGTGACACACACTGAATGGAATAAGTGACTTTAATATTTGAGTTTGAAAAATTAACAGTATTTCTTACTATTCTGCAACTCTGCAGAGTACACAGAATAGGCTGTTAAACGGCGTTGAAACACACTGAATGGAATATGTGACTTTAATATTTGAGTTTGAAAACTTAACAGTATTTCTTATAATTCTGGAACTGTACAGAGTACACAGAATAGGCTGTTAAACGGCGGTGAAAGACACTGAATGGAATATGTGACTTTAATATTTGAGTTTGAAAACTTAACAGTATTTCTTATAATTCTGCAACTCTGCAGAGTACACAGAATAGGCTGTTAAACGGCGGTGAAAGACACTGAATGGAATATGTGACTTTGATATTTGAGTTTGAAAAATTAACAGTATTTCTTACTATTCTGCAACTCTGCAGAGTACACAGAATAGGCTGTTAAACGGCGTTGAAACACACTGAATGGAATATGTGACTTTAATATTTGAGTTTGAAAACTTAACAGTATTTCTTATAATTCTGCAACTGTACAGAGTACACAGAATAGGCTGTTAAACGGCGGTGAAAGACACTGAATGGAATATGTGACTTTAATATTTGAGTTTGAAAACTTAACAGTATTTCTTATAATTCTGGAACTGTACAGAGTACACAGAATAGGCTGTTAAACGGCGGTGAAAGACACTGAATGGAATATGTGACTTTAATATTTGAGTTTGAAAACTTAACAGTATTTCTTATAATTCTGCAACTGTACAGAGTACACAGAATAGGCTGTTAAACGGCGGTGAAAGACACTGAATGGAATATGTGACTTTAATATTTGAGTTTGAAAACTTAACAGTATTTCTTATAATTCTGCAACTCTGCAGAGTACACAGAATAGGCTGTTAAACGGCGGTGAAAGACACTGAATGGAATATGTGACTTTGATATTTTAGTTTGAAGACTTAACAGTATTTCTTCCTATTCTGCAACTCTGCACAGTACACAGAATGTGCTGCTACACTGCGGCGAAGCACACTGAATGGAATATGTGACTTTGATATTTGAGTTTGAAAACTTAACAGTATTTCTTATAATTCTGGAACTGTACAGAGTACACAGAATAGGCTGTTAAACGGCGGTGAAAGACACTGAATGGAATATGTGACTTTAATATTTGAGTTTGAAAACTTAACAGTATTTCTTATAATTCTGCAACTGTACAGAGTACACAGAATAGGCTGTTAAACGGCGGTGAAAGACACTGAATGGAATATGTGACTTTAATATTTGAGTTTGAAAACTTAACAGTATTTCTTATAATTCTGCAACTCTGCAGAGTACACAGAATAGGCTGTTAAACGGCGGTGAAAGACACTGAATGGAATATGTGACTTTGATATTTTAGTTTGAAGACTTAACAGTATTTCTTCCTATTCTGCAACTCTGCACAGTACACAGAATGTGCTGCTACACTGCGGCGAAGCACACTGAATGGAATATGTGACTTTGATATTTTAGTTTGAAGACTTAACAGTATTTCTTCCTATTCTGCAACTCTGCACAGTACACAGAATGTGCTGCTAAACTGCGGCGAAGCACACTGAATGGAATATGTGACTTTGATATTTGAGTTTGAAGACTTAACAGTATTTCTTCCTATTCTGCAACTCTGCACAGTACACAGAATGTGCTGCTACACTGCGGCGAAGCACACTGAATGGAATATGTGACTTTGATATTTTAGTTTGAAGACTTAACAGTATTTCTTCCTATTCTGCAACTCTGCACAGTACACAGAATGTGCTGCTAAACTGCGGCGAAGCACACTGAATGGAATATGTGACTTTGATATTTGAGTTTGAAGACTTAACAGTATTTCTTCCTATTCTGCAACTCTGCACAGTACTCAGAATGTGCTGCTAAACTGCGGCGACGCACACTGAATGGAATACGTGACTTTGATATTTTAGTTTGAAGACTTAACAGAATGTGCTCTAATCTGCAACTTTGCACACTAAACAGAATGTGCTCTAATCTGCAACTTTGCACACTAAACAGAATGTGCTCTAATCTGCAACTTTGCACACTAAACAGAATGTGCTCTAATCTGCAACTGTGCACACTAAACAGAATGTGCTCTAATCTGCAACTTTGCACACTAAACAGAATATATATATATATTTTTTTTTTTTTTTGTTTTTTTCCCCCCACACCAAATAACCTGCTGCCCCCACACACAGTAGTCCTAAAAAGGACTTTTGGTTCTTTTTTTTTCACAATTTTTGTTTTTTTCCTCCCTACACTGCCTTTCCCTTCCTATCCTCAGCTCTCCCTGGCTCAGACTGAGCCGAACTCGCTGGTCAGGTGCTATACAGCACCTGACCACGGGTTCTGGCCAGCCAATCAGTGTAATGCCAGCAGCCAACATGGCTGCTGGCATTACACCGATGTCAGAGCCTCCCTGCACGTTTATTGGCTGCGCAGCAGCCGCAAAACGTGCGGGGAGGAGACCCGAACATGGCGGGCGAGCACATGCGGTACTCGTACGAGTACCGCCATGTGCCGAGCAGAGCGATGCTCGAGCCGATCCGAGCATCGGCCGAGCATGCTCGCTCAACACTAATTATAAGCTAATTGTTCTATTATTACATTTTGGGACATATTTTAATGGCAAAACTTTGACTTTGACTATAATGGCTTATTTGGAGCTAAAATAATTGCAGCATATGTCAATGGAACCAGGCACTAATTCATTATTTAACCCTTTGAGCCCCAGAGAGGTCCGCAATGTATTGTACAGAAATATGTTGCATACCCCTCTGGCACTCAAGGGGTTAATGGATGTATTAATATCCGCAATATTTCTGCAAATCTATATTAATACTATTATGTTTTTTATAGCAAGAAGAAAGAAGGATGAAGAGAAGATACAAGAAAGAAGAGAAGAAAGAAAGTCAGTGGATGACCAGCATGCTGAGGACTGATCATGAGGATTAATGGTTAGCGTTAATTGTACTGTGATATTGCTTTGTTACTTAGGGCTCGACTGAAAGGCAGCCGTTAGCCAAAAAAAAGACGGGTGCGTTAAGGTACAGTAAGCCATTCAAAGGCCTGTGTTATGTTCAGCTAATGGCAAAGCACAAGTCACAACGGCCGATACATTTACATGCATTGAGACCCAAAGAACAAAATTCCCCAGAGCAATACAAAGGAGTGCCGGACTGCTAACAGCAGCGAAAAAGATACATTTAACGATCAAGAGTTAAGACCCAGTTTTGTTAGGCGTTAGACACCTAATGGACAAAATAAAACCCTGCTACATGGTAAAACAGACAAACTGCTCCCCACACAAGAATACAAATGGGAAAATTAACCCATGCAATGCCAGAATAACACAAAAAACATGCCCACACACCACAGATCACTGGCACACACAACACAACAACCAAGCAACACCACATGGACATGGCCCAACAAAAAAACACCAACATAACATGCCACAGAACAATGGGGGTTAGCACACAACACGGACACCTGCCAACACAAAGCAAGCTCACCTTTGCAACATCACCAGATGATCCAGACACAACCTGCACCCCACAGCTCCACACCCGCAACTGACAGGGACACAGCAACCACAACAAAGCACACTTGTAAACATAGACACACCTGCAAACACTTACCTGGACAACAAACACCTTCCCATTGGTCAGCACTCACCTCATCACCACACCTACACAACCCCCACCACCTACTTAAACGGACAGCTCACCACACACACTTGTGGCTTGTTTTCTACTCAGGAGAGAGAGAGAGCAATAGAGAGATATATATAGAGAAAGAGAGCGCAATCAGTATGTTGAGTTACATATTGTTGCGAAGACTACAGAGGAGGCGTGCAAGAGAGAGAGCTAGGGAACACCAGCAAGCCCCAGGCACATCTGATCAACAGCCCTCACCTGTTGCAAGTGAGGGGGCTCCAGCTCATGAGCCACACAGGAGCCCATCCACACCTGGAGGACACCTGCCTGCAGATGCACAGCTGCAGCAACAGGATGCTCCCCAGCTGCCACAGGGACCCCTGGAGCAGCCCAGGATGCATAGACGACCACCAAGGCCCAGGGTATACCGCCCAAGGGTCACTCTCTTTGGAGTGACTGATGAGGAGGTCATTGATCGCTACAGGTTGAGGCCGCACAGCATCACTGCCCTGTATGAGGTCATCAAGGATCAGGTGAATCCCATATGCACCCACAACCATGCCCTAACTGGCCTGCAAAAACTCCTGTGTGCCATACACTTCATGGCAAGTGGTGCCTTCCAGTCAACAGAGGGTTACGCATCTGGCATGTCCCAGGCCACATTCTCCAGGGTGTTGGCCCAGGTCTTGCCAGCCCTCAAAGGCAAGGCTAGTACATACATACACTTTCCCACCACCGACATGGAGTGGACACATCTCAAGCAGGGTTTCTACAAAAGGGGAGGCATGCCAAGGGTCATGGGTGCAATAGATTGCACCCATGTCAGCATCAAAGCACCAGCACGTCGGGGACATGTGTTCATAAACTGAAAAAAACTTCCACTCCATGAATGTGCAGATGGTGTGTGACAGCAACCTGGCCATCATGAATATCTGTGCAAAATATCCCGGAAGCTGTCATGACTCCCATATACTCAGAAACTCATCTGTGCACAGAGATTTAGAAAATGGGACCTATACAGGCGGATAGCTTCTGGGTGAGTTAACAATACCAAATCACACCACATACACACGTGCTACTACGTTCACCTCATGAAACAGCATTCACACAACATGTGCTCCTTGTCTCACCATGTCACTCACTTCCCACAGGTGATGATGGCTATGACTGCAAACCATGGCTCCTCACCCCGCTCGCCAATCCCCAAACTGATGCCCAGGAAGGATATATCCAGGCTCATGCCAGAACTCGCAATGCCGTTGAGTGTACCTTCAGCCTCCTCAAGTCCCGACATTTGTCCGGGTGTTGTATCTTGTTTTTAACCTTCAGGGTGCTGGGTTGGTGCAGTTGTATGGATGAATGATGGGCATTTGTTGAGGTGTGACTGTGTTTGCAGCTGGTGTTGGTTGATGTAGTGTGTGGTTATGTAGTGTTGCACTTACCGGTAGTGTGGAGGCTCCTCTCATCCCCAGTGTCTGCTCCTCCAATGACCCCCTCGATCAGGGTCAGGGACATATTCTGCCACACCATCTCCTCCCACCCGCAAAAGGTGATGGGGACAGGTGGGCCACCTCCGGTGCCTTGGGCTTGCTTGGCCATGTCAGACAACTTGTTCTTGACCACCCTCCGGCAGTCTCCCCGTCGCTTCTTAATGGACTTCACGTCCCGCCTGCATGTAACCACCGCATTCACCTGGCTGCATATTTGATTCCAGGCTGCCTTCCTCCTCGCTGACAGGCCAGGGACCTTCGCCTTTGGGTGAAGGACACTCTCTCTCTCGAAGACAGCCTCCCTGAGAGCCGTGTTCTCCTCTTCAGAGTATTTAGGATCCCTGATCCTGCCCTCGTCAGCTCTGGCATGGGAGGATTCTGAGCCGGAGTGTCCTGCCTGCTCTGACCCTGACTGTGTGGGGTGCTCCCCAGCAACTACCCCTCGTCCCACTGCAGGTTCTGTCTCTGTCCTCCGTGTGCCTGCTCTTGCAGCCCGGGTCCCCCTCTGCCCTGCGGATCTCTCTCTCCCACACCTGTTCTGCTCAGGGATGCCCTCCTTACCTTCCTCCTCCTCCACTACTCTGCCCATCCCTCTCTCCTGTCCTCCTCTCCTGGCCATCACTCACCCACTCACACCCAGGCACTCCCAAAGGCCCTCACAGACACACTCGATCCACTCACTCTCTGTCACACACTTTCACTCAGAGATTCACACTGTCAAATAAAATTAACAAAATGTGTAAGGTGTTGGAAACAAAAAAGACTATGTGTATGTATGTATGTGTAAATGTTTGTGTTTGTATGTGTGTATGTAATATGTGCAAAAGTGTAATATGTGAATAGTTAGTGCACCTCTCTCCAAACTCCAATCCAAAAATCTCCTTCTACCTCCAATGAACGCTCTTGTCTCCCTCTCTCTGATCACTATCCTCTGCTCCTGGGTCCTGATATCGAGCTAGCAAAAACTCGATAACAGACAGTGTGTGACGGTTATTTTTGGGTATATATAGGTGTATTTGAAGTTTTTGGATACTTTGGGGCCTTGGGATTGGCTGTGTGTTTGAATTTGTTGTTGCATCAATCAGGGTTGCTAGCCAACGGCAGCCTTTATGTTACAAGTTGTTTTGAGCTATGTTATCTGGTCATATAGCCGCACGTTGTGCATTAACAGGTGCCACAATGGGTTTTGTGTTACGTGTTTTGGCTGTGCCTACGCTCTATAGCTATTCTTGCAGAGTACCTATTGAATCTGCCGTAACTCATTTATTATTTGCGAGCGATGTGCCTTTTTCAATTAGCGGCTGGTTTAACGTGAGCCTTTAAATCTAGCCCTTAGTCGGATAAACCCTATGAGTGCTGGAGGGGTAATTATGCCCCACTGGGACTCATAGGGTTAATTTTACTAACAACACTAAACACCTTTTAGGCACTAGGGGGAGGGGCCAATAAATACTGGGATAGATAGTATAGAAAGGGAAGGCGATGTAGTTAATAACCAGGTGGGAGGATCTGGGGGCGGGGTTAGTACAGATGATAGGGAGATGACTATAAGCCACAACAAAATTAAATCACAAATGGAACACAGCAGTGGCATAAATTGTATGCTTGCAAATGCCAGAAGTTTAACTGGTAAAATAGGGGAACTGGAGCTGGTAGCTGAAATTGAAAACTATGACTTGATAGGCATAACAGAAACATGGTGGGATGACACACATGATTGGGCAATCAATTTAGAGGGCTACATGTTATTTAGAAAAGATAGGTCAAGCAAAAGAGGGGGTGGGGTCTGTCTGTATATCAAACCAGCATTATTGCCTCAATTGCGGGAAGATATATGTGATGACAGTAGTGAACATGTGGAATCCCTGTGGGTTGAAATAGTCACTGGGGATAAAACTGCCCAGAAAATATTAGTGGGTATTTGTTATAAACCACCAAACATTGGTGACCTTGAAGAAACACAGCTATTAATGCAAATAGAAAAGGCTTCCCAAATAGGGAGAACTATAATTATGGGGGATTTTAATTATCCAGAAATAGACTGGAAAAATGGAATAGCTAACTCTGCTAAAAGCAGCAAGTTTCTGAACTTGTTGAATGACAATTTTTTGTCACAACTAGTGCAGACCTCAACCAGAGGGAATGCATGTCTGGATTTGGTAATAACTGACCATGAAGAACTTATCTCTAACATCCAAGTAAGGGAGCACTTGGGGAATAGTGACCATAACATGGTATCGTTTGAGATTAATTCAAAAAAACAAGTTGATATGAGTTCCACCAAAACACTGAATTTTAAAAAGGCCAACTTTAGCAGGTTTAATTCATCCCTTGGTCTCGTTGACTGGGATAAAATATTTTCAGGAAAAAACACAGAAGGTAAGTGGAATACCTTTAAAATAACATTGCAAAAATACACATATAAATTTATCCCTGTTGGAAACAAATACAAAAGAAGCAAATTAAAACCAATGTGGCTAACCAGTAAAGTAATTCATGAAATAAATAACAAGAAAGCGGCATTTAAACATTACAAAGCTGAGGGATCAGCAGAGGCATTTGCAGAATACAAAAATGTCAACAAAACCTGTAAAAAGGCTATTAAATTAGCTAGACTGGAGAATGAAAAAAATATTGCTAAGGAGAGCAAAAGCAACCCAAAAAAAATTCTTTAAATACATTAATGGCAAAAAATTAAAGTCTGATAATGTTGGGTCCTTGTTAGCTGAAACGGGTGAGATGGTCAAAGGTGACAGAGAGAAGGCAGATATTTTAAATAATTTCTTTTCTTCTGTTTTTACCAAGGAAGACCCATTGGACAAGAGTCTGCAAACTACTTTTACAGAACAGTCACAGCAAGCATGGGACTGGCTAACACAAGAAAAAGTGTTAAAACAATTGAATGGTGTCAAGGTAGACAAAGCTCCGGGGCCAGATGGTATACACCCACGGGTACTTAAAGAGCTAAGCCAGACCCTGGCCAGACCGATATATCTGATTTTCAGGGATTCTTTTATTTCTGGTATGGTGCCCATGGATTGGCGTAAAGCAGATGTGGTGCCCATATTTAAAAAGGGATCAAAGTCCCAGCCAGGAAATTACAGACCCGTAAGTTTGACATCTGTGGTAGGGAAGCTGTTTGAAAGGTTGCTAAGGGAATATATTCAAGAATTCTGCTGGAACAGGAATATCATTAGCAATAGCCAACATGGCTTTGTGAAAGATAGGTCTTGTCAAACGAACTTGATCGCATTTTATGAAAAAGTAAGTAATAATATAGATGAGGGAGCGGCGGTTGACGTGATCTATTTAGACTTTGCCAAGGCATTTGATACGGTTCCACACAAGAGGTTACTGTACAAATTGAATGAAATAGGACTAGGGCAAAATGTTTGTGAGTGGATTGGAAATTGGCTGAAAGATAGAATGCAAAGAGTGGTAGTAAATGGCAAGTTCTCCAGTTGGATAAACGTGATAAGTGGAGTGCCTCAGGGATCTGTCCTGGGTCCTCTTCTTTTTAATTTGTTTATTAATGACCTCCCAGAGGGCATAGGAAGCCATGTATCAGTGTTTGCCGATGACACAAAATTAAGTAAGGTAATAAAGTCTGAACTGGATGTGTCTTCATTACAAGAGGACTTGGTCAAATTGAGTAACTGGGTAGGCAAATGGCAAATGAGATTCAATATAGACAAGTGTAAAGTTATGCATTTTGGGTATAATAATAAAAATGCAACATATAGTTTAAATGGCGTTTCTCTGGGGAAATCTACTAATGAAAAGGATTTAGGAGTAATGGTAGACAATAGACTTAGCAGTAGCATGCAGTGCCAGCTGGCAGCGGCAAAGGCCAATAAGATATTGGCATGTATTAAAAGGGGTATTGACTCAAGGGAGGAAGATATAATTATGCCTCTTTACAGGTCCATGGTAAGACCCCACCTAGAATATGCTGTTCAATTCTGGGCGCCCTTTCTGAAGAAGGACATTATGGAACTAGAGAGAGTGCAGAGGAGGGCTACAAAACTAGTAAGGGGAATGGAATGTTTTAGTTATGAAGAGAGGCTAGAAAAGTTAAACTTGTACACACTAGAGAAACGGCGTCTTAGAGGGGATATGATAACACTATATAAATATGTTCAAGGCCCATATAAAGGGCTTTCAAATGACCTGTTCATTAACAGAACAGTACACAGGACAAGGGGCCACCCGCTTAGACTTGAGGAAAGGAGATTTAGTCTACAACAGCGGAAGGGTTTCTTTACAGTAAGGACAATAAAGGTATGGAATGCACTTCCGGAGGAGGTGGTGCTATCAAATACATTAGATGCCTTTAAAAGGGGCCTGGATACTTATTTAAAAGAGCATAATATAGAGGGCTATGCACGTTAGTATTGGGATTAATATTTAGTTAGGGCTTGTTGATCCAGGGAGAAGTCTGATTGCCATTTGGAGTCAGATGCCTTCTTTTGGGTCAGCGATGGTAAACAGGAATAGGAAAAGGGTTGAACTGGATGGACGCAAGTCTTTTTTCAACCTAAATTACTATGTAACTATGTAACTTTTTATGTACTGATGTGGGGCTTAGGGCCCCATATCACTACATCCACTGGGGACATAGCTTTTTTTTTTGGCTTTCAATTGCTGCGTCAGGCAGACTAAAGGTCCGATAAGGTACTTTAGTAAAAAAAAAAACAAAAAAAAAAACTGAGCCTTAAAATTTTATGCGCTAATTTGAGTCCCTTATCGGATCTTTAGGGCTAGCGCAGTCCATGGTAACTTGTAGTATTTTTTTTTTTTTCAATCGGCCAAAACACAACTAAATTTAATGGGCAGCAGGGGGTTTTTGCCTGCATTTTTTCATAGCATGGGTCTTTAAATCGTTTAAAAAATGCTGGCACCTGCTGTTTTGGGTATAGGCTGCCTTTAAATCTGCCCCATATGTTGTTCTATCTGATAAATAGAATTGGAACCAGTTTATAGAATAATTACCCAATCTTTAATTTGGAGTTTACGTGTCAAAATGTTATGTTCTACTTTAGCAAAGGCCGTTGCAAAATCTAAGAAAATAGCTCTAGTGAGTTCACCATTTTCCATGCCAGTCTGGATATAATTGAATACCAGATCTGGGAAAGTGGGATAATGGATATCACCAGCAGTCAAGATGTGTTGTTTGTTGCATGTCCATACTCTGTATCAAGGTTGTGAAGAGGGGGGGACACCTTGCACATTCACCTTAATAAAGCACATGCAGCATAAGTACCCAGATGTGCACGTTGAACATGTACAACCATCCTCTACAAAAAATCATGTATGAATCTCACTGTGCCCCTGTCCATCTGTAATGACAAGAACAAGATGGCATGAAAAATGACACAAAAAAATGTGAGGTAACCAGTCCAGAATATCAACAAATTCATCTGTGTCATCATCATCTAGTGCTAGAGGTCCATGACCTGGCAACTACTAATATCCAATTTGTCCATCTCACATTCTCAGGGTCCTCCTCCACAGCACTATGAGTGGCATATTTGCCATCAGTACTGCCAGCAGACAATGCTTGTGTAGATGTAATTATCTTGGAATATGACTACACACATTGCACAATTGGTGGTGCAATGACCACAAATGGCAGTGTGGTGGAGACTAATATAATTCAGAGGATATACCTGCCTCTCCTGAAATGTAAATTATTTTTATTGAGTCTACTACTGACTAGTGTTGAGCGAGCATGCTCGGCCGATGCTCGGATCGGCTCGAGCATCGCTCTGCTCGGCACATGGCGGTACTCGTCGAGTACCGCCATGTGCTCGCCCGCTATGTTCGGGTGGCGGGGATCTGTGCCGGAGGAGGCACAGATCTGAAGACGCTCCGCTGGACCACCAGGGACTGGAGGTACGGGGGCATTGCGGAGATGAAGGGGGCATTGCGGAGATGAAGGGGGACAGTGTGGAGATGAAGGGGGACATTGTGGAAGAGGGGCATAGAGGAGATGAAGGGGGACATTGTGGAAGAGGGGCATAGCGGAGATGAAGGGGGACATTGTGGAATAGGGGCATAGCGGAGATGAAGGGGGACATTGTGGAAGAGGGGCATAGACTCTATGCCCCTCTTCCACAATGTCCCCCTTCATCTCCGCTATGCCCCTCTTCCACAATGTCCCCCTTCATCTCCTCTATGCCCCTCTTCCACAATGTCCCCCTTCATCTCCGCTATGCCCCTCTTCCACAATGTCCCCCTTCATCTCCTCTATGCCATAGAGGAGATGAAGGGGGACATTGTGGAAGAGGGGCATAGCGGAGATGAAGGGGGACATTGTGGAAGAGGGGCATAGAGGAGATGAAGGGGGACATTGCGGAGATGAAGGGGGACATTGCAGAGATGAAGGGGGGCATTGACCAGGCACCCTCCCCTCATCAGAGCAGGGGGTGCCTGGTGTAATGCTCGTGTCGCCCCATTCTATTCAATGGGGCTCGGGTGCTCGGCCGAGCACTCGAGCCTCAGGGGGTGCTCGGTCAGAGCACCCGAGCATCGGGGTGCTCGCTAAACACTACTACTGACCCATGAGAAATGTCCTACTTTTTTATGCTTCATTAGAGCAGATGTGCAAAGTGTCCTTTCCCCTCTTCATAACCTTTTCACACTGTGCACATTGTACTTGTTAATAACTGCACAGTCTCTCCTTGCTCAGAAGTAAAAATATTCCAACACCCATGATTTCGAGGAAGTGGAGGAGGAAAAGGTTTGTGGTGAATGAACAATTTCTCCCCAGATACATAAGAAGTGGTGGTGGCGTATTGTAATGCTGCTGCTGCCTCAGCAATAAGGCTATTAGAAACTAATACTGCCTGTCTCATGTCACTGCTGGTGCTACTAGCTCTACCACAACTGTCTGTAGAGTGATTATTCCAGTTTCACTAACTCCACCATTACTACTACTACTCAGTGGCATGGTGGATACAACAGTTGACTCCTGTGACATTTGATGAACAGATGACTCAACAATAGGAACTAAATCAGCAAATACCATCATGTCAGTGGTGATAAAACATTACAGCCAGTTTGTTGCATGGTTCTACTAGGCATCCTGCTAGCAATAGTTTTCAAGGATTGCTTTGCTGTAGGCATGCTACTGACCCAGACTGAAGAATCACTTCTATCAAAGGGATTGAAATATGTCCAATTTAATTTATTTAATACCATAGTGAATGGTAATTGCTTTGTTAGAAAGATTGCATCAATAAGAAAACACTATGATATAGGTGATGCATTTGATAATAGTGTAACATCACAGACTTTGGATTCATGAGATAACACCATTGCTATACCTAAAGAGGGAACTGATGTAACCCATTAAATATTTGATGATCAATGTGTTGTGCCAGATCTGTCTTCCTTAGTAGCAGAGTATAATTTGGAACTCAGGGAACACGTAGCTACTATTCTACCTGATTTGTATATTGAAAGTGGTGGAGATTTTATCATATAAACACACACACAGTAAGGTCTTTGATGTGCTTTAGGAACTGGTGGTACATGACTTAGTTGAGCTGTCACATCCTATTATTACTTAAGGTCACTTTTATGCCAATTTAACTAGATCACGGAAGTTAACTATTCAGTCCTTACTTTAATTCCTTAATCACTATAAAGGAAGCTGACAAGGGAGGGTTAGTGATAGTTATGGACACTGAGATTTATTTGAGGGAGCCAGAGACATCTAGAAGGTGGATACTTATGAACCTTTACCCAGTGAACCCACTTGGAAATTCAAGTGCCTTCTGGATTCTCAAACTGACTGTGGTGTTAACCCTTTGAGTGCCAGAGGGGTACACAATGCATTGCAAAGCAATGAGTTGTGTACCCAACTGGCACTCAAAGGGTTAAAGAGGGTTTAGATACAGCGAGAAAAGTACAGATGCTAATGGTATCTTTTCTGGTGGTTGTCATATTCTATCACTTTCCCAAGGTGCCTAAATCATGTATAGCCCAGAAGGCAGACCTGTTATTTCATGGATACATTCCCTTAATAAGATATTAGTTGAATATATTGATGGTTGTATTCAACATCTCTTATTTAGCCTTAACACCTGTATTAAAGAGCTAAGCAAGATCTATAAGAGATGGATAAGATAAGATGGGCCACATCCTTCACTAGGATAAGCTGTGGTGAAGTATCACTTTATTCTTGCATTCCTCATCAGTTGACCATACAGACCATTGGTTTTCATTTAAGAAAATATAGTAATTATTCTGCTAGATTGTGTTCTTTTCTTTTTGGATGTGTGTGCTTACATGCAATTATTTTTGTTTAATGGGGGTCTACAATCTCCAGAAGCATGGTACTTCAATGAATGCCTAATTTGCCCCCACTTATGACACCATGTTTATGGGTTGGTGGGAGGAACTCCACATTTTTGGGAACAGAGACCCCTTTAGGGATGATTCTTTCTTTTTTAAGAGATATATTGACAACATCCTTATTATTTGGAGGGGTGACCAGAATCATATTGCATTGTTTTTGGATTACATCAATAATAATTGTATTCATTTGAAGTTCACTCTTCACCAGAATAACTTTTTGGATGTAGAACTTATTTCTCCATCAGTAAAGGGCTCCATTATGACCAATGTGTATTGGAGTATCGGAAATCTACCTCTACTAATGTGCTCTTGAGGACAGATAAAGGGGGTTGTCTTTTTGTGTCTAAAAACAAGCCAGCTGTTCCCAAGCATATATCTGAGAGACAGACAAAAGAATAATTAAACATGGTTGTGTAGGGTCAGCATGTACAAGAGTGGGAGCCAGAAATATGGCACTTGTCATTTGGTACATTTTGCCAATACTTTTCAATCTATGGTCATACACAGGTCTTACAATGTGAAACAAAACATACATTATGCAACTAAAACTGTTATTTACCTCATAATTTGTAAGATCTGGAGGAGGTGTGAACTAAATACAGACTGATGTGCAAATAAGTATATACATAAAACTACAGATTATATACCTCTCACTAATGTATGATTTACACTGACTTTGAAAAGTCCTTCTGTTAAATGCATTGAGGCACTTATTCTCATAGCAATAATGTTACCAGATGGAGAGATTGAATTAATATTTCATATTTACTCAACTGTACCTCCAATTACTTTTCCATTTCAGTGGACATTTTATAAAATAACATAATGTCAAGAAAGATTCTTACCTGTGTACAACTGCCAGCCAGTTTGCAGTGCATATCCCCATAGTGAATTGTTTTTGTTGTCCACAGTTTGATTAAGTTGCCCAGTAACATTTAATAACACTTTAAGCATTCTCATTCTTTCTAGATAATCCCAGGGATTCATGATACATTTAGAATCCTGAATCTCAAGATCACCAATATCTCCTGACACAGTGTCCCACAGAGGTGGATAACCATCACTGCATTGCACCTTAAGGTCAGCATAAAATAGACTCAGAATCAGGCACTTCACCAGGAGCATTGTTAATATAGAGACTGGAGACTTAAGCAATATGTGACACAGTATGAACAGCTACACTGATCTTATGAACTGAAGCCTGAACTAAGGAATCTCTACTTTTATACATTTAGCATACGTACCTTCAGCATCTGTTGTTTACCCAGAAAATGGACTAGAGTTTCATAATTGCCTTTGAAGTTAATAACCGAATGTAAATATGATAATATTCTGTGATGTGCAGGCCAACTACTTTTGTTTTCTTAGAAATTAATGCAGGAGTTTAGACAACATGAATGTATCATCCTAAAATATTTCCCTTCATATGAAATAAACATGTCAAAGACTTATAGACCTATAACAACTAACTGTGAATGATTAAACTCAAGTTTTACAGGACCAAAGCATTTATGGATAGACATAGGAAGGCACAGTCCCAATATGTCTCTAGTACAGATCTGTAAAATTAATATGATCACTTAATGAAGAATCC
The DNA here is from genome assembly GCA_037306005.1 of Rhinophrynus dorsalis. NCBI lineage: Eukaryota > Metazoa > Chordata > Amphibia > Anura > Rhinophrynidae > Rhinophrynus > Rhinophrynus dorsalis. Next base: position 253,221,008 of record CM074720.1, on the reverse strand, counting down.
AGACCCTAAAAAAAGGGAAGTGTTTTGTCATTGTTTGACCAACATGAGGACCTCCAACTTGTGCAGGATGGAGGATTGATGTTCTCTTGTTTCACCCCCTCCTGTTTTAGTTGATGTGATCCATTAAATACACGGTTCTCCTTTTTCTTACTTGCTTTTTCATTCTTTTCTGTCTCCATATCAATCATCCCCGTTGCCATATTTTCCTTTCTCTTTTATCTTTCTGTGGCCTGTTCTCCTTCTTATGGTTCTCTTTTCTACCATCACAGATGCCTACCTTTCTTCTTCCTCCTACACATAAGAACTGTCTTCCTCTCTACTGCTCTTTCCCACATTTTGCTTAAGTGTCACAACAACTGAAGAGTCTCCCTGATCCTTGTCTATCCCTGATAGCACTTTGCTCTCCATTGTGTTTCACTGTTCAGCTGTGAACTGTAAAGATAGGAGTAATATGTCTCCTCAAACTAAAGTAACAGTCCTGTCCCAGGAGTGCTGTATGCAATCAATATAGAGGCAACTGAAAAGGAGGGTGCTATATATACAAATATGTTTAGCACCTTCCTTTTCTTTTTTTTTTTTTCCTTTATTTGAATATACAAACAAATACAAAACATATACCAAACGTACAACATCATATCCCTCCTCAATACTATCACATGATATGACCTACCTACCCCTTTCATTCCTCCACACATTCACATTCATACCGGACTCTTGTTCATGATACTCTGTTCTTTCCCCCTATCAATCCAACAAGACCAATTCTCCAAATACACTTCCAATTTCTCCCCATTGTTCAAATAATACCCTTTTTCCATAGATGCTTGAAAATCCAGTTGCTTTCCTACTTCGCCCATACTTGGAACCTCTAGTTTCTTCCATTTTCTAACAAGCCATAACTTACTTGCCATTAACACATGGACCAATAAGCATCTATATTCACGTTTCATTTGCGTCAGACCCACATGAAACAATACCAGTTTACAATCTAACCTTATTTCTTCCCCTGTCAATGTCTTCATCATCTCACTTATCTGCTGCCAAAAAGTCTTAATATATTCACACTCCCACCAAATATGAGCGTATGTCCCTAACCCAACCCTACATCTCCAACACTTTGGATCTGCTTCTGGATATATCCTCGTTAACCTGGATGGAGTTAAATACCACCTATACAAGAGCTTGTAAAATACCTCCAATAAATTTAACCCATGGATCATCCTTTTAGTTGTTTTTATCGCAGTTAGCCATTCAGATTCTTCAACTCTTATATCCAGCTCCAATTCCCACTTAGCAATACATTTCTGAGTTTTTAGTGGAATACTTCCAAAAATCAATTTAGACGCCTTTTTCCCAACCCCCACCCTCCATTGGCCTTCAAAAAACTCATCTAAGGACTGATTTTTTTCTCCCTGATATTTTACCATAATTTCTTTTTCAATAAAATGTTTCACTCTTATATAGTTAAATATTTCTCCTCCACCCAGGTCAAACTTTTCCATCAAATATTTAAAGGGTACCACCTCACCCTTATTCCACAACTGATGGACCGTGAGTATTTCTTTTTCTTTCCATCGCTTCAAATTCAACTCTGGTATACTCTTCTCTACCATCTCCAGAGGCATATATCCCTCCACCCAATAGGTGGAAAAATATTTCCTCCTTAGCTTCTTCCACATATATTTCAAATCCCTTGTGATAGGATTTATTTCCCCTTCCTTCCCCCGACCTCCCTTCCATAAGTACCAAACATTCTCACAGTTTTCATCTCCCTGCTCCATTATGTGCCATGAATCTAAATTCGCCATGGGCTGAGTCCAACTCACCAAATGGGACAACATAACAGCTTCATATATTTTCTCCAGATTTGGAAGGCCAATTCCCCCTTGTCTATGTGGCCTCGAAAGGACCACATATGCCACTCTTGGTTGTTTTCCCCCCCAGACAAATTTATTAAAATACTTCTGGAATTCCCTAATCATCTTACTCTTAACTATCAATGGAATAGATCTAAACAAAAAATACAATCTTGGCATAATATATGAATTTATTACATTGGCTCTACCCAACCAGGATAAATACATATCCTTCCACTCCGAAAATTTATTTCTAAAATCTTTCAGCATTGGATTATAATTAATTTCTATTATTTTCTCAGCATCGAAAGTAATCCTTATCCCCAAGTATCTAATATACTCAGATTCCCAAGAAAAATCATATCTCTCCTTTAATCCTTGCTCCACCTCCCTTGATAAATTACAGACCATAGCCTGGCACTTTTCTACATTAATCTTATAAAATGAAACCTGTGAGAATGTTTCGATCTCCAAAAACAGCAGAAAGAGATGACATCGGATTCCTTAGTGTCAAAATTATATCATCGGCAAATAAGGACATTTTAAATTCCTTATCCCCCACCTTGAAGCCCTCTATTTCCACATTATCTCTTATAGCACACGCCAGAGGTTCCAACGATAATACATACAAAATTGGAGCCAGAGGACACCCCTGGCGTGTAGCACCTTCCTTTTCATTTGTTTTTGTATGTTTGTTTCTCAGCAAAAGCCGAGTCATATACATTTAAGCACTCATTGAAAGTGTAGCTTATATTTTTGAGTCTGACATTTAGTATGCTTATTTATTTCCTTATATACAGTGCCAACCATTCATACTTTCACATTATACTATCAATCAGGAAGAAAACCAGAAATGCTCAACTAGGCTCATGAGCTAGCAAATACATGCAAGAAGCTCACTGGAACTGTGTCATCGCACCCAGGGTGCAATCTCTTTTAGCTCACCAGTGCAATACACAGAGAGGAAATCATCTGAAGCATATTATACTGGTCCTGTCAAATGACAGTCCAGCCACGAAATGCCAGACAAGTCCTCTCAGAACAAGGGAAACAGCTAACCCCAGATGTACATTTCGGCTATCTTGAGTCTCATCGGTGAGGTGCAGCTGATCCCTCTACACACTGTGAGGAAGGGGTCCACGTCTGGATTCTGCTCATTACTCTTAGGGTGACCAACCCCAAGAGCAATTTGCATATGTAGAAAGAAAAGCCAGAGATGCTCAACTAGGCTCATGAGCTAGCAAATACATGCAAGAAGCTCACTTGGACTGTGTCCTCGCACCCAGGGTGCAGTCTCTTTTAGCACACCAGTACCATACACAGAGATTAAATCTTCTGAAGCATATCATACTGGTCCTGACAAATGACAGTCCAGCCACGAAATGCCAGACAAGTCCTCTCTGAACATGGGAAACAACTAACCCCAGAAGTAAGTTTCGGGCATCTTGGGCCTCGTCGGTGAGGTGCAGCTGATCCCTCTAGGCACTGTGAGCAAGGGGTCCACGTCTGGATTCCCCTCATTACTCTTAAGGTGACCAACCCCAAGAGCAATTTGTATATGTAGAAAGAAAAGTCAGAGATGCTCAACTAGGCCATTGAGCTAGCAAATACATGCAAGAAGATCACTGGGAATGTGTCCTCACGCCCAGAGTTCAGACTCTTTTAGCGCACTAGTGCCATACTCAGAGATGAAATCTTCTGAAGCGTATCATATTGGTCCTGCCAAATGACAGTCCAGCTATGAAATGCCAGACAAGCTCTCTCTGAACAAAGGAAACAGCTAACCCCAGATGTATGTTTCAGCATTCTTTGGCCTGGTCGGTGAGGAGCTGCTGATCCCTCTAGACCCTGTGAGCAAGGGGTCCACGTATGGATTCCCCTCATTACTCTTAGGGTGACCAACCCCAAGTGCAATTTGCATATGTAGAAAGAAAAGCCAGAGATGCTCAACTAGGCTCATGAGCTAGCAAATACATGCAAGAAGCTAACTGGAACCGTGGCCTCGCGCCCTGGGTGCAATCTCTTTTAGCTCACCAGTGCCATACACAGAGAATAAATCTTCTGAAGCATATCATATCAGTCCTGTCAAATGACAGTCCAGCCACAAAATGCCAGACAAGTCCTCTCTGAGCAAGGGAAACAGTTAACCCCAGATGTACATTTTGGCTATCTTGGGCCTCGTCGGTGAGTTGCAGCTGATCCCTCTAGGCACTGTGAGCAAGGGGTCCATGTCTGGATTCCCCTCATTACTCTTAAGGTGACAACCCCAAGAGCAATTTGTATATGTAGAAAGAAAAGCCAGAGATGCTCAGCTAGGCTCATGAGCTAGCAAATATATGCAAGAAGCTCACTGGGACTGTGTCCTCGCAACCAGGGTGCAATCTCTTTTAGCTCACCAGTACCATACACAGAGAGAAAATCTTCTGAAGCATATTGTACTGGTCCTGCCAAATGACAGTCCAACCACAAAATACCAGACAAGTCCTCTCTGTACAAGGTAAACCGCTAACCCCATACGTATGTTTTGGCCTTCTTAGGCCTCGGCGGTGAGGTGCAGCTGATCCCTCTGGGCACTGGGAGCAAGGGGTCCACGTCTGGATTCCCCTGATTACTCTTAGAGTGACCAACCCCATGAGCAATTTGCATATGTAGAAAGAAAAGCCAGAGATGCTCAACTAGGCTCATAAGCTAGCAAATACATGCAAGAAGATCACTGAGACTGTGTCCTCACCCCCAGTGTGCAGTCTCTTTTAGCTCACCCTTGCCATACACAGAGAGTAAAACTTCTGAACCATATCATACTGGTACTGCCAAATGACAGCCCAGCCACAACATGCCAGGCAAGTACTCCCTGAACAAGGGAAACAGCTAACCCCAGACACATGTTTTTTGCCTTCTTGGACCTCATTGTTGATCTGCAACTGATCCCACTAGGCACTGTGAGCAAGGGGTCCATGTCTGGATTCCCCTTATTACTCTTAGGGTGACCAACCCCAAGAGTAATTTGCATTTGTTGAAAGAAAAGCCAGAGATGCTCAACTAGGCTCATGAGCTAGCAAATACATGCAAGAAGCTCATGGGGACTGTGTCCTTGCGCCCAGGGTGCAATCTCTTTTAGCTTACCAGTGCCATACACAGAGATGAAATCTTCTGAAGCATATCATACTGGTCCTGCCAAATGACTGCCCAGCCAAGAAATGCCAGACAAGTCCTCTCTGAGCAAGGGAAACAGCTAACCCTAGATGTACATTTCGGCCTTCTTTGCTAGCTCATGATCCTAGTTGAGTATCTATGACCTTTCTTTCTACTATCAGTCAGGTTGATGGTTCCAGCCAGTGGTACAAGGATTGCACATCTTCAACTAAACTTATCTGATGTGTCCCTATGTTGCTATAACCATTGTAGGTGCAATGAAGAGTATCAGGTTCCAGAGAGAGATGAATTGCTAGTGGCTCCAGCTTGTCATTTGGCTCCCTGTGAAAACTCCTTATTTGCGAGCATCTGATTTTGCTTGTATACACAAACATAAAAGCAACATTATTTCCACCAAGGCATCCATATTCTCTGGTGAACTTAAATAAACAGAATACAATAACACTGAAAATAATGTACAGTATACTGTTTGTCTCTGTCTCTAGTATCCATCACTCTCAGTCTCAGCCATAGCTCAGGTCAAGGATCTCCTGCCTGTGTCTTTTACTAGTCAAAATGTTTTTATTTTTTTATTTTTTTTAATTCCCTGTCTACAAAAAAAAAATCACACCTACACTTAATGCAACCATAAACAACTACAGCTTCCCTTCTTCACCTGTCTGCTTTGACACATATCAAGTGTCAACAACTTTTTTATTTCTCTCCCAAACAGATGGCAGTGTTAATTTTTACAGTACAGTACAGGATAAGGATAAATCTGTTATCTTCAGAGTCAAGCAAGGGCTTGCAAAAAAGGGTAAAACATGCATTAGAGCAGCTGCTGCATATGCTTGTCCTTCTGGTTCTTGGTAATATAGGGGACTGAGAGTGTGTCTGTGTAAAGTATACACAGTATGTCAAGTTATACCTGTCTTGAATTATGATGTGTTATATTTGTCTGCAAATGTGTGTGACACTCACACGAACTGAGTAGAGTCCCAGGCTCAGCTAACTCAGGTAGGAAGTTGGATCACCTGCATGTCTGTGACTTATCGGTCATAAAGTTTTGTTTTTTATATTTCTAACTCTTCTTTCCCCCTTCTCACCCATACCGAGAGAACAACTGGTTATAAGCAATGCTGCTATCAAGCAACTTTAGCTCCCTTTCTTTGCCTGTCTATCTACACTAATAACACAAAATGCTAAGCTTGCCACCATCCCAAGGTATCTCAATATTGGCAAATTCCTAACCTTAATATGCTTTGTTTTATGAGATGAATCTCTCCCACTTTAAACATTTACTAACCTTAATTTACTTTATCCTGAGAGCTGACTCTTTGTCAGCTTTACTCATTAATGGAGAGAGACTCCCTGATAGGCATTATATAGTGTCCTAAAGACAATGAACATTGCACCTGGGGTGGGAGAGGTTACACTCAGGGCCGGCGCTACCATTAAGGCAGCACAGGCAGCTGCCTTAGGGCGCCGCATCGGAGGAGCGCCGGAAAGGGAGAAGCTGAGAATTTTTTTTTTTTTTTAACTATATCTGCCGCGAGGGAGCGCTCGTTTACACAACCAAGCGCTCCCTTGCGGCGTCTATGGGACGCTCACAACGCAGAGCGACCCAGGCTCTGTAGTAATACAGAGCGCTGGGAGATGACATCATCTCCCAGCGCTCTGCATTACTGAGAACAGCGCTGGGAGGCTGAGCTCTGTGCCGAAGGAGGCACAGAGCTCTCTTAGAGCTAGACCACCAGGGACTCAAGGTAGGGAGCATTGTGGAGATGAAGGGGCATAAAGGAAGGATCAATGTGGAGCTGAGGGGGCATTATGGAAGGGGCAGATGAAGGGGCATAAAGGAAGGAGCAATGTGGAGATGAAGGGGCATAAAGGAGGGAGCAATGTAGAGATGAAGGGGCATTATGGAAGGGCAATGTGGAGATGAAGGGGCATAAAGGAAGGAGCAATGTGGAGATGAAGGGGCATTGTGGAAGGGGCAATGTTGAGATGAAGGGGGCATTGTGGAAGGTGCAATGTGGAGATGAAGGGAGCATTGTGGAGGTGAATATGTGGGTGGGGGCAGGGGACTGTGGTAAGGTCAGGGGGGGCAGGTGGATTGTGTTGGGGGGGGGCATCAAAATGCACCTTCGCCTGTGTATACAAAAATCCTTGCACCGGCCCTGGTTACACTATTATCATTTATTTCATAGGAAAAAAAGGACAGAAGCTGAAAATTAGCATTTTCAACAGACGGTAACAAATTTGCCTATCTCTAAAGAGATAGTAATGGTAGCATATAAAGTTACTTTTGACTGTTATAACAGTTTTCTTTTTGTAATGCTCTGTACCATAGTTGGCTGCCTATACCCTTGTAATCTTCTTGTAATTTTACTTTAATGTTTCCTCCTTTAATACTATGTCTGTATGACAGTCAGCAGTGCTGTGTTGTAGTCTCTTCCTGGAGATGGAAATCTTAAATTCTCAATCTTGTGTTAGACTTCCACATTAGTGAGGATACAGCCCCTGCAACCACACTGTTATCTGTTCTGCAGAAGGTCCAGCCCCTAAGATGATGTCATGCCTCATGCTCATACAAAGAGAAACAGTGTAGAATAAATCGGCCATTTTGACATCTTTTGGAAGTAATGTGAGGTTATGGGAGCTTGCCAAAGCCTCATACTACTGCCATCATTGATTACAATTGCTGCTTTATTCTGCACAGTCATTCATTATGAGTGTGGTGAGTGATGTGATCTGAGGGGGGGCAGAAAATGAGTTCCTTGGTGCCTTCTCCCTCCTCACCTTCCAAGCCCTGCCACGGTGCCGCATGCTCCATTAAAGAGACAGTAATGTTTCATAACAAAAGCAGTTCTAATTAATCATCATAGTATTTGTACATTGGAGAGTGTTATTTCAATTCTGTCAGAGTTGTAGTTCATGATATTTCACTGCTCAGCCAGAGCAGAAGGGAGGTGCCCAGGTAGATTGCAGAGAGGGGCAATCTTCAATTAAGATAAGGGAAAAACCTGAAAAACTTGTCAAGGGGGGCAGGGCTTTCATTGTTCTCATAGGAAGAAGATTGTCCCCTGCTGTTATCTGTCTGGTCTATGGACTGGATTCCACATCTGAGAAATGATAGCTTATACTAGGTAAAAGGGGCGGGATGGGAAATTTTGCTTGTGAATATCTCTCAAACCATAAAGGTTTGAGAGATAAGACTTATATCATTCTTCATGTTTTTTTAATGCCTACAAAATAAAATAAAGATTAAAGGAAGTATTACTATCCTTTTATTGGCTGCTAACTCAGGCAAAGACACCAATGAAAGGTAAATTAATTTATAAATGAATAGTTTTATGGAATTAGGATACACATAGTATTTAAACATATTGTATGTCCTTTAATGCTATGTAGTTGTTTTGGGGGTCTGGGGAGGTGTTAGTGTCCCTTTAAATATGGCAATACATTTTTTTCTCACTATATTAACTTTATTTATTTTTAGATCTATGGGTTACTGTTATTAATTTGTGCTTGAAAAAACACAATGTAATTGCTTTTAACCCCTAGAGTGCCAGGTGGGTACAATGTACGAGTTTGGACAGCTGTACCCGCTGTGCCAAGCTCGTACATTGTACCCACTAAAATGCGGTCACTGCATGAGCCGGTATAACCGGCATGCAGTGGCCGCATTTAAAAAAAAAAAAAGCTGGGCAATTGTGGGGGGACATGAGGATCACTCCTCATGTCCCCCCTGTTATTGATCTCCCAGCCGATCGCGCTGGGAGATCAATAAAAGAAGAGGAGAAGCGCAGCAGAAGCGCAGCTTCTCCTCTTCCGTCTCTCCTACCCGAACTTCCGGGTAGGAGTGGGCGGGACCGGGGGAAGCCTCCCAACGTCATCAGTGACATGGTCACTGATGACGTTGGGGTAGTTTCCCCGGTCTCATTCACTCCTACCGGTGGTAGGAGAGAAGGGCAGGAGAGCTTTTGCTCTCCTGCAAGTCGCCTTATTGATCTCCCAGCCGATCGGCTGGGAGATCAATAACTGGGGGGACACCAGGAGGGGTCCTGATGTCCCCCACGAGGTCTGAAGTTAAAAAAAAAAAAAAAAAGGCTAAGTAACCCTGTGAGTGTCGCAGGGGTCCCCAGCACATTGCTTTGCAATGTGCTGGAGACCCTTGTGGCACTCACAGGGTCATTTCTTTGGTTTTTTTTTTTTTTTTGAAATACCTCATTGGGGGGATCAGGGGGGATCCTGATGCCCCTCAATGAGGTCTATTATTAAAAAAAAAAAAATTGTTTTTTTAACCCTGTGTGTGCCACAGGGGGGGTCCAATGCACCCCCCCCCTCCTGTGGCACACACAGGGCTTCTATCATTACTTTTTTACTAGAGATTGTTGGGGGGCCATCAGTATTGGTCCTGATGGCCCCCCAACAAGCTCTGATTACAAAGTAATAATTAAAAAAAAAAATTAATCCTCTGAGTGCCAGAAGGGTCCAATGCATTGCTTTGCAATGCGCTGGAGACCCCTTTGGCACTCACAGGGACATTTATCTTGATTCCTTTTTTTTTTTTTTTTTTAAGACCTCATTGGGGGGAATCAGAGGGGTCCTGATACCCACCAATGAGGTCCATAATAAAAAAAATGTAAAGAAAAAAAAATTAACCCTGTGTGTGCCACAAGGGGGGCCAATGCAGACCCCCTTCTGCGGCACACACAGGGCATTTATCATTACTTCGTTATCAGAGATTGTTGGGGGGCCATCATGATTGGTCCTGATGGCCCCCCAACAAGCTCTGATTACCAAGTAATGATAAAAAAAAAAAATTAACCCTCTGAGTGCCACAAGGATCCAATGCATTGCTTTGCAATGCGCTGGAGACCCTTGTGGCACTCTCAGGGTCCCTCTGTTTGTGGACATATATATATTTTTTTTACTAAGACCTCATTGGGGAGGGATCAGGGGGTCCTTATGCCCCTCAATGAGGTATATAATAAAAAAAAAAAAATTAAACACAAATTAACCCTGTGTGTGCCACTAGGAGGGGAGTTCAATGCAGACCCCCTTCCTGTGGCACACACAGGACTTTTTATCATTACTTTGTGATCAGAGCTTGTTTGGTGGCCATCTGAATACAAAGTAACGATAAAAAAAATGAACCCTTTGTGTGCCACAGGGGCCCAAATGCATTGCTTTGCAATCCACTGGACCACCCCCTTTATTTTTTATTTAGACCTCATTGTATGGGTTCTGATGCCCCCAACGAGGTATACACAAAAATACTGTGGGAAAAAGCCCCAAAAAATGCACGTGCCACAGGAGGGAGGGGGTCCAACACAGTGCTTTGTATGAGGGGACATACATTGCACACTGGTAGTCACAGATCTCCCATACACACTATCAAACACTGCCCCACCATCACCACCATCCTTGCTCCTCTGCTCATACCCACACACACTGCCTAATCCCTCACCCTCCCACATACTTTGTTACACTTGTAGTCACAGGTCCGCACGTACACCGGCTGACGCCCTAGCTTCTTTCATCTGTTAGCCATAAAATCACACATACACTGTTTGCTTTACCATTTCTGTTTCACTGGTAGCTACGCTCCTGTAGCGTAAATTGGTATGTCAACCCACAGCAGTGGGGTACCATTTTTCTTAGGCTGGCAAGAAGTCCTCCTAGGAAATCCCACGCCATTGAACCATTTTAGTATCTTTGAAGTGACTGATGTGTAAAACTATTTTTTTTTTCCTGTAGCACCACATTCTGGAAATAGTTGTGCCAACTAACTTAGGGGTAAAAAGGAAAGTGACCCCTCATTAGATGCGGCAGGTTGTCTTCTTTCCAAAATGGTATGGTTTATCTACCTTTTCTTCAATTCTGAAGGTGTTATAGCCATTTTCGTACAGGCAAGTCAGGTTTGAGAAAATGTTAGAAACATCAGAGGTTGTAGTAGGTGTAGTTTTCTACTTCTAGCACCCCCTAAGGTAGTTCAACTCATACCAATGGGGTGTCATTTGACTCCTAAGAGCACTAGCAAACAAATACAGTTGAAAATTCCATGGTTTTCACAGCGCTCCATACATTTGAAGGGGCAGAAATGTAAAAAAATGCAATTTTTTTCCTATATCGTCTCCGTCTGGAAACATTTATGCACACCAGTATTGGGGTAAGAAGGCAAGTGACCCCTCATTAGATGCGGCAGGTTGTCTTCTTTCCAAAATGGTATGGTTTATCTACCTTTTCTTCAATTCTGAATGTGTTATAGCCATTTTTGTACGGGCAAGTCACATTTGAGAAAATGTTAGAAACATCAGAGGTTGTAGTAGGTGTAGTTTTCTACTTCTAGCACCCCCTAAGGTAGGTCAACTCATACCAATGGGGTGTCGTTTGACTCCTAAGAGCACTAGCTAATGAATGCAGTTGAAAATTCCATGGTTTTTACAAAGTTCCATACATTTGAAGGGGCAGAAATGTAAGAAAATGCCTTTTTTTTCACTAGCGCCACCTCCTGGAAGCATTTGTGCATACCAGCCTTTGGGTAAGAAGGCAAGTGACCCCTCATTAGATGCGGAAGGTTGTTTTCTTTCCAAAATGGCATTGTTTCTCTACCTTTTCTGCATATCTATTATGGTTATAACCATTTTAGTGCAAGCAGATAATTTCAAAAACAAAAGTGTCAGGTTTACGTACGTGTTCCTAGCACCCACATATTGTATGTTAACCCACACAAATAGGCTACCATTTTTCTCATGTTGGTAGCAGGTACTGAATACAGCAGGAAATGTTATGGTTTTCAAAGATTTTAGTATCTTTGAAGTGGTGGAAATGTAAAAAAAACATGTATTTATTCCCATAGCGCCACATTTTGGAAATATTTGTGCACTTCAGCCCAGGGGGTAGAAAGGCAAGTGACCCCTCAATTGATGCGGGAGAATGTCTACTTTCCAAAATGGTATACCCTTTATACCTTTCCTTCATGTCTCTAACAGTTATGGACATTTTAGTACAAGCCGCCATTTTCGAAGAAGCAAACAGGTAGGTGTAGTGATGTGCTTCTGGCACCCCTAAGGTAGTTCGACTCATTCCAGTGGGGTGTCATTTTTCTCCTAAGAGCACTAGCTAATGAATACAGTTGGAAATGCCATTGTTTTCACAAATTTCAGTACATTTGAAGGGGCAGAAATGTATGAAAATGCCATTTTTTTTCATTAGCTCCACCTTCTGGAGGCATTTGTGCACTCCAGGCTTGGGGTAACAAGGCAAGTCACCCATCATTAGATGCGGCAGGGTGTCTTCTTTTCAAAATGGTATGGTTTGTGTACCCTTTCTTTACTTCTGTAGTTGTTATAACCATTTGTGTACAGACAAGTAATATTTGAGAAAATGTTAGAAAAATTTGAGGTTGTAGTAGGTGTCGTTTTTCACTTCTAGCGCCCCCTGAGGTAGTTAAACTCATACCAATGGGGTGTCATTTTTCTCCTAAGAGCACTAGCTAATGAATACAGTTGGAAATGCCATGGTTTTCACAAATTTCCGTACATTTGAAGGGGCAGAAATGTATGAAAATTAGTGTTGAGCGAGCACCCCGATGCTCGGGTGTTCGGGTGCTCTGACCGAGCACCCCCGGAGGCTCGAGTGCTCGGCCGAGCACCCGAGCCCCATTGAATTGAATGGGAGGACTCGAGCATTACACCAGGCACCCCCTGCTCTGATGAGGGGAGGGTGCCTGGTCAATGCCCCCCTTCATCTCCACAATGCCCCTCTTCCACAATGTCCCCCTTCCACAATGTCCCCCTTCATCTCCGCAATGCCCCTTCATCTCCGCAATGCCCCCTTCATCTCCGCAATGCCCCCCTTCCACAATGTCCCCCTTCCACAATGTCCCCCTTCATCTCCACAATGTCCCCCTTCATCTCCGCAATGCCCCCCTTCTTCTCAACAATGCCCCTCTTCCGCAATGTCCCCCTTCCACAATGTCCCCCTTCCACAATGTCCCCCTTCATCTCCACAATGTCCCCCTTCATCTCCGCAATGCCCCCTTCATCTCCGCAATGCCCCCTTCCATCTCCACATGTCCCCTACCTCCAGTCCCTGGTGGTCCAGCAGAGCGTCTGTAAGATCTGTGCCTCCTTCGGCACAGATCCCTGCCACCCGAACATGGCGGGCGAGCACATGGCGGTACTCGTACGAGTACCGCCATGTGCCGAGCAGAGCGATGCTCGAGCCGATCCGAGCATCGGCCGAGCATGCTCGCTCAACACTAATGAAAATGCCTTTTTTTTTCATTAGCGCCACCTTCTGGAGGCATTTGTGCTCTCCAGGCTTGGGGTAACAAGGCAAGTCACCCATCATTAGATGCGGTAGGGTGTCTTCTTTTCAAAATGGTATGGTTTGTGTACCCTTTCTTCACTTCTGTAGTTGTTATAACCATTTGTGTACAGACAAGTAACGTTTGAGAAAATGTTAGAAAAATTTGAGGTTGTAGTAGGTGTCGTTTTGCACTTCTAGCACCCCCTGAGGTAGTTGAACGCATACCAATGGGGTGTCATTTTTCTCCTAAGAGTGCTAGGTAATGAATACAGTTGGAAATGCCATGGTTTTCACAAATTTCAGTACATTTGAAGGGGCAGAAATGTAAGAAAATGCCTTTTTTTTCCATTAGCGCCACCTTCTGGAGGCATTTGTGCACTCCAGGCTTGGGGTAACAAGGCAAGTCACCCATCATTAGATGCGGCAGGGTGTCTTCTTTTCAAAATGGTATGGTTTGTGTACCCTTTCTTCACTTCTGTAGTTGTTATAACCATTTGTGTACAGACAAGTAATGTTTGAGAAAATGTTAGAAAAATTTGAGGTTGTAGTAGGTGTCGTTTTGCACTTCTAGCTAGTTAAACTCATACCAATGGGGTGTCATTTTTCTCCTAAGAGCACTAGCTAATGAATACAGTTGGGAATGCCACGGTTTGCACAAATTTCCGTACATTTGAAGGGGTAGAAATGTAAGAAAATGCCTTTTTTTTCATTAGCGCCATCTTCTGGAGGCATTTGTGCACACCAGGCTTGGGGTAAGAAGGCAAGTTACCCCTCATTAGATGCGGCAGGTTGTCTACTTTTCTGAAATATATAGTTTTATATAGTTATTCCACTGTTTTAGGGTAGTTTTACCACAAAAACCCTAGAATGCGCATATTAGTTTATAAAGTTGAAAATGTCATTTTGCGCTGCTGGTGATTAGGGCTCTACGCTAGCCATGGATGTAGGTAAAACTATACAAATTTGGTATTTTTTTACTCGGGGGACTTGGGGCTTTTTCAAATAATTTAAACTTTTTCAATCAAGGTAAATGTTTTTGATACATATTATGTGATTTTAGGAAAATGAGTAAATTTTCACTTTTTTTTGTCATTATGACATCATAGCTTTTTGCATGATGTAAAATTCTCTTCATGTAAGGTACCACGAGAAAGCTCAATTCGTTCTGAAAAAAACAATATATAGTTTACCATATTTAACTAAAAATCCCCAGAGGAAATCAAGCATAAACAGAAGGATAGCAAAAATGCTGAAAAAGTGTCTGGCCTGCAGGGTACAGGAAATGGCCCAAGCCTCTGGCACTGAAGGGGTTAAAATTCACTAAAACTAGCAAATGTCATATTATCTTTACAAGGGCAGAACACTTTTTTAATGACAAAAGGTTTGCTACAGTTGGAATTTTCACAGAAAAACATCAATTTGTCTCACTTTCCATGAAAATTCCCACATATTGAAATCCCACAAAACATTCTTGTTTTCATTAGCAGCTGTCAGGGGTTGTTTTTGCCGACATTTTTTCATAGCACTTTAAGTCGCTTACAGTGCTTGAAAAACTGTCGGCACATGTCGGCTGCCTTTAAATCTAGCCCAGAATATCTGGTTCTAGTGAAGTGTAATAATGCACCACTATAATGCAAGCATTATCCTGCTGAGTTAAACATGGGCCTCACAATGCTAAGAGATGTTTTATTCAATCATTATGGGCTCGATTCAATTGTCCCCGTTAGGCCAAAAAAACCCTGCCAACATTTTTTTCAGGCATGGTAAGTGATTCAATTACCTGTGCTATGCAAAAATGCCAAAAAAAAAACAAAAAAACCCTGTCGGGCAATAAAGTAAGAGGCGTTTCAGCCCATTGAAGAATAAAACAAATGCCACAAGATGCAATTCAATTGACTGCAACTAGGATCAGGAGTATTGCTGCTGCTGGCAAGTGGAACCTGTTCTAGTCCCACATCACTTGTTGACCACATTCCCACTGTGTCCTCTGTGGTCTGTGGGCACACTAGTCTGCTCATCAGCATCCTGCTGCCCTTACAACTCAGCAGCAGGACTTAGAGCTGTTGCAAATTCCAAAAGCTCACTGCTAGTGGTAGTGGTGATTCCCATCCTCAACCCTTTCTCCAATTCCTTCTCAGTTTGGGCTAAAAAGGCATTCGTTACGCTCCCGGTTGGTTGTGACCTCAGGGCGAGTTGCTCAGTTGCTCATTCCGTTCCTGTCACGGCAGTGCTCAGTTGTGTAGTCTCCGTTACCACTCCGGCAGTGTGCAAGTGGCTTAGTCTCCATTACTGCTACAGCAGTGTGCAAGTGACCTAGTCTCCATTACTGGTCCTGCAGAGTGCAAGTGGCCTTGTCTCCGTTACTGCTATGGCAGTGTGCAAGTGGCCTTGCTTCCGTTACTGCTACGGCAGTGTGCAAGTGGCCTAGTCTCCGTTACTGCTCCTGCAGAGTGCAATTGGCCTTGTCTCCGTTACTGCTTTGGCAGTGTGCAAGTGGCCTAGTCTCCGTTACTGCTTCGGCAGTGTGCAAGTGGCCTAGTCTCCATTACTGCTCCTGCAGAGTGCAAGTGGCCTTATCTCCGTTACTGCTACGGCAGTGTGCAAGTGGCCTTGTCTACTTTACTGCTACGGCAGTGTGCAAGTGGCCTAGTCTCCGTTACTGCTCCTGCAGAGTGCCAGTGACCTTGTCTCTGTTACTGCTACGGCAGTGTGCAAGTGGCTTAGTCTCCGTTACTGCTCCTGCAGAGTGCAAGTGGCCTAGTCTCCGTTAACTGCTACGGCAGTGTGCAAGTGGCCTAGTCTCCATTACTGTTCCGGCGTTACTCATCCTTAAGCTCTCTATCCTAAGAAAGCTCCTTAACAGACCTCTCTTCACTTGGGACTGTTTCTACTCGCTGAAGGCCATTAACCCATGCAGTACAGATACCCTGGGAATCCTTCGTATTCTGCCTGACCTGTGTCAGTATGTTTTGTTACGGACTCTATGGTTATACTGGACCTGTGTAGGCATATGTATATGTAACCTGTCTTGTGTCTGTATTATTCTGATAAAATACTACAGGACCTGTGAGGGTTATTGTATTACTGTTTTTACAATAAAACTGTGTTTTATCCTAAACCACTGTGTCTGTGTGTCAAACAAACCATTACAGTATAAAAGGGCCATGACCTCAGGCAGTAAAGGTGAGGGAAATGCACAGAACATCCATTGGAGGATGGATGTACATGAGCAGCATTTGGACCATTTGGCACTGACCATACAAACTATTCTTGAGCGCATGGTGCATCTCGATAAACCAGTTCAGAATCCGGTGGTCCCCCCAGTTTTGACACCGGAAAGTCAATCCTTGAAAGCTGTGGCCTCAGGTAAAGGGTTAACCGCTTCTGCTCCGCTACCACTCAGATACGATGGCGAACCCACCCTGTGCAGAGGGTTTATTAATCAGTTGGAAATTTTTCTGGAACTAACCCCTCACGCTTTTCCTAATGACCGCAGTAAGGTGGGGTTCATGATATCACTATTGACGGGCAGAGCCCTGGTGTGGGCCAATCCCCTGTGGGAGAATGCTAAACCTTTATCCAGGGACTTTAGGGATTTTGTACAGAGTTGTCGGAGAGTATTTGAAGTTCCTAGTAGAGCTGCCTCTGCTGCCAAACGATTGATGGAGATACAACAGGGCAATTGTACTGTGGGCAATTATGCCATAGAATTCCATGCATTGGCAGCAGAGGTAGGTTGGAACAACGAGGAGCTGGTGGCAGCTTTTGCTCAAGGACTTGCTGACCGTATTAAGGATGAGACGGCAGAGAGAGAAGTGCCTAGTGATTTGGACGAATACATTGATTTCGCCATTCTAATTGATTCTCGTATTTGTGAGAGACTCATGGCTAAAGACTGCAGGCTATGGCCCAGTAACAGTGGGCAAAACAGTTTTTTGGTCCCACCCATGCCTCCCTCGCCTCCCATGCCTCCTGAACGTAGACAGGAGTCCTGTGAACCAATGCAACTTGGGTTCACCAAACTATCTAAGGAAGAACGGGCACACTACAGGAGGCAGGGGTTATGTCTGTACTGTGGCAAACTGGGCACCTATTATGCACCTGTCCTGTACGTCCGGGAAACGAACGCACCTAGGGTACCTTGGGGGACAGGCCCTAGGTGGTGTTCAGCAGTCCCTAGACCCAATTATGCAGAAACCCACGATCTCCCTTAGCCATTGAGGCCATTGATGGCAGATCGTTAGAACCAGCTCAGATAACTATGGAAACTATTCCGCTATCTATGTCTATTGGGGCCTTCCACACGAAGGAACAGCAATTTCAGATAATCCATTCTCCTCATTATGCGGTCATTCTGGGGTTCCCATGGTTACATTTGCATAATCCTCAGTTTGATTGGCAGACTTGTGAAATCACGTCTTGGTCCGAGTACTGTATGGAGCATTTTGTGACTCATCCAGTTAAGATTTTGTGTGCCTCTCCCTCTTTGCCAGCCGAGTACCACCATTTCAGTGACGTTTTTAGTAAGGGAGAGGCTATCACTTTGCCCCAACATAGGGCATACAATTGCGCTATTGATTTTCCCCCTGGAGCTGTGACTCCTAGGGGCCGCACGTACCCGCTGTCGTGTGAGGAGAATCGGGTCATGGAGGAATACATTGACGATGCCCTTAAAAGAGGGATTATTAGAAAATCTGGTGCTGGTTTCTTTTTTGTTAAAAAGAAGAATGGCGAGTTGAGGCCTTGTATCGATTACCGGGGACTGAATAAACTAATGTCCAAGAATGCCTACCCAATACAACTCATTACCGAACTATTTGTCAGGTTAAAAGGTTCTTCCATTTTTACTAAATTAGATCTACGGGCTGCCTATAACCTGATCAGAATAAGTGCTGGGGATGAGTGGAAAACGGCATTTAATACCAGATCAGGGCATTATGAATATCCAGTCATGCCGTTTGGCCTTTGTAACGCACCCGTTGTATGTCAAGAATTCATTAATGATATCCTCCGTGATATACTACAGTCCTGCATAGTAGTCTATCTTGATGACATACTCATACACTCAGCTAACCTGTCTCAACACATCAAGGATGTGTCTGAGGTCTTGCTTCGATTACGCAAGAATAAACTATTCTGTAAAATGGAGAAGTGCAAGTTTCACAGGTCCAAAGTGCCTTTTTTGGGTTTCGTGATCTCTAAGGATGGTATTGCTATGGACCAGGAGAAACTCGCAGCGGTATTGCAATAGCCACAACCCAAAGGGTTAAAAGAGATTCAGTGCTTTCTTGGGTTTGCTAATTATTACAGGAGGTTTATCCAGAACTTTTCCACTATTGTTAAACCTGTGTCTGACCTTACGCACAAGGGTGCTAATCCATCCCAATGGTCTGAAGCAGCTGATCATGCTTTTGAGACATTAAAGTCCGCTTTCACATCTGCTCCTGTCCTGTCCCACCCCAACCCTTCCCTTCCATTCATGTTGGAGGTTGATGCCCCTGAAAATGGGGTAGGGGCAGTACTGTCACAGAGTCCAGTTGCTGGGGGTACTCTGAAACCATGTGGGTTCTTCTCAAAAAAACTGTCTAGTGCTCAGAGTCACTATGAAATTGGGGACAGAGAACTCCTGGCTATCATTCTCACTTTTAAAGAATGGCGTCACCTGCTGGAGGGAACCAGAACTCCCGTGTTAATTCTAACAGACCACAAAAATTTTACTTATCTCTTGGAAGCTAAGAGATTGTCCTCTCGTCAGGCTAGATGGGCCCTGTTTCTATCCTGTTTCAACTTTGTAATATCCTACTTGCCGGGCTCCAAGAATGTTAGGGCTGATGCCCTGTCTAGACAATTTGGGCCAGAGATAGAGAAGGATGAGGTCCCTGTACCCATCATTCAGCCTGATCACATCCTGGCTACCCTACACACTAGCATCACTTCGCCACTGGGGGAGGAGATTCTAGCTACCCAGGCTACGGCACCCCCAGACACCTCAGTGGGCAAGTGCTTTGTGGATGAGCCGTTTCGTACCTGTCTGCTCGAGACATACCATTCATCTAAGGCTGCTGGGCATATTGGGAGGGATCAATTAATATGGTCTCTCTCACAAGTGTTTGGTGGCCTTCCCTCTGGCCGACTGCTCCACATTCACGGTAGCCTATACCACCTGTGCTCGTGCCAAGACCCCTAGACACCTCCCAGTGGGCTTACTCCAACCAGTACCGAATGGTGAACGACCTTGGTCCCATGTATCCATTGATTTCGTGGGAGAATTGCCTGTATCTAGGGGTTATTCTTTCATACTTAAGGTGGTTGACAGATTTTCTAAGATGGCTCACTTCATGCCCCTTCCTGACCTTCCCTCAGCCCAGGAGCTGGCAGTTGTCTTTGCTAAAGAGGTGTTCTGGTTGCATTGGGTACCAAGAGTTCTGGTGTCTGACTGTGGGAGACAATTTGTATCCAGATTTTGGAGAGCATTCTGTAACCAGATGGGCATTTAACTGTCTTTTTCTTCTGCCTACTATCGCCAGAGCATTGGAGCCGCTGAGCGTGCCAATCAAGGATTGGAACAGTTCCTGCGCTATTTTGTTACCGATCATCATGATAATTGGGCAGACATGTTGCCTTGGGCAGAGTTCGCCAGGAACTCTGCGGTTAATTCATCGTCCGGGAGCTCCCCGTTTCTCATCAACTACGGCTTCCAGCCATGTTTGTTCCCGGACTCATTCCAGTCGCAACAGATTCCAGCTCTGGACGAGCACATCGAGCAACTCTGCTCCACTTGGGCACAGGTTCAGAGGGCCCTCAGTCAGTCGTTCCAGCGTCATCAGCACCACGCTAACCGTAGACGGCTGCCATCGGTCTCCTTTCAGGTTGGGGACAGGGTATAGCTCTCCTCCAGAAACCTCAATTTGCAAATTCTGTCTAATAAATTGGCTCCCCGGTTCATTGGTCCCTTCAGGGTGATCCGTAAAATTAACCCTGTTTTGTATGCCTTGGATCTCCCAGAGTCTATGAGCATTCACAATGTGTTCCATGTGTCCTTGTTGAAACCTCTGGTACACTACCACTCCTGTGGTCCCCGGTCCTGTGGAGGTTCAGGGTCAGGAGGAGGAGTACGAGGTCCAAAGCATCATTGATTCATGCAGATTTATAGGAAAATTGCAATATTTGGTCCATTGGAAGGTCCATGGTCCTGAAGAACGTTCCTGGGTTGATCAAAATGATCTTCTTGCTCCTAGATTGCTGCACAATTTTCACTCTAAATATCCTCAGAAGCCAGGTCCCTCTTCCAGGAGAGGGGGTCTTTGAGAGGGGGGTACTATCACGGTGCTCGTGCTCCTCTTGCTACATTCTGTCAGTCTATACTCTGCTTCACTCCTATTGGCTATACTGTGCTTGTCCCGCCCAGTATGGCCTTTATATGCTGGGTTCTGGCACCTCTCCGGTGCCCTTTCGTGCTGTTCCTGTACCAGTGCTTGTTCCTGCTCTCAGTATTCCCAGTGTATCGACCCTGCCTGCCTGACTTCTTTGCATCTCGTCTCCTGCCTGTGAACTGACCCGGACCGCCTGACCATTCTTCTTCTCCTGTTCCTGTGCACCGACCTGGCTTGGCTGATGTGCAAGTGGCCTTGTCTCCATTACTGCTACGGCAGTGTGCAAGTGGCCTAGTCTCCGTTACTGCTACGGCAGTGTGCAAGTGGCCTTGTCTCTGTTACTGCTACGGCAGTGTGCAAGTGGCCTAGCCTCCATTACTGCTACGGCAGTGTGCAAGTGGCCTTGTCTCTGTTACTGCTACGGCAGTGTGCAAGTGGCCTTGCTTCCGTTACTGCTACGGCAGTGTGCAAGTGGCCTAGTCTCCATTACTGCTCCTGCAGAGTGCAAGTGGCCTTGTCTCCGTTACTGCTATGGCAGTGTGCAAGTGGCCTTGTCTCCGTTACTGCTACGGCAGTGTGCAAGTGGCCTAGTCTCCGTTACTGCTCATGCAGAGTGCAAGTGGCCTTGTCTCCGTTACTGCTACTGCAGTGTTCAAGTGGCCTTGTCTCCGTTACTGCTACGGCAGTGTGCAAGTGGCCTAGTCTCCGTTACTGCTCCTGCAGAGTGCAAGTGACCTTGTCTCCATTACTGCTACAGCAGTGTGCAAGTGGCCTTGTCTCCGTTACTGCTACGGCAGTGTGCAAGTGGCTTAGTCTCCATTACTGCTCCTGTAGAGTGCAAGTGGCCTAGTCTCCGTTTACTGCTATGGCAGTGTGCAAGTGGCCTCTATCCTAAGAGAGCTCCTTAACAGACCTCTCTTCACATGGGACTGTTTCCACTCGCTGAAGGCCATTAACCCATGCAGTACAGATACCCTGGGAATCCTTCGTATTCTGCCTGACCTCTGTCAGTATGTTTTGTTACAGACGCTATGGTTATACTGGACCTGTGTAGGCATATGTATATGTAACCTGTCTTGTGTCTGTATTATTCTGATAAAATATTACAGGACCTGTGAGGGTTATTGTATTACTGTTTTTACAATAAAACTGTTTTATCCTAAACCACTGTATCTGTGTGTCAAACAAACCATTACACTCCCCTAGCATGGAGACAACAGCTAGATGAGGACTGAACTTGGATTAGCTCTGCCTGTGTCTTGTCACTCAGCCACACAAGACATTGGGGTATACAGAAATTACATTTTGTGGTAACCGGATACTCCTTTTATATTCTGCATGCTGGAAAAAAAGGGAAACATGTCACGTGGTAGGGGAAATTCAGTATTATTATTGATTTCAATGCAACAAACTATACAGGAAAAATTGGAAAATCTGCACTTTTCACAAAAAATGTGCTGCTCAGTGGGAGATGCAATGTTTCTCCTGTTTCCCTTTTGAGGCAAAAAGTTTCACCTGTCCCAACTATGGGGGGATTTTTGCTGACATTAAGGGATGGTAGTATTTTGCAAACGCTAAGGATGGAAGTATATTTATTCCTTAGGGAGATAACCCTATGCAAGTATGGCCCAGGACTTACATCTTGAGTAGTTACATTACCCATTTGGCACCAGGTTGGGGCCAGTGGGGTAATTGATGTGACCTCTGTTCAATGAGATAATTATTTGTTAATTGTTTGTTACCAGAAGCATGTGCTAAGGCAATTTGGCCAAATGTGGTTTTCATGTAATTGAATAAATTCTCACTAGTTGGCAATGACTGTTAGTTATATATATGGTATATATTTATTTGTTTATTAAACAAAATAAAGTTATTGACTTTTTTGTTCCAGTCTGTGGTGTTGTGTTTTTTATTCTCTGTACCTGGGACACGAATTCCTTGGATGGGTAGGGAAACTGAAGCATATCCAGATTAAGGGTTACCGAAGGCAACTAGGAGGCACAGAACGTAGGTAGCACCGCAAGTGCTAAGCCAGTCAACAGGTAAGTGTAAGAGGCGAATGCCCAGGAGTGAGACTAAGTTGCACTAGCTGCCCGGAGGCAAACAGAAGGCACCAAGCGTAGGCAACCTGCAAGCAATGAGCTGGTAGCTGAGCTACTAGTTAAAGGAGTGTGCCCTGGATCGGCCTAGTGGTAGTCAGACAGGAGCGAGGCACAAACGGAGCATCAGTCAGACAGGCCACGGTCAGGAACCGGATCGGGTAGTCAGCAACACAGCAAAGGTCAGCACTGAGTGGGTAGTCGGTCAAGCCAGAGTCATACATGGATCAGGAAGTCAGTCACAGCCTAGGTCACAACCAGAGCAAGTAGTCAGGCAAGCCAAGGATTGAACACCAGGAGACAACGTAAGCCAAGCAAGGGTTAGAGGAACAAACTAGATGCGCACAGGAACACCACAAAAGGGCAAAAAGTCCTAGCCTCAATGAGGTTTATAAAGCTTCAGAAGGAGGCGGGACTCAATTAGGCTCAACAGAATAGGCCCATAAACAGGCGTCCATGCCAGTGCCTGAAACATGACAAAGCCATGAGGAAGTGGCCGGAGGCCATGCCGGCCGGCAGCCATACAGAGGTAAGATCACAGGCTCATTTTAGGCCTCAAAGGGAGACTGTGATAGTACCCCCCTTTAACGACCTCCTCCCCACGGAGGAGGACAGAGTTTAAGGGGAAAATGAGAGTGGAATCTGTGGAGCAAAGCAGGAGAGTGCACATCACCAACAGACACCCAGGAACGCTCCTCGGGACCATACCCCTTCCAATGTACCAGGTATTGGAGGTGACTTCTACTTCTGCGAGAGTCCAGAGTTGACTGTACCTCATATTCCTCCTGGCCATTGACATGAACTGGTCCAGTCAGGACAGGTACCGAGGTGTAATGGTTGCAAACCAAAGGTTTAAGCAGGGACACATGGAAGCTCCAGGGCATAAGAGACAGGGTTGATCCTACGCAATACCCGGTATGGGTCTACAACTGAGGAGCCAGCTTCTTACAAGGCACCTGGAGGTTGAGGTTATGAGAGGACATCCCTACCCTCTCCCCCACTAGAAACACCAGAGTTGGCCCATGCTGACGATCCGCATGTCTTTTGTAGCGCTGAGTGGACCTTTGAAGGGATCTTTGGACTTGAACCCAAGTGGAGCGGAGCTGCCTAAGTGTCATAGGACCTTCACGGTGGCTGCTCAAGCCAGCCGCATCCTGCTACCAGTGGCTGCAGCCTCATTCTGTTCCAGGCGGCACTTCCGCATTGTCCCCTTCACGGCTCAGCCGAGTCTGGATGTCAGGCAGCTTGACAGCATCCTGCTCCCTTTGCGGCTCCAGCCACTTCTGTGTATCAGCATTCCAGCCGCTGCTAGGTAAAGGAGCGTGCCCTGGATCGGCCTAGTGGTAGTCAGACAGGAGCGAGGCACAAACGGAGCGTCAGTCAGACAGGCCATGGTCAGGAACCGGATCAGGTAGTCAGCCACAGCAAAGGTCAGCAGTGAACAGGTAGTCGGACAAGCCAGAGTCATACACGGATCAGGAAGTCAGCCACAGCCTAGGTCACAACCAGAGCAAGTAGTCAGACAAGCCGAGGATCGAACACCAGGAGACAACGTAAGCCAAGCAAGGGTCAAAGGAACAAACTAGATGAGCACAGGAACATCACAAAAGGACAACAAGTCCTAGCCTCAATGAGGTTTATAAACCTGCAGAAGGAGGCAGGACCCAATTAGGCTCAACAGAATAGGCCCATAAACAGGCGTCCATGCCAGTGCCTGAAACATGACAAAGCCATGAGGAAGTGGCCGGAGGCCATGCCGGCCAGCGGCCATACAGAGGTTTAGGCTCGTTTTAGGCCTCAAAGGGAGACTGTGATAGTGGGTCCGAGGGGGTGGTGCTTAGGGGGAAGTCAGTGAGCACAGTAAGCATGGACCCATTTGCAGACAGACAGGCAGTATGTCAGCATTCCTCCCCCCATTTTTTGTTTTGTTAGTGGGATTTTATTGTCATAGCAGGGTGTTGTGTTCTTGCTGGTATAAAGGGATGGTAGTATTTGGCAAAAGGTAAGGCGGAAGTGTATGTATTCCTTTTGGAGATAACCCTATGGAAGTATGGCCCTGGACTTACCTATTTGGGCCCAGGTTGGGTCCAGTGGGGTAACTGATATGTTCAATGAGAGAAATTTTGTTAATTGTTTGTTAACGGAAGCATGTGTCAAGGCAATTTGGTCATGTGAGGTTTTCATGTAAGTGAATAAGCTCTTACTAGTTGACAAGGAGTGTTAGTTATATATGAGGTATACATCCTATAAAATAATTCGCTAAAACGTGTATAACACAGTGTCATGCGCAGTAGACACTGCTGCACATGCTGCAGTCATGCGCAGTAGAGGCTGCCCGCGCTGCGGCTGATACAGAGCTGGACGCTTTGTCGGAGTGTCCAGCTCTGTATCAGCTGTGGCGCGGGCAGTCTCTACTGCCCATGACTGTCCAACGTCCGGGTGGCAGTGGCACTGTGGCCCGTGTAACGGGCTCTTCAACTAGTTTATGTGATAATTAAACAAAATAAAGCAATGGACTGCTTTTTGTTTTAGTCTGTTGTGTTTTGTTTTATTTATGCCCTGTACCTGGGACATATATATATTCTTTAATGTATTAAATTATATATATATATATATATATATATCAATCAGGGCTCAAAATTTCAAGTCCTGAGCTACTAGCCAGACCTGAAAAGTTACTCGCCACCAGTTTCCACACCTAGCCCCACCCATATCCCCGCCTTTAACCGCACCTATAACCCCACCTTTATCCCCACCCATCTCAAGTTCTCTTTGACGAAATTACACTGTTGTTCTGTGTTTTATTCAGCATATGGCATACCATCTGGTCCAGGTGCTTGATTCACCTGAACATTATCTAAGTATTGTGTTTGCTTTAGTCTCCTTCGTGTAAAAAAAATTTGTGCAAAGCTACGTACAAACACAGTAGCACTCATACCAGATAAATACATCAAGAATATACATATTAAAGTAATGTAACCCTGTGAGTGACAGAAGAATTGTTTCTCATAACACTGACACTCAACAGGCTAATGTTTATGTAAAATAGTTCTAGTGGTTAGGAGAGGTTTGGCTCTACAGTACTATGTGTGTACATTACTATGATTAAATAAAGGAACGTAGGACACTTGTCCATCATTTTCCCCTGTGTTATCATTGTGTTTTACTTGGGATTGAATGTGTGTTGGGACTAGTAGTGTGCGTGTTGGTGTGAAGTGTAGTAGAGAGTGGTAGGGCGAGGATGGTATTGGATGATGGGTTGAGTGTGATGTGGGATGAGGTAGGGTATGGGATGTTGGTAGTGGTCCAGATATAGAAGGCTATTTGGGAGTAGTGTTAGGATATGTGGATTGTGATAGCTGGGATTGTGGTCGAGTATAGGTAGGATTCCTAGGGTTTGGGTGGTTGATAGGGTATGAGATAGTAGTGTTTATGAAGCAGGATACCTTAGGTTTGGGGGGTTGATTTGTATAGGGATAGTAGTTTGTTGTGGGGCTAGTTCATGTAGGGTTGGAGGGTGGGTGGTTGATAGTGGTTGGGATAGTTGGCTGTGGGGTGGATTTATTGGGTTTGGATTAGAATTGTTTTTTTGTGTGTGGTTTTTGTGATTTTTTTTGGGACTAATTTAGTAGGGAAATGGTAGCTGTGAGTATCTGGTGGGTGTCTTGTGGATACTGTGTCATTGGCTATAATGATACAGCACTGAAGGGGTTAATGGGTATCAAATATGGTTTGTAGTGGTTTAGGTGTTCTTTGGGGGTCAAGTTAGTGTGTGTGAGTGATGGCATGATGAAAGTGTAAATTTGGAGTAGTCTGGATGGTTGTTATGTAGAAGGGAACCAAGTACCTTTTATCTGCTGTCTACCTAGATAGGGAATTATAGCTTGCCCAAGATATACTTGCTAATGTTAATTGCCAGATTTTTGTGGTCCAAGAGTGGTTTTTCAGCGGATTCTGAGCCACATTTGGTCCATCACGAGCATAACTTCCTTGTTTACACAGTGAGCATCAGTGCCGGCATCACGTATAGATAAACTGACCTGTTATACCAGTTGTGTCCACAGGAGGGCAACTGCATATAGGATAAAACAGCACTGAGGCAGGCAGGACAGCAGAGGCTTCAAATTCCACTCGCCTTCGCTCAATTTCTCTTCCCCAAATGCAAGAGTGGAAATTTTGAGCCCTATATACTGCTAACAGAGGAACACTGTATATTGGATACATACAAAGGAAGAGGTACCTTATACATCTAACAATGCTGTTGTTGGAGCACTTCTTATCTGCTCCCTTACTTGCTGAGGATATGCTCAAACTTCAGGGTTGTTGGACTACTGATGATGTGTAAGGGAGAGCATCAGTTCAACAATCCTGCATGCTAATGGGGACATTCCCCCACCCCTTCCTCTGAATACTAAATTCTTAGTGAATATGGTGTCACCAGACACGTATCACCATATCATCGCTCCTTAGTGCATCTCCTCACATACAAGTACATATAACAAATAATGTATGTTTGCACATATATATGAAGCCTGATATATGATAACCTGTCTCATATTACAAATAATATATGTGTGCATATATATATATATATATATATATATATATATATATATATATATATATATATATATATATATATATATATATATATATATATATATATATATATATATATATATATATATATATGTATAGGTAAAAAGACAGTGTTAGTGACACAGTCATTAAATATTAATTTCATATTTATAAATGATGAGAAAGGAGTTTGATGTAAAGGAAAATCAGGTGTTTATGTTTTTTCTTTTGCATAAATTCCAGAAAACCTATCTGAATAGTTCAACCTTTTAAGGACAAAAAGAGTATGCAACAGATTGCCTCATATTGCATTCCACACCTAACACTGATTCTAAAAGGGTTAAAATGATAACAGTGACATTCTGTTTGAACTAGCATATTAAGCTATTTGAAATGATAAAACTAGCTAATTACTGCAAAAACCAAAGCCACTTTTGATGGGTCAGGGTAAACAGCCTAACCATAAGAATGCGCTTTGACTATATTCATTCATAGTGATGTCCACAAGACACATTCTGCCATCCAGAGTCTGTAAAAGAAGTGCTCATACATACTAACTTTGATAAACTTGTTTGCTATCACTACAATGAAGGTGCGGTGTATTAATATACATAAAGTTAAAGAATTTTAGTGCTGCTTGCAAATTTGAATGGCAAACGTTATAACATAGGGAAAGGGATTATAAAGGAAACAGAACACCTAAAAATGAACAGAGGTTGTTATATATATACTTAAATACCCTGCCCTTCATGATAACAATAAAAATTCTGTATTTGCTTTCTGAGGTCTAGGTGTAAATGAAGTCTGAATTTATTGTCCAAGAATGTGGTTATGGCAGATACAATGGATATAATAAAGAGTTATATTGTGTATTAGTAGGCAAAACAGGAAGGTTCTGATAAAGACTAACTTATTTGGGAGCAGGAAAGCTATATAATTCTCATATCACTGGGTTATGAGGCAAAGGTTGAACTTGATGGACTTGTGTCTTTTTTCGACCTAATTTACTATGTTACTATATGCTGCATGGGAGCTTTCCTTGTCTTTTTCAAGGCTCCCTGACTCATTAACAAAGCAGACTTAATAGACATTTACACGCCACACAGAGCTGTGGAACTGGGAAGGTGTGGCTATCCACTGCCAGGTTTCTTACACACAAAACATGCAATGTGCTCACATAGAGCTGAGCTCAACTAGTACATGGAACCACTTTCTTAGGGATATGCTTATCCAGTGCCATTTTAGTGCTTATGCAAAAATGATCCTACCGTCATAGGAGTTAAAACATTTAAAGAACCTTTGTATACAAACAGATAACATTTTGAAGTGGTTAAAACAGACCTATCACTTAGAAACAATTTTGCCTACAAATTAAAAATGAGAAGTTTATTTATATTTTGTTTTTATTTTTATAAGATGCACCATTTTCTCATTTTTTTAAGAGATCTTACCATCTTTCGAAAAAACTTCCTCCTAGTGTGAGATTAAATCTTGAAAGGATTTTCAAGATCATCCCTCCTTATCAATTTATTCCTCCCCTCTGGTAGAAACGGATAGGGTCTAGCAGCCCAAGAAGGTGAAGAGAGGTGAGTTTCTAGACATGTGAATAGCTGTGTAGCTTTTATCTGACAAAGTCATGGCAAAACTCTGCTGAGTTAGATTCCCCTGCTAAAAAATAAAAAATATAAACTATTGATCTGTTTGGAATAACAAAAATATCAAGTTATAGGCTGCTTGCATTGATATACGTAATGATATTAAAAACTATGTAGGTTTCATGTTAAAGAAAAATTTTAACTGCAGTGGACACCTCTATAGTACTAAAGCGGGTTAATATGGAAAACTGAAGGGGCTCACTAATGCTATCCTTAACTATCTGGCTGGCAGCGGCAGTATATGATGATGTCAGTGATCACTAGACATTAAAGATAGGAAACTAATCTGACTGTAAGAGGTTGTGAGCAAAACCAATAGGCCCCCTTGAATGCTGAGTCCCAGTAACACTACACCCTCTTCGTCCATTGGCTAAAGAGGTATAATTCTGGAGCAAACCAACTGTACCACATGGGACACATATAGATTCTTCTGGTTTAAATTAAGGATTTGAATCCTTTCATTGATAGAGATGTCTCCAACACATTGTGTAGCAATGCACTGGAGCCTTCTCTAACATTCAACCGGTTAAAAGTCCATTTAAATTATTGAACAAGTTTAATTGTTTTCTCTATGCAATATGTTGTGTACCACTCTGGCACTCAAAGTCAATAGAAGACATGCACAGTTTCTAAAAAATGATAGCAATATATTCCTGATGAACAGTGTCTTTACCTTAGTAGCGGTTGTCAGGCAGAGGACTTGACATAAGCCTAACAAGTTTGTCTTTATCTCACTGGTGAGAGGCACACATACAAGACAAAGCAGTACGAGGCCCCCGAGAGCAAATAGAGGAGAGGGGACATGCAAAAGGGGAGGGTTTAGGAAAACTATGTGGGTGGAGTTAGAGGGTTTATTAGGTAGGAAGCGGAAGTAAAATTCTAAATCTATTCCCACCCCTAATTTGTGGGGGAATATGATCAATGACCATTATTGTAATGCATTGGCTCCCGTTAAATCTTGTAAACATCACAATGCATATAATGTTTGGACACAGGATGAGTCATATTTCCTTTCAAGATGTTTGTGTGGCGTTCCCTAAATCTTTCCTTGAGTGTTTTCATGGTCCGACCTACATACTGACCACGACAACCTCATTCTAAAAGTTAGACTATATATTTTGTGCAACAGTTAATGAAATGTTTGATGAAATTAATCTCATTCACTTTATTCTTAGATTTAAACATTTTACT
Source organism: Rhinophrynus dorsalis (assembly GCA_037306005.1). Classification (NCBI taxonomy): domain Eukaryota; kingdom Metazoa; phylum Chordata; class Amphibia; order Anura; family Rhinophrynidae; genus Rhinophrynus; species Rhinophrynus dorsalis. The sequence goes on along the minus strand of CM074720.1, from coordinate 253,190,802 downwards.
TACATGCTTAATATAATTGCAAGTTATGCACCTGTTATGTCCACATCTATAATTGCCTGAGGAGTAGTAGTTATCCCCGTTCCGGTAGATAGGTCTTTGTGCTTTTTCTCAGCATAGATGGAGCAAGTTTTTTCCATTGATAATTTTTATTGATATTAGAAAAAGGGTACAATAAGAGAAAAATTCAGCAAATTAAAATCGCATTTTAGAATACAATAATGCTTCGTTAACAAATGGTAGACAATTGAGAGAGAGAAGAGAAAGGAAAACTGTAGTGTCTACCATGAATACAATTGGTTATGTAAACTAAAAGACAAGTTAGGAAGAGGGAAAATTAGAAAGAATGGATAGCAGAAATAAAGGATGGGTAAGAAAGAAAAAGAAAGAGGTGCAGGGGGTGGAGATAGGTGAGGCGTGGAGCAAGTTTTTGTTTCAAATCCATAGCTTTTCTAAAGACAAATTTTGGTCTTTTCAGTATGATCTTATTTAGATATTTATCTCCCTTGAAGACTTTCCAAAGCAAATTGATGATCCTTTGTATAGCTGGAGCTGTAGATAAATCTAGTGATGAAAGGCTTTTTTTTTGTTCTATTCTTGTACTCTTGTCTCTTTTTGTTAAATTAATAGACTCATTCTGAGGATCTTTAGGAGATCCACTTACTAAAATCACTTTTTTATATAATGAACTAAATCATTAGTTGTCAATAAAAAGATCTGGGGATATTAATAACAAAGCAATTAATAAAAAAAGCCTAGAGATGCTTTAACCCTTTTAGTGTAAGAGAAGTATCCAATGTATTGTGCAGCAAAGCATTAGATAGCACCCCCAGCACTCAAAACTGAGGGTGCTAGCTGGTGAGATAGAGCAGTAGTGAATTTCCTGACTATGGAGCCTGTTCAAACCTTAAGGTTGCAGGTTTGAATCCCGGCATGGTAAACTCAGCCCTTCATTCTTCCGAGGTTGATAAATGAGTGCCATTGATTGGGTAATAATAACATCTATTATTTCAGCTGCCGATTTGGTTAGTTCCGAGAGCGTGCGCTGAAAGCGCTTTGAGTCCCACCTTGGAGAAATGCTCTATATAAATACAAGTTATTATTATAAAGCATTAAAACCCCTCAGACACCAACATCTTGCAGTACCACAACTGATTAACCCTTTGGATACTAGTAATGTCTTCAGCAAAATGAAAAGCAATGCTTTGTAGTACTCTCTAGGGTTCAAGGTGAGCACTGACGTTTATGGCCGTTTGTTCTAGGGCAAACCATTTGCACTATAATGGGGGAACTAAACCTCTGTAGCATTCAAGGGTTAAAATCCCCATTTAAATCAATGGGGATTTTTGGAGTTTTTAGATCTCCCCATAGTGCAAATGGTTTGCCCCAGAACTCCTCCATTTTTGTTTTGAACACACGTCCCTTAGCAAAAAAATGGAAACATTGCAAGTATACCACATTTACCATAATGCCATATAGTGCTGTGCCAAGCATCACATTGCCCACAAAGGTCCGGGGATTGGGGGGTGGGAATGATTACTGGGAACTACAGTATGTCCAAAAGAAAACTGGTCAATTCTGGTATAAATCAACTTCACAATAGGGGACAAATACATTTCCACTGATATAAATAGGGCCTTTAAACCTTTGGGTGCCAGAGGGTCAGGGCCGGATTTGCCATAAGGCAAAGTAGGCACCTGTCTAAAGGCGCATGCCACCGAGGGGCTCCTGCCATTGGGATTCCTTTTTTTTTTTCTTTTTTTTTTTTTTTTTTGACCACTCTTGTGAGAGCGGTTTCAGTGGAGTGAGCAGTGCGAAAGCTAGATTGTAGCGGGCCGAGCAGGTTGTGCGTGTTAAGGAAGTCAAGCAGGCGGGAGTAGGTTAGGCGTTCCAAGAGATTAGAAGCAAATGGCAGGAGAGAAATTGGTCGATAGCTAGAGGGTGTGGTACTGTCAGTGGAGTTGTTCTTGAGGATAGGTGTTACTATGGCATGTTTGAAGTCGTCAGGAAATGTAGCAGTGGCAAAGGAGGAGTTAAAGATCTGTAATAGGATAGGGGTTAGTGTGGGGGAGAGGGGCTGGATGAGGTGAGAGGGGAGTGGATCAAGTGTGCATGTAGTGGAGGGAGAGGAGGTTAGCCAATTCTTCCTGACTTTTGAAAAGTAGTCCAGGGTGGCAGAAGGGGAATGAGGGAGGATAGGAGGGTATATACAGGGTGGGATATTACCCCCGATGGAGTCTACCTTGGCTTTGAAGAAGTCAGCAAAGTCTTGTGGCTGTATAGAGTGTGAGAGGGAGGCAGATGGAGGGCGAAGAAGGGACTGGAGAGTAGAGAAAAGGTGGCGGGGGTTGGATTTGTGAGTGCTAATTAGTTGTGAAAAGTAATGTTTTTTTGTCATGGGACAGAGCAGAGTTAAAACAAGAAAGGAGGAATCTGTAGTGCATAAAGTCTGCCAGAGAGCCTGACTTTCTCCAGAGTCATTCAGCTGAACGGGTACAGGAACAAAGGAAGCTGGTGTCCTTATTAAGCCATGGCCGTGGATTGGTTTTACAGCTGCGTCTGAGGCAGAGAGGAGCATGCAGGTTTAAAAAGGAGGACAGGACCAAGTTGTAAGTGTTGACAAGACTGTTAGTGTCTGTATTAGTGGGAATGGACGAAAGTCCTGTAGCCAGGGAGGATTGCAGAGCAGTGAGGTTAAGTGATTTGAGGTTACGCGTGAAGTGGGGAGAGGAAGCAGGGATTGCGGAAGGTGTATAAGTGGTGCTGAATATTAGAAGATGGTGGTCAGATAGTGGAAGAGGGGAGATGTTGAAATCCAAGAGTGCACAGCCTCTAGTGAACACAAGGTCTAGGAAGTGGCCATCCCTGTGAGTACTAGCATCTATCCACTGTTGTCCAAATGCAGATGTTAGAGAAAGAAAGTGGGATGCCCAGGAAACTGATCATCCACATGGCAATTGAAGTCCCCCAGGAGAAGTGAAGGTGTGTCTGATGACAGGAAAAAGGAAAGCCTTGATTCAAAGTCAGAAAGAAAGTTTGAAGGTGTACAGGTGTTGGTAGGTGGGCAATAGATAACTGCAACCTGTAGAGAGACAGAAGCAAAGATACGGACTACATGCGACTCAAAAGAGGAGAAGCAGAGAGAGGCGGGGACAGAAAGTCATTTATAACGGCTGTGTTTGGAGAGTAGCTCTTCCTGCTGTTGATATGATAATGTGACACTTCGTCCAGTGGAGTAACCATAGGGGTCTCAGGGGTCGCATCTGCGACCGAGCCCGTCACTCCAGGGGCCCAGCCGCCCCCTGTGACCCCTCCGCCTGGCGCCCGCAATCTCCCTCCGGTGCTCTAGTAATACAGAGCGCTGAGAGATGACATCATCTCCAGGCGCTCTGCATTACTAAGAGGACCGCGTGGGAGCTCCAGGGAGGCAGGGGTGGACTGACCATCGGGCAATTCGGTCACGGACCGAGGGCCCGCGACCGAAAGGGGCCCGCCACCACCAGAAATAGTCTCCTGGCCCGCTGCAGGCGCACTGCTCCATGGCGTAATAGGGGTCGCACCTGCGACCGGGCCCATCGCTCCAGGGGCCCAGCCGCCCCCGCGACTCCCTCGCCACGCGCCTGCAGCAACTATATATCGGTGCCGTGACTGGCGCTCTAGTAATACAGAGTGCTGGGAGATGACATCATCTCCCAGCGCTCTGCATTACTGAGAACGCGCAGGATCTTCAGGAGGCACAGATCACTCTGCTAGGCCACCAGGGAGTGGGACTCGAGGTAGGGGCATGATTGAGGGGGATTGTGGAAAGGACATTGTGGAGATTGAAGGGCAATGTGAATTTATGGGGGCAATGTGAAGATTAAAGGGCATTGTGGAAGGGACATTGTGGAGATTGAGGGGCAATGTGGAAGCGACATTGTGAAGATATGGGGGCAATGTGGGGACTGGAGATTAAGGGGCATTGACAATGCCCCTCAATCTCCCCATTGCCCCCATATTTTCACAGTGTCCCTTCCACAATGCCTCTCAATCTCCAATCTCCACAATGCCGCATTGTGGAGATTGGGAGGCATTGTGGAAGGGACACTGTGAAAATATGGGAGCAATGTGGAGATTGAGGGGCATTGTGGAGATTGAGGGGCATTGTGGAAGGGGCATTGTGGAGATTGAGGGGCATTGTGAAAGGGACATTGTTGAGATTGAGGGGCAATGTGGAGATGGGGGCATTATGGAAGGGGCAGGTACTGTATGGCCTAGGGGGGTACTGGGTGGCCTGGAGAGAGTGTACTGGGTGGCCTGGAGGGGGCGTACAGTACCCCCAGGCCATACAATACCCCAGGCAACCACACTTTTGCAAATTATATATGAAACATTGTACTCGCTACAGGCACAGCCACCAGACCAGACATCCTGCACACCCTCAAGCTATCCAGTCAGTAGCTACGTAGCCTCCAATCAACCGAGAAGAAGCTACCCAGCAGTGTAAGGTTAGTGTTATTTATTATTTATTTATTTATTTTAAACGCAAGTGTGGGGGGAGGGTAGGTAGGTGTGCGGGGCTGAGGATGTAGTGGGAGGTGGGGCCAATGATGTCACAGGGAGGGGCCAATTATGTCATTGAGCAGGGGGCCCAGACCTCTTTTTGGACCAGGGGACCTGGGTCCTGTCAGTCCGCCCCTGCAGGGAGGTAAGAGATAGGGGCATTGTCGAGGGGGTCAATGTGGTCGAGGGGGGCCAATGTGGTGGGGGGGCCCATGGCATTTATTGCACCAGGGCCCGGAGGCTTCTAGTTACGCCTCTGACTTCGACTCATTCAGTAAACTCCAATAGCAGCCTCTGCTGTCGGAGTTCACAGTCTGCACTTCACCTGCCTCAGGCTGTCATAGTTGGGATCTCCCCTGTACTTTACGATAATTCTAAACAGCATTCTCTGCGCTTTCCTACCCAGCAAGCAGGGGAACACAGAGAAGGCTTTCAGCACCACAAACAGCATTGAATGCCATAGTGATGTGCATTGCTCACCCCTGTGGCATTCAAATGGTTAAAATAAACAGAACTAGTACACCAAGCTCTACACAATGTCCCCCCTCTTCAACACCCCCCTTCTTAGTATGTCAACATATATTGCAAATATTCAACATACTAACTCCATTCGACTTCCCCTCTTCATTGGACAGGAACTGCCATTTATTCGACAGAACCTGTCCTTCATTAGGAACATAACCCTTTGAGTACCAGAGAGGTACAAAGGCATTGCTTAGCAATGTGTTTCCTACCCCTCCGGTACTCATAGGGTTAATATGCAAGGTATGAGGCTGCATACCTTGCCAGTGTATGTGTAAAAAACATGGCCTTTTATTAACCCCTAGAGTGCCAAGTTGGTACAACGTATGAGTTTGGACAGCTGTACCTGCTGTGCTAAGCTCGTACGTTGTACAGCTTAAATGCTGTCATTGCATAAGCTGGTATAACCGGCATGCAGTGGCCGCTTTAAAAAAAAAAAAATTGCCTGGCACTCATGGGGGGACATGAGGATCACTCCTCATGCCCCCCCAGGTATTGATCTCCCAGCCGATAGTTTCCCCTCTCTCCTACCCGAATCTCCAGGTAGGAGTGGGCGGGACCGAGGTAAGCCTCCTAACGTCATCGGTGACATGTTCACTGATGACGTTAGCAAGCTTAGCCCAATCGCATTCACTCCTACCGGAGTGAATTGGCTGGGAGATCAATAACTGTGGGCACATCAGGAGGGGTCCTGATGTGCCCCAGCGAGGTCTGATAAAAAAAACAAAACAAATACAAAAAATAATAATAAAAAAATCAACCCTGTGAATGCTCCAGGGTTCCCCATCGCATTGCTTGTTGTAGCCCATATTTTTATTACAAAGACCTCATTGGGGGACATCAGGAAGGATCCTGAAGCCCCCCAATAAGGTCTATAAAAAAACACACACACAAAAAATTAACCCTGAGTGTGCCACAGGGGAGGGGGTTCATTGCAGACCCCCCTCCTGTGGCACACATAGGAATATTTTTAGTATTTTATAATCAGAGTTTGTTGGGGGGATGTCAGGAGGGTTCCTGATGTGCCCCCACAAGGTCTGATAATAAATAATAAAAAAAAAATTAATTCTGTGAGTGCCGCAGGGATTCCCAGTGCATTGCTTTGCAATGTACCGGAGACCCCTGTGGCACTTACAGGGTCAGTTCTTTTAGCCCATATTTTTTTTTTTACTAAGACCTCATTGGGGGACATCAGGAAGGGTCCTGAAACCCCCCAATGAGGTCTATAAAAAAAAAATGAAGAAAAGAAAAATTAACCCTGTGTGTGTGCCACAAGGGAGGGGGATTCTTTGGAGATCCCCCTCCAGTGGCACACACAGGGCTATTTTTCACTAAACTGTAATCAGAGTTTGTTGGGGGGACATCAGGAAAAGTCCTGATGTACCCCCACAATCTCTGATAGTAAAAAATAAAATATAATAAAAAAAATAATAACTCTGTGTGTGCCACAGTGGTCCGCAGAACATTGCTTTGCAATGAGCTGGAGACCCCTGTGACACTCACGGGGTAAATTCTTCTGGGACATTTTTTTTAATAAGACCTCGTTGGGGGACATGAGGAAGGGTCCTGAAGCCCCCCAATGAGGTCTATAAAAAAAAAAAAAATTAACCCGTGTGGTTCATTGCAGACCCCCTCCTGTGGCGCACACACAGGACTTTTTTTTTTTACTATTGCTTTACATTCAAAGCTTGTTGGGGGGCCCTGAGGCCAGCCAACAAGCTATGAATAAAGAATATATATATATATTTTTTTTTTTAAATGAACCCTCTGTGTGCCACAGGGGGTCCATTGCATTGCTTTGCAATGCATCGGACACCCCTGTGGCATGCACACAAAATGCCTCCAATCTGCCCCCCCGTACCCTACCCACCAGCCTAGTTCCACAGCCCGCTGGCAGTCCCATTCCCACAGTTTGACCCCCCCAGCCTGGTTCCACTGCTTACTGGTAGACCCATGTGCCAGTATGCACTGGATTCAGGCTGGGAATCAAACAATGTATGTGGGGGACTTACAGTGCACAGTGGTAGTCACAGATCCCCCATATGTACTATCTTACCTTCCCCACCACCACTGCCTGACCCCTCGTCCGTCCCCCCACCTGGTTTCACTGGCAGTCACAGGTCCTCACGTACACTGACTGACCACTGATAGCCATAGAATCATACATATACTGTTTGCTTCCCCATCCTTGTTCCACTGGTAGCCACGCTCCTGGCACCCAATATGGTATGTCATCCCACAGCAGTGGGGTACCATTTATCGTAGGCTGGCAGGAGGTCCTCTTAGGAAATCCCATGGTGTTGAACCATTTTCGTATCTTTGAAGTGACTGATTTGTAAAAAAAAAAATTTTTTTTTCTGTAGCACCACACTCTGGAAATAGTTGTGCACACTAACTTAGGAGTAGAAAGGCAAGTGACCCCTCATTAGATGCATCAGGTTATCTTCTTTCCAAAATGGAATGGTTTCTCTACCTTTTCTTTACTTCTATAGCCATTATAGCCATTTTCATAAACGCAAGAATGTTTGAGAAAATGTTAGAAAAATAAGAGGTTGTAGCAGTAGTACTAATAAGGACCCCCTACGGTATGTTAACTCATACCAATGGGGTGCCATTCTTCTCCTAAGAGCACTAGCTAACAAATACAGTTGGAAATCCCATAGTTTTCACAGATTCACAACATCTGAAGGGACAGAAATGTAAAAAATTTCAATTTCTTTCCTATATTGGCTCCTTTTGGAAACATTTATGCACACCAGACTTGTGGTAAGAAGACAAGTCACCCCTCATTAGATGCAGCGGGTTGTCTTCTTTCCAAAATGGTATGGTTTATCTACCTTTTCTTCACTTCTGAAGGTTTTATAGCCATTTTCGTACAGGCAAGTCAGGTTTGAGAAAATGTTAGAAAAATCAGAGGTTGTACTAGGTGTAGTTTTGTACTTCGAGCACCCCCTAAGGTAGGTCAGTTCATCCCAATGGGGTGTTATTTTTCTCCTAAGAGCACTAGCTAATGGATACAGTTGGAAATGCCATGGTTTTTACAGATTTCAGTTCATTTGAAGGGGCAGAATTGTAAGAAAATGCCTTTTTTTTCATTAGCGACACCTTCTGGAGGCATTTGTGCACACCAGACTTGGGGTAAGAAGGCAAGTCATCCCTCATTAGATGCGGCAGATTGTCTTCATTTCAAAATGGTATGGTTTGTGTACACTTTCTTCACGTCTGTAGTTGTTATAACCATTTATGTACAGACAAGTAATGTTTGAGAAAATGTTAGAAAAATTAGAGATTGTAGTAGGTGTCTTTTTGCACTTCTAGCACCCCCTGAGGTAGGTCAACTCACTCCAATGGGGTGTCATTTTTCTACTAAGAGCACTAGCTAATGGATACAGTTGGAAATTCCATGGTTTTCACAGCTCTCAGTACATTTGAAAGGGCAGAAATGTATGAAAATGCCTTTTTTTCATTAGTGCCACCTTCTGGAGGCATTTGTGCACACCAGGCTTGGGGTAAGAAGGCAAGTCACCCCTCATTAGATGCGGCAGGTTGTCCTCTTTCCAAAATGGTATGGTTTGTCTACCATTTCTTCACGTCTGTAGTTGTTATAACCATTTATGTACAGACAAGTAATGTTTGAGAAAATGTTAGAAAAAGTGTAGTTTTGTACTTGTAGTCAAGGGCGGGCTGGCCTGGGGGGCAGGGGGGCAATTGCCCCCCGGGACATTGGTTCAATCACATTTATGGGCCAGTCCCTTGAGGCTACTTTATGGGCTGATACCTTGACTTTTAATTAGCAAAAACTATTCAGGACCAGAGGTATGCTCCTTGCGAAATAATGTGCTGCAAGCACCTCTGATCCTCAAAGGGTTAAGTGCCCCACATTACGAGAGACCGAGACGAGAGACCAACACCTTCTCTTGATGTTTTGCCCAGCACTGACTTGAAACACCAGCCATTACCTCTAGGCATACCTCCCAAGTGTCCCTCTTTAGGAGGGACAGTCCCTCTTTGAGACCCAAATCCCTCTGTCCCTCTTTCCCACCCTGATGTCCCTCTTTTTAGGAGGTCAGACTGTGTGGTGTATATATTACGTGTATACTGTTGCTCTACAGCAATAAAACTCACATTAATGTTTGTTTACACATCAGTATATGTGTTTATACATTATTCTGTGTAAATAAAATACTTTGGTCTTATTATAAGTTATTTATTAGGTTACACAAAGAGGTGTCAATAGGTAATGCAATGGCCTAAAAATTCTTGGTAATGCCCCGTCCACCAGCCACGCCCCCACACACACTACCTAAAACAAAGGTGTCCCTCTTTGGCCATTTGAAATGTTGGGAGGTATGCCTCTAGGGGGTAGTGTTGTGGTAATTCATTGGAAGCGTGATGTCATTGCTTGCTCTCTCTTGTTGTGTACTAGAGCTGACTCTAAGAGCAGCCAGGCCAGGTTTAAAATTTGCTGAACATGGCTCATCAAGCTCAGTGGCACCCAACCTGAACTTTTGGTCCAGCAAGTAAGTGAAACACCTGGCTGTAATTCAATCCTTATAATCTGTAGTTCATATTCAGTATGTATGGACAAACTAAATGGAAAAGTTCAAGAGCAGGGGCAATTATTTGCTGCCCCAGTTTGGCATATATTATGGCATAAACAGAGTGAGCCCCAGTTCAGTTTAGAAGTGTCAGGCACCAGTGAGATCCCAGAGTAGCTTTTAGAAAAAATATATAACTGCTGCACAAAAACAAAGAAATTCTGGAGCAAACCGTCTACACCATAGGAGTAAACAATCCTAAAATTCCCATTGATTTCAATTGGGCTTTTTTCCCCTTGCATGAAAGAGGCTTCCAACACATTGCTTCTCTAGCACTCAAGGGATTAAAATCTTTATTGAAATCAATGACAATTTTTATCCCTTTCATGGTTCAGTTGGTTTGTCCCAGAATTGTCCATCTTGTGCCTTCTGCATAAAGTTATAAAGTCATGTACAATGTAACAATTTGCATTAGCTTTCATGAGGATCATTCAGTAGGTACAGTAAGTACGAGCATTGTTTCTTAGTATGAAACCCATCCTCAACTTGTAAAAGAAAAATGTAGTAATTCTGGGGTAAAATAACATCACTATAGGGAACAAATAATAATTACATTTTATTTAAATAGGTATTTTAACCCTTCATAGTCATAGAGGTCTGTAATGCATTGTGAAGCTAGCATTCATTCACTCACATTCAAGGGGTTAAAAGCCCCATTTAAATCAATGGGTATTTCCATTTGTTCCCCATGGTGCAATTGTCTTGCTCCAGAATTGTTCCAGTTGCTTTGTGCATATGACTCTATTGGCTTGTGGATTACCAAATCTAAAACTGAAAAATGCTATATGTTACCTGGCTTGGTATCTAATAAAGTTTTTAGAATAAAGTGGGGATTGTTATATCCTAAAATAACACATTTATTAAGTTTTTATTATATAAACGTAGAGATGTTCTCACTTGCACACTCGCTGTGTATGAGGATCTGATGCTGAGAGTCAGAGCAGCCAGTCCTGGCATAGAATTAGATGAAGACTGTGCTCCTAGCCCGGCAGCACCCAACTTGAACTTTTGGTCCAGTAAGTAAATGAAACTCCTGGCTATAATACAATTATTATAATCTGTATTTCATCATGAAATATGTATGGATGCACTGAATGGGCACATTCAAGAGTAGGGGCAATTACCTGTTACCCCAGTTTAGCATATACTAGCATCTTGTTACAGTGCTTTTGAGGAGTAGGTTCAATAAAATTAGTGTCTGCAGTTCCCCACTGGTATGGGAATGCAATATAAAATATTGCACACGTCCTATCACACAAAAGAAAGCAGCAATCACATTTTACATCTACATCTACTAGAAGTGGGCTTACCTTTGTTTTACTCAGCAGTATATTTTTTCAAAATAAGCATTACTATACCTTAACATCTTAGTACTTCAGTTTTTAAATATAATGTGGGTAAGCTTGTGTGTTAATTTGTGTTAGACCACATGGTGGACCATGTGCTAATGTATAAAGTAGTGGGCCCCCTTAACCCCTCTGCAATACTTTGTAGGCTTGTTTAGCATCCAAGGGATGAAAGGAACAGTAACGTCCCATACATTTTTTTATAGTTTTGTAGAGGATAAAAAAATAAACTCAATGGCACAAATCCTATCTCTCAAACCACTATGTTTTGAGAGATATAGGCATTCAAAGTTCCCCCCTCCCTCCCCTTCTCCTGATGTCAGCTGTAAAGCTGACAGCAGGAGATTCAAGTCAGCAGACTAGAGGAGGCTCTTCAGCAGAGCTGAAATCGCGTTATTGGAAAATAATTACTTCACTGGAACGGTCTACAAAGTGTGCTTGCAAACCAGGCACACTTTATAGACTTTTCCAATGAAGTAATTATTTTCCAATAATGCGATTTCGGCTCCGCTGAAGAGCTGCAGGCTGGTCCCCGGACAGGGATCTCCTGCTGTCAGCTAGATGTTGACGTCAGGAGAAGGGGAGGGGGGAACTTTCAATGCAAATATCTCTCAAACCATAGCGTTTTGAGAGATAGGATTTGTGCCATTGAGTTTATTTTTTATCCTCTACAAAAAAAAAATGCATGGGACATTAATGTCCCATTAAATTATTAAGTACAGCAGTTCCTCTATGAATGCTGAGATCACAAATGGGTTCCCACAGTCAGGGGCAGGTTCCCTCTTGCTGCTGTAAAGCCGTGGTATAGTTTGCACGGGGAGCAGCCCAGCACTTACACACCCTCGAACTAGGGCTGGCATCAAATAGGACAAGAGTGACTGGTGTCCCAGGCCCAGCAAGCAGAGAAGGAGGGCCTTGGGCAATGTGGGCAATTTTTTCCCACTAAGCCCCTCCTACTCCCTACTGTGAGTGCGGGAAGTTTCCCAGCATTCCCACAGATTGAATCATGTGAGAAGTATGTGAGTCCAATGAGTGACTTTGCTGCCTGCTGCTACTGCACACACTCTGCACTCACCTACTCCACTGGCCAGTACCAATGCTAAAAGTTTTCTGTGGCCAATCTGTTCTTCATATGCATTTAACAGGCCAAACAGCTCCCATTGCCCAGGTCACTATAGTACTGAAAAATATCCCATTTTTATTTTAACCCTTTCATTGCAAGAGGGATGTCCAGCCCCCCTAGCACTGAAAGGGTTAAACTCATTAGTGACAGAGAGAAAGGTGTTTTGATGTACTGGAAAAGCAATGCATTGGAAACCCATCTGGCATTCAAAGAGTTAATGCAAAAAGAGCCGCAGCTTGAACACACATAACCAGTTTGTATAGAAGCAGCTCTTGAGTGCCAAGAGGATGCCACAACCGCTGGCACCCAAAGTACTAAAGCGATTACCCTCTGAGTGCCAGGTAAATGTAAGGATTTTTGTGTGCTAGACACACCTCTGGCACTTACAATTATTCCACTTTAACCCCTTTGAGTGCCAGAGGTTTGAACACCTCTTTGGTACTCAAAGAGTTATTGCTATGTATTATACTGATGTTCAAATGTTACACTCCAACCCCAATTAGCCAGGGGATTATTTTAGCTGTGATTAAACAGTTGCTGGAGAGCCACAGGTCAAACATCCTTTTTGCATAGCAGTAACTGTTTGAGTGCTAAGAAAATGCCAGTCCCCTGTCATTCAGGGGGTTAAATTAATTTACTCTTAGTGTCAGAGGGTGTCAGAGGCATTTTTCTGTTGTATATTGGTCTGGCATTCAGATTGTTCATGTAATGTGTGGTGTCTGGTTCCCCATGCCCCCCTCTCTCCTATTGTACACTCTACTTATTGCCTCTCTCTCTCTCTCTCTCTCTCTCTCTCTCTCATGTACCTTTATTCCTCACTCTTGCTTTCTTCCCCATTTTGTCATTCCTATTTCCTTTCTTCTCCTGCTTTGCACTTCTTCCCCCCCCCCCCGCTTTGCCCTCCTCTTCCCGTTTGGCTTTCCACTTCCTGCAGTTGAAATATAACTTCACTAGTGATACCACAGAGCTTCCAATTCTGTGACAACCCATTGGCTCAATTTCAGTTTTAACCTTTGTTGTATCACTGTGTATCTCAATTTAAGATATAAGCTTTACGGTATCAATAATGCAGCTCCATTTCAATTGAAAGTTCTGTGGTAGCACTAGTGTAGCTTGGATTCAACCAAAAGCTCTGTGGTATCACTAGTGTAGCTTGGTTTCAACCAAAAGCTCTGTGGTATCACTAGTGTAGCTCGATTTCAGCTGAAAGCTCTGTGGTATCACTAGTGTAGCTTCATTTCAATTGTAAGAGGTGTGAAATCAATTGTTTAGCTCCATTCCAGTTATAAGCATTGTGACATGACTAGTCTATCTTCATTTCAGTTGTAAGCTCTGTGGTATCATTAGTGTAACTACATTTCAATTGAAAGCTGTGTGCTATCACTAGTGTAGCTTCACTTCATTTGTAAGGTCTGTGGTATACCTTGTGTAGTGCCATTTCAAATGTAAGCTCCGTGATATCACTGGTGTGGATACATTTCAATAGAAAGCTATGGGGTACCACTATACCTCCATTTCAATTGTAAGCTCTGAGGCATCATTAGCGTAGGTCCATTGCAATTGTAATCTTTGTGGCATTAGTAGTGTTGCTTCATTTCAATTGTAAGCCTCATCTCTCAAAAATAATTAGATCAAATATTAAAAACTAGTTGAACAGCCCGTTACACGGGCCACAGTGTCACTGCCACCCGGTCGCGGGGCAGTCACGCGCAGAGGAGACTGGCCGCTCCGCAGCTGATACAGAGCTGGACACTCTTTCTGAGTGCTCAGCTCTGTATCAGCCGCGGCGCCGGCAGTCTCTACTGCGCATGACAGCAGCACGCGCAGCAATGTGTACTGCACATGTTGCTCGTTACACACGATTTAGCTAATTATTATATAGGATAATTCACAGTTAATAATTGGATTGTCATATTACCATAAGAAAAAACACAGCATGAGGCAACGGTACTCCAAATGTATATCTGTTTAAATTATATTAAACAGCATTAAATAACTTATACTTGCCTTACTTTGCAACAATAATAAAATAAACAAAAGGAGGTGGTCTAGTACAGAGGGCTAGAACGATAGTAAAAATGGGCCACTTGATTGTACCTGCCCCCCAGGCTGGAATTAGCCAGCCCTCCCCTGCTTGTAGCGTGCCTTAAGCTAGGTGAACTCATACGAATGAAGTGTCATTTTTCTCATAAGAGTACTAGCTAAAGAATACATTTGAAAATTCAATGGTTTTCACAGATTTCAGTATATTTGAAGGGGCAAAAATGTAAGAAAACGCCTAGTTTTTCATTAGTGCCACCTTCTGGAGGCATTTGTGCACACAATGCTTGGAGTAAGAAGGCAATTCACCCCTTATTAGATGTGGCAGGTTGTCTTCTTTCCAAAATGGCATGGTTTGTGTAGCCTTTCTTCATTTCTGTAGTTGTTATAACCATTCTTGTACAGATATGAATGTTTGAGAAACTGTTAGAAAAATTAGAAGTTGTAGTAGGTGTCATTTTGCACTTCTAGCGCCCCCTGAGGTAGGTCAACTCACTCCAGTGGGGTGTAATTTTTCTCCTAAGAGCACTAGCTAATGGATACAGTTAGAAATGCCATGGTTTTTACAGATTTCAGTACATTTGAAGGGGCAGAAATGTATGAATATGCCTTTTTTTCATTAGTGCCACCTTATGGAGGCATTTGTGCACACCAGGCTTGGGGTAAGAAGGCAAGTCATCCCTCATTAGATGCGGCAGGTTGTCCTCTTTCCAAAATGGTATGGTTTGTCTACCCTTTCTTCACGTCTGTAGTTGTTATAACCATTTATGTACAGACAAGTAATGTTTGAGAAAATGTTAGAAAAATTAGAGGTAGGTGTAGTTTTGTACTTGTAGTGCCACTGTCATCTTTCTCCTAAGAGCACTAGCTAAAGAATAAATGTGAAAATTCAATGGTTTTCACAGATTTCAATATATTTGAAGGGGAAAAATGTAAGAAAATGCCTATTTTTTCATTAGTGCTTGGGGTAAGAAGGCAATTGACCCCTCATTAGATGCGGCAGGTTGTCTTTTTTCCAAAATGGTATAGTTTGTGTAGCCTTTCTTTATTTCTGTAGTTGTTATAACCATTTTTGTACAGATAAGTAATGTTTGAGAAAATGTTAGAAAAATTAGAAGTTGTAGTAGGTGTCATTTTGCACTTTTAGCGCCCCCTGAGGTAGGTCAACTCATTCCAATGGGGTCTCATTTTTCTCCTAAGAGCACTAGCTAATGGACACAGTTGGAAATTCCATGGTTTTTACAGATTTCAGTACATTTGAAAGGGCAGAAATGTAAGAAAATACCTTTTTTTCCATTAGCGCCACCTTCTGGAGGCATTTGTGCACACCAGACTTGGGGTAAGAAGGCAAGTCGCCCCTCATTAGATGCATAAGATTATGTTCTTTCCAAAATGCTGTGGTTTGTGTACCCTTTCTTCATTCTCTAGTTGTTATAACCATTTTCATGTAGACTAGTAATGTTTGAGAAAATGTTAGAAAAATTAGACGTTGTAGTAGGTGTTGTTTAACACTTCTAGCACCCCCTGAGGTTGGTCAACTCATTCCAATGGGGTGTCATTTTTCTCCTAAGAGCACTAGCTAATGGACACAGTTGGAAATTCCATGGTTTTTACAGATTTCAGTACATTTGAAAGGGCAGAAATGTAAGAAAATGTTTTTTTTTTTATTAGCGCCACTTTCTGGAGGCGTTTGTGCACACCAGACTTGGGGTAAGAAGGCAATTCACCCTTCAATAGAGGCGGAAGGTTGTCTTCTTTCCAAAATGGTATGGTTTGTGTACCCTTTCTTCACTTCTCTAGTTGTTATAACCATTTTTGTATACTCAAGTAATGTTTGAGAAAATGTAAGAAAAATTAGAAGTTGTAGTAGGTGTCGTTTTACACTTCTAGCGCCCCCTGAGGTACGTCAACTCATGCCAATGGGGTGTCATTCAGATGCAGCAGTTTGTCTTCTTTCCAGAAATATATAGTTTTATATAGTTATTCCACTGTTTTAGGATAGCTTTACCACAAAAACCCTAGAATGTGCATTTTAGTTCATAAAGTTGAAAATGCCATTTTGCGCTCCTGGTGATTAGCGCTCTGTGCTAGCCATGGACGTAGGTAAAACTATACAATTTTGGTATTGTTTTACTCGGGGGACTCAGGGCTTTTTGAAATACTTGAAACTTTTTCAATCAAGGTAAATGTTTTTGATACATAGTATGTGATTTTTGCAAAATTAGTAAATTTTCCCTTTTTTTGTAATTATGATATCATAGCTTTTTGCACGATGCAAAATTCTCTTCATGTAAGGTACTATGAGAAAGTTCAATTCGTTATGAAAAAAACAATATATAGTTTTCCATATGTAACTAGAAATTCCCAGAGTAAATCAAGCCTAAACAGAAGGATAGCAAAAATGTGTCTGGCCTGCAGGGTACAGGAAATGGCCCGAGCCTCCGTCACTAAAAGGGTTAAATTATGTTTTTAACTTTATTAAACTGAACATCAGACCTCAAGGGGGTTATCATGATCCCTCATGACACCCCCCCCTATCATGGGGGTGATAATTGCCCATTTATTAAATGAAGGGCATATAACCTATGTTTCACATAGGTTATATGTGGCTTTTATACTTAAATAAAACTTTCAGACCTCCATGGGGCCACCAGGACCATTCCTGATAACCCACCTATCATGGATCATCTATCCAAAAGCATAGATGATCCATAGGGCGACCCCAAGGCATTTTCTGTTTTCTTTAACTGAGCGGCTGTAAAAGTCGCATGTACTAGAAGCACTGCCTTCAATGAATGAACCCTTTCACTGGGTTCATTCTTAGAATGTGCAGTGCTTCACTCTGATCATTGACCCCAGTGACAGGGTTCATTCATTCTACATAAGCTCTTGATGCTACAAGTGGCTTATACAGCTGCCGGCAGCATCATGAAGGCAGAAAATGCTTTTGGGGTCGCCCCATGGATCATCTATCCTTTTGGATAGATGATCCATGATAGGGGGGCAATCAGGAGGGGTCCTGCATTATAGTATTGGTATTAGTTTTATAAGTATATTATATTGTGTCATATGGTATTGATCTATGTGGATCATGGATGCATGATCTGAGAGGATTATTGAAATAAATATAATTGTATTGAGATAAATAACTGTTGATTATTTGTTCTTTTCTACAAACTTACAATAGGGAGCACTGAAATATATTTGTAAATTATATATTATAGAGCTTTTTCTGCTAACTAAAACAAGGTTACTCCCACTGCTGTCAGTTGTTTTATTCAAATTATAACAGTTCAAATAATCAGGAACTGAATTTACTGTGTTTACATACTGATTGTTCTAACTGACAGGAAGTAACTCAGCAGTTTCTATCACATTCTGTGGAGAACTGTAAATCACTGACTTTCCATTACAATGTAATAGAATAACAAATTAGAATTTGAACACTAGAGGGCACTGCTAATGTAAAAAACATGGGGTTAAACAGCAATAATTCTGGAAATATGCATCTCTTAACAGTAAGAGTGTCATTATTTTACTCAATAGGAAACACCCTTCAATATAGATTTTTTTTTTAATAAAAAAAAGTTTACTGCTCCTTTAAGGACTGCATCAAATGATGTTTCTAGCAATGTGTTTGACAGCAGTTTATTATTTAGAGCACCCATGATTTTATTGGGATAAATATGTTTTCTTTTGATACCATGCATAAATACATATCCACAATCTTTTATAGTAAAAAAAAATAAACTAAAAAAATATATTATTTGCATTATTCCTAATAGTCCCTAAATACATTCCGCATGTTCTCTCATTTATGGAAATACCCTGTAAGGGTAATTTTTCTGAGTATTTTTGTCAGTTAAGGAATTAAAAGCCCAGGGTGAATTTTACTTATTTTTCAGTTTTTACTATTTTTAACACAATCATTTATTGAGGGGTGCAGACTGTCAACAACAGCCATGGTTCTTAATCTGGGTTATGGCCAATAACATATTATTTTCCCTCCCTCTCCAATCATCATTCTCCTGGATATTTAGCTCACTTTAACAACACCCCCATAACACCAACCTCCAAAGTATGCTGCTTGTTGGTCACAGTCGACTCTGCCCTAAGCTTAATTCCCCACATTCAATCTCCAACTCATGCTATCTCCCTTTAATTATCATCTCAAGAATTCGACCTTTTCTGACCCAAAACACTACCAAAATTCTAATCCAAACAATAGTATGTCCCTTCTCGACTAATATAATTCACTTCTAATTGGCCTTCTGACTAAGTCCACTACATTATATAATGAAATCTGTCACCAGAATAATCTACCTTACACACAGAGCCTCTAATACCACTCTTCTCTGCCAATCCCTTCACTGGCTCCCATTAGCATCTATAATTATATTCAAAATACTGATGTTAACTTACAGAGCCCTTACTAACATTGTTCCCTTCTACACTTCATCTCTTGTTTCACAATACACTCCCATTCTCCATCTTCACTCTTCACAGGGTCTTCTTCTCCCTGCAGCTCTTATAACATCCTTCCATTCCAAGCTACATGGTTTCTCCCATGCTGTATCTGAGCTCTGCAATTCCCTCCCCTATCCCATCAAATTCTCCCCCAGCCTACAGATCTTCAGGCACTCCCTGAAAACTCACCTTTTCAGAGAAGACTATCAGCTACTCGAGTAAGGCCAAATCAAGAACCGGTCCAACTTCTACTTATGCTCATTCCCTTCTAAAATCAGTCTCCCATCTGAAATGCCATCATGACCTCACTCGTAACACAGAGTCTTGTTCTCCCAAACAGACCTACTGCTTGACTGGACAATTGCTCTGAAAAGCACTTCTTTCTCCCACCTATTAATTGGCAGTCCATGTAGCAGGAGGCAGTTACACTCCATTGCATTTACTCCCTCTGTCTCAAGAACCCATCTTTGAAGAGCTAAATACCACAGAATAATATTGGAAGTCATAGCTAGCTACATGATGTGCCTATTTGCAACGCAACTAGTGTCACTAAGAAGTATTTCCAATTATATGCTTGGAATGCATATGTATTCCAATGTGAGAGAAATGCAGGGAGAGATGCATAGAAGTTGGCCACAGAACCAGTGACCTTCCAGCTTTGTCCGCTGCACTGATATTCAGAGAACCACATATGCTGACCCCCCAGGAGTCCCAGCCTTGTTCAGCTGCACTACTAGCACCAGAATAATACACTCTGAGTCTGCATGGCTGTGGGAATTCTTGGAAATAGATGAGAAATAGCAAAGTTCTTGTGGGTATTTTATTGGCAGTACCAAAAATGAGGACATTTTATGTATTTTCTATGACGGGGAATTTTTGCAGGAAATTGTTAATTTCCCATGTAAATTCCTACAAGAGTTTTTTTTTTTTTTAACTTTATACCCATCCCTACTAATCAGATAATATGTCCCTCTCAATCCCACTAAGAGTTTTCTCATTTTCAAAATCATACAATTGTGATAGTAAAATAGCTTATGTTACTGCTTCAAAAAAAATCTCAAAATCAGTGAAAGTAGTTATTGTGGATCATACATTTTTATATTTAAGAAGAGCCAGCTAAGTCTCATAATATGGAACCACAAAATGACAATGAAATATCATCTCATCAGGCTGGATGAAATAAACAAAGCTAGAAAATTGATTCAACTAACCTTCCTAGAGGCATTTGGCAGAAGAACGCAGATTCAGTTGAAAATGACATGTGACCCTGGCGAAAGTCTATGGAAGAACATATAAATGCAATAACTTGGTTTTATGATTAACCTCTTCACTGTCACATTTTTATATAAAGCAGCAATATACTCTATTAACCATCTGGGTGCCAGAGGAGAATGTTATGCAAGGAGTATATATATATATATATATATATATATATATATATTATAATTGTCCTTTACAGGTCTATTGCAGAAAGAAAATTCTAGGGCAAACGAATACCACCATATGGGATAAATAAAATAAAGATTCACAAAACTTCAATTTATTTAAATGGGTCTTTTAACCCCTTGAATGCTAGATAGGTCTCCAATGTATTATCATGAGAGAAGTCATAACAAACACATCACACTTAACAAACAGATACAAATGGTGGAGAAGACCCTGTTCATGAGAGTCTACATTTACAATCATAAGGCACATAAAGATGGGATTCTGTTTAGTTACAGAAAGATGGGAAAGTTTTGGACAGCAGAACTGATACCCTAGATTGGTTGGAAAGGGTAAGGACAATGTAAATCTGTCATAGTGGCAGTTTTGTGGCAGTTACAGGTATTACGTGTAAGCTTTCCAGAGGCGTAACTAGAAACCACTGGGCCCTGGTGTGAAAATTGCCATGGGGCCCCCTTCCCAGCTCCGCCCCCTTCCCAGCTCTGTCCCCTTACCCAGAAATGCCACTTATACATTATGTTATAACTAGCACACAGGAGTTAGGAGAGGCATGCATATTCTTCCACTAAAAACAACTTTATTAGGGAAAGAACAGTTTGGTGCAGACCAACAATATTTCAAATAAATAAATAAAGAAACATAAATATTTCAAAACCTTTTCATCCTTCTCGAACTGGATATATCTGCAAAATAAACAAATGGAGACACATTAATATATGAGGTCTAATATTGGGGTTTAAACAAGTCTTTATGCTAAATATTTTCATTCAATGTTAACTCTGTACATACTGAAATTCTCCACAGCCTCCACTGGTTCAAAAGACCGTAATTGCAACTGCAGGATGGATAGATTTCCTTTTGCTTACTGAAGTTTGTCCCTCGCTGTAGCCGTCTGGATCAGACTGTAGCTTCAGAGTAACGTGGTCAGAAGGGGAGGGCGGTCTTTATCTATTCATAACTTTCAAACTACACAAAAGGACTTACATATAGCACAGTCTGTTCATTTTAAAATAAAGATATATTCACACTTTCCAGAGGCATCTGAGAAATGATGAATGTGTAATAATGAATATGTAATGAATATGTAATAATGCATTTAAGATAAAAAGGACATACATATCTGGATTTGACGATTCAGACCAAAGATAGGGTTTAGTGACAACAGGTGAAGTAGACAGAAAGTTTCCAGGAGGAAATACCACAAAGGCCAGGCAACCACTGCTTTGGAAGCCAAATACACACCAAGGCTGGATTCAAATGCAGGAGATAAATGTTACCTCCAGTTTTATAAAACATTTTCCTATTGAAGTCTATGGGGAAGCAGAGAAAAGCAGAGATAACAGTACATGCCTTTGAATCCAGCCCCTAGAGTGCTGGAGACATTAGCTGGAAGCAGCATAGAGAACTGCCTGCCTTAACTGCAAACACTTATGGTGTTTCAGCATCAAACCCAGAAGCACAATTTTACAAAGCTACTGTGAATTGTTAATAAAAATGTTTAAAAAAATTAACTTACTTAAATCTTCCATAACGCTGGAATCTGATTCAGGAAACAAGATTGCAGGACAAACAATGGTAACTTCAAACTTGGTACATTCAGACTCTGTAATGTTCAATTCTTCATTAATGAAAATTTTCAAGAAAAATTCAGGGCACAAAGAGAAGACAGATCTGCAAAATGTAAATAAAAAACAAACATGCATTAGCACTTTTCAAAAACTATACAGCAAAATTGAAAGTATAAACTTTTAAATTAACTGGTTAGTTAAACTCAAAACCATGCCACAAAAAACATTCTTTGTGTTAGCATCATGGCCGAACTCATGGCCGAACTCATGGCCAAACTCATGGCCAAACTCATGGCCAAACTCATAACTTACTCATCCCATTAAAATGGACAACGGTGTGCTTTCATTTCAGCAAAGTTGTCCACAATGGTTTCAGTGTTAAGTTTTCTAGCTCTCTCATTTTCAATACTTAACAAAGCTAGACCAGAAAGTGTTTGTTGTGACATGGTGCTTCTCAAATAATTTTTGATTAATTTTAATTTAGAAAATGACCTTTCTGCACTGGTAATTGTAACTAGAATGGTGAGGAACAGCAGCAACACTATGCAAACATCTTGTAGAGTAGATGACAAGGCACAGTTTTCAACTAATAGTAGATGAGAAAGGTCCTTCACAGCTGAGCATCTGCGAATCTTTTCTGAATTGTTGAACAGAATCTCAGAAGTTATTCTGGGAAAGCTGGTGATATGTCCTCTTGGTAACATCCCTGTAGCTGTGATGCAGCTTTGAACAAATCATCATCAGTTTCAGAAGCAAGTACTGTAGGCTGAATTAAATTGAACCGATGCATGACATTGCTCATTCCAGCAAATCTGTTAGAGAGTTGATTGATGACAATGTCTAAACACCTATAAAACACAATAATTTTAAAGCATTGCTCAGGATCCTGCAATCTTTCATCTACTGGAAGTTCATCAAAGTGCCGCTTCACTTTTCTGGCTCTCTTATTTTCAAACAGAGTTTGGATGCCCACTTTTCTGCCAGTTCTACAGAGGTCTGTTTTGCTTCATCAAAATTATCCCTATATTTTGAAAGTGCTTCAGCTGCATTTTGTATTAGACGTGCTGCCCTGGATAAATCCAGATTTCTTGACTGCAACAATTTAGAGACTACATTTATGATCCAAAATCTTGCTTTGCAGGACTATGAGAAAAACAAATTGAAAAGACTCTATTTTGGTTTTAAAGCTAGCAGCATGATCTCTTTCTTTAGGCTTAGTTGACATAAGGCTTATTTTTGCTAAAGCTTTCAAAATGTCTACAAAACAAAAACGTAGAGCAAGCAGTGAATCATGGCAAAATGACCACCGGGTGAGGCAATGTCTTTTCAGTGTAAGTGAGGACTCCATAGAGATTGATGACAGAATGTCCCATCTGCATATGCTTTCCCCAAAAAAGACATACAATGTCTGCACCACTTCAAAAAAACTAGAAATTTCTAGTATGTTCGCAACAGCATCCTGAAGTACCAGGTTCAGATTGTGAGCTGCACAATGTACATACAAGGCATTTTTTTCTCTCTGTGCAATTCGAGCCTGCACACCAGACTATACACCACTCATTGCTGCTGCACCATCATACCCCTGACCACGACATTTTGTTATATCGAGGCCCTTGCGCTATGAACAAGCAACAATGTCACGATCAAGTCCTGCAGCACTCAATGGCATGAAACCCCAGGAAAACATCTTTTACCTCAACACTAGTTGCTCTCTGGTTTTCATCTCTTTCCACAGAAACATATCTAAATATCTGACTCATTTGATCAACTTTTGATATGTCCTGTGTAGTATCCATTATAATTGGAAAAAATGTGCCTGTTTTATTTCCAATACAATGATGTTCTGGACCTAATTTGAAAGTATGTCTATAATTTTGTTTTGTATTTTAAGACTCAAGTACTTCAATGATCTTTGTGATAACTTGAGGAGCTGCTTTAGAACAGGGTCATACTCTGCGAGCAACTCTATAATTGAGAGAAAATTCCCATTGTTAATCTCTACAAATTTCTCTCTATGACCGTGGAAGGCAAGATTAGCCATCGACATTGTCAATGTTACATTAACAATTCAATGTAATACTTGCTGCCTAATTTGTTTTTCGTTGTCCTCATCGATTGTTTTGTTTTCCTCCACTGTTCATAGACTACACATGCTTTGTATTATGGAAGAAAGCCTTTGCAATTTCTGGATGCCTTTTTGCCCATGCAGGTTCAAATCCTTGCTTTTTACGGTCCCCAAACAGCTAGCATGGTTCACAGTATGTAGCATTCATTTTAGGGGAATAGCATAGCCACATCAAAGGGATCTTACAGCCTGTTTTTGTAACTCGCTCATAATAACATTCAGAGAAGCACCTTCTCTCTCTATCTCAGGGAAAAGGTCCTGGAGGTCTGCATGGGCCATGGGCTATTATATATTTTTTAACATTTGCATCCATTATTGTGATAGGGTAATGTCTAGTGTTGAGCGAGCATGCTCGGCCGATGCTCGGATCGGCTCGAGCATCGCTCTGCTCGGCACATGGCGGTACTCGTACGAGTACCGCCATGTGCTCGCCCGCCATGTTCGGGTGGCAGGGATCTGTGCCGAAGGAGGCACAGATCTTACAGATGCTCCGCTGGACCACCAGGGACTGGAGGTAGGGGGCATTGCGGAGATGAAGGGGGCATTGCGGAGATGAAGGGGGACATTGCGGAGATGAAGGGGGACATTGTGGAAGGGGGACATTGTGGAAGGGGGGCATTGCGGAGATGAAGGGGGCATTGCGGAGATGAAGGGGGACATTGCGGAGATGAAGGGGGACATTGTGGAAGGGGGACATTGTGGAAGGGGGGCATTGCGGAGATGAAGGGGGCATTGCGGAGATGAAGGGGGACATGAAGGGGGACATTGCGGAGATGAAGGGGGACATTGTGGAAGGGGGACATTGTGGAAGGGGGGCATTGCGGAGATGAAGGGGGCATTGCGGAGATGAAGGGGGACATTGTGGAAGGGGGACATTGTGGAAGAGGGGCATTGTGGAGATGAAGGGGGGCATTGACCAGGCACCCTCCCCTCATCAGAGCAGGGGGGGCCTGGTGTAATGCTTGAGTCCTTCCATTTAATTCAATGGGGTTCGGGTGCTCGGCCGAGCACTCGAGCCTCCGGGGGTGCTTGGTCAGAGCACCCGAACACCCGAGCATTGGGGTGCTCGCTCAACACTAGTAATGTCCCCTATCAGTAACATGTTTCTCTCCCAGAACACTAGTTTCTATAGCACTAGTGGTGGAAGCCTCTGTAGAGATCAACAATCCCAAGTCATCACTTGATGTGGTGGTGCTCTCTGTTGACTGCTCTACTTCTTTACTCTGTAGACTTGTGCTACTGCATTCATTGGGATTATCATCTACCTCTACATGGGGAAAACTGACATCAACAACACTCTCCACAGACTGTTCACTTTCAGTGTTACTAGGCACAGGAGGAATACCAGAAATTGTTTGAGTGGAAAAGTAGCTGCTTATTTTTGGAAGTTTCTCAGTTCTCAAATTCTCTTCCCTCTTTTGTTTACGTTTCTGAGCACCGCTCTTATGTTGATAGGATGACATACTTGGAAAAAGTAGTTTTCCTGTAAAATAAAGTTAAAAAAAAAACTATGTAAATGTGTGACTCCTAGCCCAATGAAAACTTATTTAAATTTACATCGACAATATTAATATAGCAGAATTCACATCTTAGTTTATTCATTTATCCATGTCACCCAGGCATCTACTCTAAGGCATCTACTCTAATAAAAAGGTGTGCTCCTTCATATGTACAAGTTGTATGACATTGAGATATACATTTAACACCACAGTGAATTAGCAGTAGGCACCTGGTTCCTGGTATTTCTCAAACCCAGTTTTATCTAGAATAATCAAAGAGAGTTAGGAGTCGGCAATAAGTATTAATAGCTCCCTGATTTCTGGGATTTGTCAAGCCCTGGCCATATGTAAAAAGCTTCCCACAGTACCACATACATAATATAAAATCTTTTTATCAAATTTATAACTTGCATTGTGGCATAGTTATGCATAACTTTCCTTTGTGTCACACATTTATATATAGTGTACATTTACTGTACTATATGCATATACACATTCCCACAATGCCATACATACACATTTAAATTCACTAACTGTTAATGGCAGTCTGGCAGAGACCCAGCTCTTCCTCACAAGTTCAGTGCCAGACATATATACAGG